>OU343059.1:7860890-8460890 GCA_910593695.2 Ocypus olens | reverse complement strand
AACCGTCATGATTTCTTTCAAATTATTCTGAGACTCAACATTTTTTGCATGCATTTTCTCCTGAATGGAAAAAATGGCGAAAATTATAAAATGACCAAACATTTTTTTTTAGGAAAAAAAATTACTTTACACGCTTTTTCCCGTCATTACGGACCTTCAATAATTTTTTTAAATTTTTCCGAGACTCAACATTTTTTGCATGTATTTTTTTCTTGAGTAATACTGTGGAAAAAATTGCATTAATCATAAAATGACCAAAAATTTTTTTTTAGGAAAAACAATTACTTTACATGCTTTTTCCCGTCATTAAGGACCTTCATTAATTTTTTCAAATTTTCCCGAGACTCTACATTTTTTGCATGTACTTTTTCTTGAGTAAATACTATGAAAAAAATTGAATTAATCATGAAACGACCAAAAAATTTTTTTTAGAAAAAATAATTACTTTACAAGCTTTTTCCCGTCATTAAGAACCGTCATGAATTTTTTTAAATTATTCTGAGACCCAACATTTTTTGCGTGCATTTTTTTCCCGATGGAAAAATGACCAAAATCATGAAATGGCCAAAACATTTTTTTTCGGAAAAATAATTACTTTACACGCCTTTTCCCGTCATTAAGAACCTTTATGAATTTTTTCAAATTTTTCTGAGACCCAACATTTTTTACACGCAATTTTTTTACTATGGAAGAAAATGACGAAAATCATGAAATGACCAAATAATTTTTTTTCGTAAAAAAAATGATTTTGCACGCTTTTTCCCGTCATTAAGAACCTTCATAAATTTTTTCAAATTTTTCTGAGACTCAACATTTTTTGTAAGTATTTTTTTCTTGAATAATAATACTATGGAAAAAATGGCGAAAATCATGAAATGACCAAATCATTTTTTTTTTTGAAAAATAATTATTTTACACGCTTTTTCCCGTCATTAAGAACCATCATAAATTTTTTCAAATTTTTCTGAGACTCAACATTTTTTGTAAGTATTTTTTTCTTGAATAATCCTATGGAAAAAAATGGCGAAAATCATGAAATGACCAAATCATTTTTTTTTCGGAAAAATAATTACTTTACATGCCTTTTCCAGTCATTAAGAACCGTCATGAATTTTTTTAAATTTTTCTGAGACTCAACATTTTTTTGTATGCATTTTTTCCTGAGTAATACAATGGAAAAAATGGCGAAAATCATGAAATGACCAAAACATTTTTTTTTTTTTTAATAATTATTTTACACGCTTTTTCCGTCATTACGAACCATCATTAATTTTTTCAAATTATTCTGAGACCCAACATTTTTTGCATGTATTTTTTTTTGAAAAAAATTGAAATAATCATGAAATGACCAAAAAATTTTTTTTAGGAAAAATAATTACTTTACACGCTTTTTCTCGTCATTAAGAACCGTCATGAATATTTTCAAATTTTTCTTAGACCCAACATTTTCTGCATGTAATTTTTTCTTGAGTAATACTGTGGAAAAAATCGAAATAATCATGAAATGACAAAAATTTTTTTTTTGGAAAAATAATTATTTTACTCGCTTTCTGCCGTCATTAAGAACCTTCATAAATTTTTTAAAATATTTCTGAGACCCAACATTTTTTGTATGCATTTTTTCCTGAGTAATACTGTGGAAAAAATAGCGAAAATCATGAAATGACCAAAAAAATTTTTTTTTTTGAAATAATTATTTTACACGCTTTTTCCCGTCATTAAGAATCTTCATGAATTTTTTTTAAATATTTCTGAGACTCAACATTTTTTGCATGCATTTTTTTCCTGAGTGATACTATGGAAAAAATGGCGAAAATTATCAAATGACCAAAAAATTATTTTTTTTCCGTGGAAGAGAAACAACACACAAACAAAATTTGGTAATATAATATTTCTTTCATTATTTTATAAGGAATTGGATACACCAAAACATTTAATATCTAAACACCAAAGATACGTTTGAAATGTAGTACTTATATGGCTAGAATATGCCTCATGAGGCTAAAATTATTAAAACCGACAACATTTTATCAAATCAGACCTTTTTCATGATTCCGTGATGAGGCATTGAATGCTTTAAAACATTTAATGTCCAAACACCAAAGCTCGATTGAAATGTAGTACTTCTATGGCTAGAATATACCTCATGAGGACGAAACTCTTAAGACCAACAAAATTTTGTCAAATCAGACCTTTTCCATGATCCCGTGATGAGGCATTGAACACTCTAAAACATTTAATGATTAAACACCAAAGCTCGATTGAAGTGTAGTACCTCTATAGTTAGAATATGCCTCATGAGGACGAAATTCTTAAAATCAACAAAATTTTGTAAAATCAGACTGTTCCCATGATTTCGTGATGAGGCATTGAACTCTCTAAAATATTTATTGTCTAAACATTAAAGCTCGATTGAAGTGTAGTACTTCTATGACTAGAATATGCCTCATGAGGACGAAACTCTTAAGACCAACAAAATTTTGTCAAATCAGATTTTTCCATGATTCTGTGATGAGGCATTGAACACACCAAAACAGTTTTTAATGTTCAAACACAAAAGGTACGATTGGAGTATAGTACTTTTATGACTAGAGTATGCCTTCAATTTTGACTTTTTTATTGTAAAAAAAAAACATTTCATAGAACAAAACATCAACAACAATGATTAATCATCTATTTTTCTTGTTATTAATGTTTTCATTATATTATTCTGTCCAAAATGAAACAAATAGATAAACATAGAAAATCGATGCTTAATATTGAAAATTAATTTTCTAACCTAACCTAATCTAACCTAACCTAATCTAACCTAACCTAACCTTAATGTGCTAAACACATCTCGCAATTTTCCGAATTTCTTCTTCTTTCAAATTAGTCTAAACTCGACCATCTCCGATTTTAACCAAATTCCAAAATGACGACCTACTTATAATTATTGGATTTTTATTAACCTAATACTTTAGAATATGATTACATGTTAATTAAACTCACCTCGATCGCTGGACCTGGTACCATCCTATTAATAGTAACTATCGTCCGTCTGGTACCATCGCCGATGACGCAGTCTGGTCTGAAACAGTCTTCCAGAACTTCCGGGCACGAGTAACAAGCCTTGCTCATTGTTTGGTACCATTCGACAGTAAAATCATATTGGCACACCATGGGTAATGCACCCTCCGTACATATCCTTTTACATGGGTGTTCACCGTTATAAGGGACGTATTCTATTCTGGTACCATTTTGATCGATCGGTCCCTCTAAAAAAAAAAAAATTAATTCAAAAGTTTGCTCTTCCTGTTTGGAACGCCTCAAGTGCAGTCAGGGGCGGCTCGTTATACAGAGCCAGGGACTAATGGTACTACCTGTAGTTTCAATTTTTTAAAATTATTTCTTAAAAAACTTTGTGGTTCTACCATCTACATGTTCCACGAGCCGCCACTGATTATAGCTGGAAACAAAATGGTAACCATCAAAAGTTGAAAAACAGAGAAAAAAAATGCAGTCTGCGCTTATAAAAATTGCAAAAAATTCGTTTCGGCCAATGTAACCTTCAAAAATTCAGAATGCATCCAGAATGAACCTAACTTTGATAATTCACTTTAATATTTAACACATCGTGGCTGGAAACAAAATGGCTACCATCAAAAGTTGAAAAATAAAAAAAAAATTGCAGTCTGCGCTTATAAAAATTGTAAAAAATTCATTTCGGCCAAAGTAACCTTCAAAATTTCAGAATGCATTCAGAATGAACCTAACTTTGATAATCTACTTCAATATTTGACACATCGTGGCTGGAAACAAAATGGCTACCATCAAAAGTTGAAAAATAAAAAAAAAATTGCAGTCTGCGCTTATAAAAATTGTAAAAAATTCATTTCGGCCAAAGTAACCTTCAAAATTTCAGAATGCATTCAGAATGAACCTAACTTTGATAATTCATTTCAATATTTGACACATCGTAGCTGGAAACAAAATGGCTACCATCAAAAGTTGAAAAACAGAGAAAAAAATTGCAGTCTGCGCTTATGAAAATTGTAAAAAATTCATTTCGGCCAAAGTAACCTTCAAAATTTCAGAATGCATTCAGAATGAACCTAACTTTGATAATCCACTTCAATTTTTGACACATCGTGGCTGGAAACAAAATGGTAACCATCAAAAGTTGAAAAACAGAGAAAAAAATGCAGTCTGCGCTTATAAAAATTGTAAAAAATTCATTTCGGCCAAAGTAACCTTCAAAATTTCAGAATGCATTCAGAATGAACCTAACTTTGATAATCCACTTCAATATTTGACACATCGTGGCTGGAAACAAAATGGCAACCATCAAAAGTTGAAAAACAGAGAAAAAAATTGCAGTTTGCGCTTATAAAAATTGTAAAAAATTCATTTCGGCCAAAGTAACCTTCAAAATTTCAAAATGCATCCAGAATGAACCTAACTTTGATAATCCACTTCAATATTTGACACATCGTGGCTGGAAACAAAATGGCAACCATCAAAATTTGAAAAACGGAGAAAAAATTGCAGTCTGCGCTTATAAAAATTGTAAAAAATTCATTTCGGCCAAAGTAACCTTCAAAATTTCAGAATGCATCCAGAATGAACCTAACTTTGATAATCCACTTCAATTTTTGACACATCGTGGCTGGAAACAAAATGGTAACCATCAAAAGTTGAAAAACAGAGAAAAAAATGCAGTCTGCGCTTATAAAAATTGTAAAAAATTCATTTCGGCCAAAATAACCTTCAAAATTTCAGAATGTATCCAGAATGAACCTAACTTTGATAATCCACTTTAATATTTGACACATCGTGGCTGGAAACAAAATGGCAACCATCAAATGTTGAAAAACAGAGAAAAAAATTGCAGTCTGCGCTTATAAAAATTGTAAAAAATTCATTTCGGCCAAAATAACATTCAAAATTTCAAAATGCATCCAGAATGAACCTAACTTTGATAATCCACTTCAATATATGACACATCGTGGCTGGAAACAAAATGGCTACCATCAAAAGTTGAAAAACAGAGAAAAAAATTGCAGTCTGCGCTTATAAAAATTGTAAAAAATTCATTTCGGCCAAAGTAACCTTCAAAATTTCAGAATGATGAAGGTAACGAATAACCGCACATCTTTTCTTACTAAATGTATTTCATAAACTCTTCGATTTTCGAGAAAAAATTAAAAACAGCAAAATTATTGGGTCTATAATTATGAAATGATGATTTCCTGATTTTATAAGCGCACTGTATATGATCAATCTTTCGTATAATGTTTTTCTTTGTTGTTGGAAAGCATCAACCATCACTAATTTTTGGGAATGCAGCTAATAACATATCATTAATCAAATAAATACCCAATTATTATAAGAAAAAATTATAAGCACCACGTCACGATTACATCAAACAACCTTAATTTATTTTTAAATTGTGTTAAAAAAAAATTTAATCATGTTCGTGTTTGCAGGTACACTTCAACGTCAATTGTTTCTGGAGAATTGCCAACCAAGCGGTTGATTTCAGTTAAAAAAAAATTGAGTGCACTTTAAATGCTACTAAATAAATCATTTTTGCAATTCATTAAGTAAATAATGATTTTTGCTTATTAATTCCATGTTATCTTTTACCAGAAATAAAATAGTAGTAGTACTTTTTTAAACGCCATCTCTTCGAAAACAGTAGAATATCGACATGGGGTATGCTACATGAAAAATACTCAAAATTTTACGTAGAATCCATAAATTCAACAAAAAATGGGGATTCACATTTGAAAATTTTAACTTAGGGGTCTAATCTCAATTTTGGGACACCCTGTACATTTGAATTTTATCTCAAAAAATGCGCGTTAAAAAATAATAATACACGTGTCCGAGCATTTTTCTGTAAGAAAATGCCCTGAATTTTAATCGAATTTATTCCTTACTTTATGTACACAATGTATAAAATCAATAAATATAGATTACAATTTAAACACTCCCTCGGGCTATAATCAATCGATTACACCCTTAGTACACAAAACACTCATTTAATTTAATTCAAAGTTCATGGATGTTCAGCTGAAACAAAGTATTAAGGCTGTATTACACAACAATAAAATCCAACAAGGAATGCTTCTCACGTTCCGACAATAATTAAACACCTGAGAGGCGTATCCTTGCGTACAAACTTTTTGTTTAAACAATAGAACTAATAAAATAATTAACTAAGCCATTCATGCGTTCAATCTGCTCATTACTCACCTGAATAAGTGTCACTTGTTTCATTACTTGTTGAAAATGCGGAACGGCAGAATATTAGCAGAATGCATGCAGCGTAACCGTTCATGTTAACTGAAACAAATGAATAATTAAAAACATTGTATGTAATTAATATTAATAATTCAACTTCGAGCAAGTCTCTTAATTTATTGTTATATCAGCAGTTTACAAAACAATTGAAGGTTTGTGTTCTAACACGAACTCTTTTAAAAATATGTTATCTACTAGCGTGTCGAATAATTAGAGTACTAAATGATCATACTATTTACCATAATGCATTCATTAAGTGTGGAATATTTAAAAAAAAAATTAAACTTTTTCTTTTTCATACGTAATTTCTTACTAAAGAAACGACTGAAAGAATATTTTATTTTATGATATAATGTTAACATAACTCCTTAACGTGAAGGTACCTTTAACAACACTAGTGTTATTAAGAAGTTCTTAACACTAGTGTTGTTATATGTACTTTAATGCAACTTGTTGCTATAGAGATATTGGCAAACAAAAATTATTTCGCTTTTGACGGTTTTAATAATAATAATAAATTTATTTACGGAATTCTCCTTTTTCAGTTGTCAAAACATTATTTTTCAGCTGTCAAAACGGCATTTCTCAGCTATTAAAAAAGCATTTTCGACATTTTTTACATGTCAAAAAAAGCATTTTTCAACTTTTAAAAATTGTATTTTTTGTTGTTTGTTGTGAAAAATTGTAGTTTTTATTTAACAATAATGGTATGTTACAGTTGTCAATATTTGCAATTGTCGAGAATGGTATTTTTCAGCTGTTAAAAATTGTATTTTTCAGCTGTTAAAAAGTGTATTATTCAAATGTCAAAAATGATATTTTTCAGTTGTCAAAAATGTTTTTTTTTCTTATGTCAAAAAAGGTATTTCTCACCTATTAAAATGTATTTTTCAGCTACCAAAAACGGCATTTTTCGACATTTTTTTTAATTGTCAAAAATGTCATTTTTCGGCTGTCAAAAATTGTCTCTAGCTAAGTACAAATACAATAACTGATGTGACTGAAGGGTACCTGCCAAAGTCAAAAAATTTAAAAATTTAAAAATTGGCTTTTTGTAGTCAAAAATTGATTTTTTTACCATGCAATAATGGTATGTTGCAGTTGTCAACAATGGTATTTTTTAGCTGTTGAAAATTGTAGTTTCAGCTGTTAAGAAGTGTGTTATTTAACTGCCAAAAATGATATTTTTCAGCTGTCAAAAATGCGATTTCCACCTATAATGTTATCAAAAGCAGCATTTCTCGATATTTTTTTAACTGTTAAAATGGCATTTTTTAGCTGTCAAAACTTGTATTTTTTGTGTTTTCAAAATTTTTTTAGCTGACAATAATGGTATGTTACAGTTGTCAATACTGGTTTGTTGCAGTTTACAAGAATGGTATGCTTCAGCTGTTAAAAACGGCATTTTTCAGCTGTCAATAATGATATTTTTCAGCTGTCAACAATGGTATTTCCCATCTATAAAAATGGCATTTTCCAGCTAAAAAAATCAGCATTTTTCGACTTTTTTTTTAAATTGTCAAAAATGGCATTTTTCAGTTTTCAAAAATTGTACTTTTTATTGTCAAAAATTGTATTTTTGTTTTCAAAAATTGTATTTTTTAGCTGACAATAATGGTATGATACAGTTGTCAATAAAAGTATGTTGCAGTTATCAAGAATTGTAGTTTTCAGCTGTTGTATTATTCAACTGTCGAAAATGATATTTTTTAGCTGTCAAAAAAGGTATTTCTAACCTATAAATATGGTATTTTTCAGCATTTTTGGTCATTTTTTTATTGTCAAAATGGCATTTTTCAGCTGTCAAAACCTGTATATTTTGTTGACAGAAATGTTTTTTTTTGTTGTCAAAAATAACGGTATGTTTCAGTATGATATTTTTCGGCTGTCAAAAATGGTAATCCCCAGCTGTTGAAAATAGTATTTTTCAGCTGTCTCAAGTTGTATTTTACAGTTAAAGAAAATGGTATTCTTCAGCCACCAAATATGTTTCAACTGCCAAAAACAGTATTTTTCATTTAATAAAAATAGTTTTTATCGACATTTTTCAATTGCCAAAAATTGTATTTTTCAACTGTCGAAAGTAATATATTTTGCTGTCAAAAGTAGTATTTTTTATTGTCAAAAATTGTATTTTTTTTATCAAAAATTGTTTTTCTCGTATGTCAGGAATGGTATATTTCAGCTGACAAAAATGGTATTCCTCAGAAAATTAGTTTGTTCAGCTGTCAAAAATAGTATTTTTGGGGTGTCAGCAATGGTATGTTTCAGCTGTCAAAAACAGTATTTTCCAGCTAATAAAAATAGTTTTTATCGAAATTTTTAAATTGCAAAAAATTGTATTTTTCAGCTGTCAAAAGTAATATATTTTGCTGTCAAAAGTAGTATTTTTTATTGTCAAAAATTGTATTATTTTTATCAAAAATAGTTTTTCTCGTGTGTCAGGAATGGTATATTTCAGCTGACAAAAATGGTATTCCTCAGAAAATTAGTTTATTCAGCTGTCAAAAATAGTATTTTTGGTGTGTCAACAATGGTATGTTTCAGCTGTCAAAAACAGTATTTTCCATCTAATAAAAATAGTTTTTATCGACATGTTTAAATTGCCAAAAATTGTATTTTTCAGCTGTCAAAAGTAATATATTTTGCTGTCAAAAGTAGTATTTTTTATTGTCAAAAATTGTATTATTTTTATCAAAAATAGTTTTTCTCGTGTGTCAGGAATGGTATATTTCAGCTGACAAAAATGGTATTCCTCAGAAAATTAGTTAATTCAGCTGTCAAAAATAGTATTTTTGGTGTGTCAACAATGGTATGTTTCAGCTGTCAAAAACAGTATTTTACAGCTAATAAAAATAGTTTTTATCGACATTTTTAAATTGCCAAAAATTGTATTTTTCAGCTGTCAAAAGTAATATATTTTGCTGTCAAAAGTAGTATTTTTTATTGTCAAAAATTGTATTTTTTTTATCAAAAATAGTTTTTCTCGTGTGTCAGGAATGGTATATTTCAGCTGACAAAAATGGTATTCAGAAAATTCGTTTGTTCAGCTGTCAAAAATAGTATTTCTGGGGTGTCAACAATGGTATGTTTCAGCAGTTGTCAAAAACAGTATTTTCCAGCTAAAAAATAGTTTTTGTCAATATTTTTAAATTGCCAAAAATTGTATTTTTCAGCTGTCAAAAGTAATATATTTTGCTGTCAAAATTAGTATATTTTACTTTCAAAAGTAGTATTTTTTATTGCCAAAAAATGTATTTTTTGCGTCTAAACACCAAATATTAAATTATATTCTATAGTTTGAGCTACAAAATTTGTATTCACAGTTGGCTGTGAGATAAATGAGGTATGTGGTATATTATTACGTCATGATAGGCTAGATTAGTTTAATTGAATTAGATTTAAAAAATTTGATTCAATCTCAGACATGACTGCTATGTTTCTCTCTCTCGGGCATGGCCAACTCGGCAACAAAATTCAGTGGCTCACATCTTCTCTTTTGCTATTAAATTTATTTCGTGAACTTCTAGATTTTCGAAAAATTAGAGAAATTACAATTAAAGTGTGATCTGTAATTAAAGCTTTGTCATATTTGGTCTATAATTATGAAATGGTGTTGGTTAGATCAAATTTACTTTTGCAAAAATTGTAGATGATTCAATTCAATTCAATTCATTTATTCGTGTCAACAAACTTACAGTTTTACACATGTCAAAATAAAAAAATGAAATAGAAGTACAATGCACAAATTGAATATCTCAAGTGGCGTAACTTTGTGGTATTGTGTAATAGTAATTTACGATACAAGTAACGTTATGAAGGTTTTTACATTACGAGGGAAAAGTTTGAAAACACGAGCGACGTAGGAGCGAGTGCTTTTAAATTCTCGAGTAATGTAAAAGCAAATAACGTTACGTGTGTCGTAACACGGTTTATTTTATCCTATTTCTATTTTTTAAATTTAAAAACATTTTTAATGAAAACCGTCAAAATGAGAAGTCATGTTTGTTTACCAATACCTCCATAGCAACGAGTTGCGTTAAGATAATATAACAACACTAGTGTTGTTAAGAATTTCTTAACAACACTAGTGTTGTTAAAGGTACCTTAACGTTACTCGGAGTTATTGACATGATAACAGTATAGGATAAAATAAAAATATAAATAGCTAAAATACATACAAATCTTGTAACTTGTAATTTGTAAAAAATAAGGTTTTTCGTACTACCGAAAATTCCGTCCGTTCCATTAAATCGGACAAAGGTTACAAACGATTTCTTCATTATTCCAATTTTGTGTAATATGATTCACTAATTTATTTTGGAAAAACACGGGTAATAGGAAAATTAATAAAGCCATGGCGTTTCGGAATTAATTTAGGTGTTATGCAAATATCATAATTTTCTTGAAAGTACGTAAACCGGCTTAAGCCAGTGCAAGAGAGTAATAACTCACGCATTTATGTTTTCAAGAACATTTGTAATGTGGTTGTAAAAATGCTGATTACCAACCGACGGCGTTACTCAATTAGTGTACTATGTCATTGTCAAATCGTGGATTACAAAATGGTCATTAGGATGATGTGAGTCCAGGTAGTCACTTAAACTTCTAATGATGTTTGTGTTATTATACTTTTGGTTTTTGAAAAACTTGTGCGGACAGGTAATAATAATTATTGGTTATTTAATTTTAATCACCGAAATGTTTTAATTAAAATTGTATGCTAAATGATAGTTAAAGGCGATAATTGTAAAAAAAAAACACAATTGAACATAGATCTGCAGAAGCACATTGCAGTCATGTGGATAAATAGAAATAGACAAATGACAGGGTTTGTAGTTAAGTTATAAATAATTCGGAGGGCGGTGCCATCGACTTAAATTCTCAAAAATAATTCAAAATTCATTGAAAGGTAACAAAAACAGAAACAGTCCCTTTGGTGTCAAAATTTTTTTTTTTTTTTTGGCCTGGGATGCATCAAAAATTATTCAAAAATTAATTATTTAAAAGTTTAATACTGCGGAAACATACGTATATCCATTATTATATTATTATTATTATATCCAATTTGTAAAATTAAATAAATAAAAAATGTAGTCATGATATCGGAGGATAAAGTTGTAAAAAATAATAATTTTGCCATCGACTAAAAATTTTCAAAATTTACTCTAAATTTCACCTTGGGTCGATAGCCCATGCGACAGTCTAGTTTGAAAAATTAAATAAATAAAAACTGTAATCATGCCAATATTTTTGGATAATTTCGGAAAAGTTGTAAAAAATAATAATTCAAAATTTACTCCAAATTTCAATTCAGAAATAAAAATATAGGATTGAAAGTATAATATTTTGTTGCTACATCGTACTGTCCGCAAATAACGATATTATAATAATAAATTTAAATTCTACTTTCACAGTAATTTCAGAAGTGGTTAAAATAACTTGAAAATACATTAACGTAAATCGTTACTGCGTAATAACGAATAAATAAACTGAACTGAAAAATGTAACTTTTTAGTTCGATAACACTATCATTTTCCTTTAAAACAAAAAAATTCCTAAAAACAAATTAAAATACGCCAGGTGAATTTTTCACTGGAAAATTCCAATAACGCGCGAAATGTTCAGTAATTATTAATAACAGAACAATACCTGTCCAAATATGCACATAACTCGGAATCGCCCGCCTTTTTCAATCGCACCAAAACAACTATTCCATGGAAACGTGTAAACAAAAATTCTTGTTGCACAGGTGGATGCGTAAAGTACACAGGAGCACCGCAGAGTTTTTAGAAGTATTTTGAAGAGCCGCGTGGTGGTAGGGATGGACTGGAATACCCGCAGCGCGTCCGGAACTGGTATTCACGCAAACTAGACGGCCGAGGGGATTTTTCGCGAGAAACCCATCGAATGTGCCGCTGGATTTGATACACTAGACTTTACTGGTAGCGATCACCAAAGACTCGTGCCGCCGCTATTACAACACACCTTTTAATTATGACCTCTTTCGGCGAAAAACTTGTAAATATATTTTGTTTTTTTTTTGCTCCTCAAAACGTTATCTCAAGTCATAAATTACCGAGATACCTCAGCAAATACGTTTTATTACTTTTGACAGTTGCAAAAGGTATGGGCACCGCGGTATTCTATCCGACTAGCAACGTTGTAATTGTTGGGCAATACCTGATGACTATTTCTCAATACCAGCAGCCTACTTATGAATAATTGTGTGATTTGTTATATTTTCAAAATTTAATTCATTTATAATGGTCTTAATTTAGGGAAATTCGTTGATGATTGCGTAATACTTGAGATGTGTTAAGAAGTGAACCATTGGAGCTTACCATAAACATGTTATGGTGCTTTAACGTAATTAATATTATTGTTCAGGGATTTAAATATTCAAGGCTGTAAACAAATAATATTAAAAATTATATAATGTAATGTCCTGAACGACATCTGTTCTCTTAAGGTCGGACTGGAGAAAATCTTCAATTTCTAAAACTGAGGCAATAAAATGTAATAATAGAGGGATTTGTATTTATTAACAACATTACCCCAAAGGGCTGATAATGTATTTAGTTCGATCTCGTGGCGAGATAACGTATTTGGCGTCCAAAGTGCCCTACGTTGGGCGCCAAATTCGTGATCGCTAAATTTATTATTACCGTCCCGATAACCTTAATCTTCGGGTTTCGGTTGGGAAGAACCATTGACAAACAAGACAACTTATTTTGGTGGAAGAAGAACGCGAATCCGATTCTTAAGGGTGTCTTTAGAAGATTTCCTCATCACCATTAATTAATTAAGTGTATGTATGCAAATATAACTTTACTTTTAGTCAGCATTTAGTTAATTCTAGAATTACTTTTTTTATTATTATTTTGTATCATTCCATGTGCAAAGGAGTTTTCCGTTTAATAAATAAATAAATTAATAAAATAAATTAATTAATTAACAAACAAGGATATTTACTTTACTCAACTTTACGCGAAAGGACCGATGACATTTTTAGTTCGCTCTCGTGACGAAATAAGTCCGAAATGCCCCACGTTAGGCGCCATTTATTATCTCCAAATCTATTATTACCGCCTCGATAATCAAACTCCTCAGATTTCAGTTGAGAAGAGCCATAGGTAAACAAAGCAACTTATCTGATGGGAGAAGATCGCGAATCCCATCTTCAAGAATGCCTTTAAAAGATGGTATTATCACCATTAACAGAAAAATTATATTTGTTTCACTCAACTTAACCTCAAAGGACCGATAACGTTTTTGATTCGCTCTCGTGGCGAGTTGACATGTCTGGCGTCCAAAGTGCCCTACGTTGGGCGCGAAATTTGTTATCGCCAAATTTTTTGTTACAGCCTCTGTAACAATAGTCTCAGGTTTCAGTCGGGAAGAGCCGCCGACAAACAAAATAACTTAATCTGATGGGAAAGGAACGCAAATCCGACTCTTACGGGTGTCTGCGAAAGATTTCCTCATCACCATTAACAACAAAGAAGGGCTATTTATTTTACTCAACTTTACCCCAAAGAGCCGATTAAGTGTTTAGTTCGCCATCGCCACGATGGATAAGAATTTCATATTTGGCGCCCAACGTAGGGCACTTTGGTCGCCAAATATGCAATTGCAGAATTGCTCTGTAGTGTCCACATTTATGTCATCAGATGTTTGAGATTTTAACAGATCAACCTTGAATAACGTGTCTTTACATTTGCGTAAAGAAAGCTATCCAAACTTCACAGGTACTAAAATTACTGTTCGGGAATGAAAATGTTGACAAGCAAAAGTGCACTTTTAACAGAAATTGCTGTGCAGTTTCCAAATTTACTTCATCAGATGCTTGAGACTTTGACAGAATAACCTTAAATAATGTGTCTTTACAACTGCCTAAAGAAATCTGTTCAAAATTTGCAGGTACTAAAATTACTGTTCGGGAATGAAAATGTTGACAAGCAAAAATGCACTTTTAACAGAAATTGCTGTGCAGTTTCCAAATTTACTTCAACAGATGCTTGAGACTTTGACAGAATAACCTTAAACAACATGTCTTTACAACTGCCCAAAGAAATCTGTTCAAAATTTGCAGGTACTAAAATTACTGTTCGGGAATGAAAATGTTGACAAGCAAAAATGCACTTTTAACAGAAATTGCTGTGCAGTTTCCAAATTTACTTCAACAGATGCTTGAGACTTTGACAGAATAACCTTAAACAACATGTCTTTACAACTGCCCAAAGAAATCTGTTCAAAATTTGCAGGTACTAAAATTACTGTTGGGGAATGAAAATATTGACAAGCAAAAATGCACTTTTAACAGAAATTGCTGTGCAGTTTCCAAATTTACTTAATCAGATGCTTGAGATTTTGACAGAATAACCTTAAATAACGTGTCTTTACAACTGCCCAAAGAAAACTGTTCAAAATTTGCAGGTACTAAAATTACTGTTCGGGAATGAAAATGTTGACAAGCAAAAATGCACTTTTAACAGAAATTGCTGTGCAGTTTCCAAATTTACTTCATCAGATGCTTGAGATTTTGACAGAATGACCTTAAATCACGTGTCTTTACAACTGCCCAAAAAGAACTGTTCAAAATTTGCAGGTACTAAAATTACTGTTCGGGAATGAAAATGTTGACAAGCAAAAATGCACTTTTAACAGAAATAGCTGTGCAGTTTCCAAATTTACTTCATCAGATGCTTGAGACTTTGATAGAATAACCTTAAATAATGTGTCTTTACAACTGCCCAAAGAAAACTGTTCAAAATTTGCAGGTACTAAAATTACTGTTCGGGAATGAAAATGTTGACAAGCAAAAATGCACTTTTAACAGAAATTGCTGTGCAGTTTCCACAATTACTTCATCAGATGCTTCAGATTTTGACAGATTAACCTTGAATAACGTATTTTTATAATT
Source organism: Ocypus olens (assembly GCA_910593695.2). Lineage (NCBI taxonomy): Eukaryota > Metazoa > Arthropoda > Insecta > Coleoptera > Staphylinidae > Ocypus > Ocypus olens. The sequence continues at coordinate 8,445,676 of OU343059.1, read as the reverse complement.
GCCTAAAAAAACTATCCAAACTTTACAGGTACTAAAATTACGGTGCGGGAAAGAAAATGTTGACAAGCAAAAAATACACTTTTAACATAAATTGCTCTGTAGTATCCACATCTACTTCATCAGATGCTTCAGATTTTGACAGATTAACCTTGAATAACGTATCTTTACAATTGCAAAAAACTATCCAAACTTTACAGGTACTAAAATTACTGTGTGGGAATGAAAATGTTGACAAGCAAAAATGTACTTTTAACAAAAATTGCTCCATAGTTTCCACATTAACTTCATCAGATGCTTGAGATTTTGACAGAATAGCCTTAAATAACGTGTCTTTACAACTGCTCAAAGAAAACTGTTCAAAATTTGCAGGTACTAAAATTACTGTTCGGGAATGAAAATGTTGACAAGCAAAAATGCACTTTTAACAGAAATTGCTGTGCAGTTTCCAAATTTACTTCAACAGATGCTTGAGATTTTAACAGAATAACCTTAAATAACGTGTCTTTACAACTGCTCAAAGAAAACTGTTCAAAATTTCCAGGTACTAAAATTACTGTTCGGGAATGAAAATGTTGACAAGCAAAAATGCACTTTTAACAGAAATTGCTGTGCAGTTTCCAAATTTACTTCAACAGATGCTTGAGATTTTGACAGAATAACCTTAAATAACGTGTCTTTACAATTGCTTAAAGAAAACTATCAAAAATTTGCAAATTTTCGGGAATGAAAATGTTGACGAGCAAAAAATGCACTTTTAACAAAAATTGCTCTGTAGTTTCCACACCTACTTCATCAGATGCTTGAGATTTTGACAGAATAACCTTGAATAACGTATCTTTACAATTGCCCAAAAAAACTATCAAAACTTTACAGGTACTAAAATTACTGTGCAGGAACGAAAATCTTGACAAGCAAAAATGCTCTTTTAACAGAAATTGCTTTGTGGTTTCCTCATTTACTTCGTCAGATGTTTAAGATTTTGACAGATTAACCATGAATAACGTGTCTCTACAATTGCCCCAAAAAAACTATCCAAACTTTACAGGTACTAAAATTACTGTGCAGGAACGAAAATCTTGACAAGCAAAAATGCTCTTTTAAAAGAAATTGCTTTGTGGTTTCCTCATTTACTTCGTCAGATGTTTAAGATTTTGACAGATTAACCTTGAATAACGTGTCTCTACAATTGCCTAAAAAAAACTATCCAAACTTTACAGGTACTAAAATTACTGTGCAGGAACGAAAATCTTGACAAGCAAAAATGCTCTTTTAACAGAAATTGCTTTGTGGCTTGCACATTTACTTCATCAGATGTTTAAGATTTTGACAGATTAACCTTGAATAACGTGTCTCTACAATTGCCTAAAAAAAACTATCCAAACTTTACAGGTACTAAAATTACTGTGCAGGAACGAAAATCTTGACAAGCAAAAATGCTCTTTTAAAAGAAATTGCTTTGTGGTTTCCTCATTTACTTCGTCAGATGTTTAAGATTTTGACAGATTAACCTTGAATAACGTGTCTCTACAATTGCCTAAAAAAAACTATCCAAACTTTACAGGTACTAAAATTACTGTGCAGGAACGAAAATCTTGACAAGCAAAAATGCTCTTTTAACAGAAATTGCTTTGTGGCTTGCACATTTACTTCATCAGATGTTTAAGATTTTGACAGATTAACCGTGAATAACGTGTCGCTACAATTGCCCCAAAAAAACTATCCAAACTTTACAGGTACTAAAATTACTGTGCAGGAACGAAAATCTTAACAAGCAAAAATGCTCTTTTAACAGAAATTGCTTTGTGGCTTCCACATTAACTTCATCAGATGCTTGAGATTTTGACAGAATAACCTTGAATAACGTATCTTTACAATAGCCCAAAGAAAACAATCGAAACTTTGCGGGTACTAAAATTACTGTGCAGGAACGAAAATCTTGACATGCAAAAATGCACCAGAAAAAAACACTCATTTCTCTCCCTATTATTTGTTTATTTTATATTGGTTAGATTTGCCCTTCTAATCATTTTAGAATTTAAAAAAAAATTTCAAAACAAACCTCAAAATTAAAAATTTTCACGCAAACAATACTTAAGCGTACTTTGACACTGAAGATTACTTTTTTGTAAAAAAAAAATCATCATCACTCCTACATCCGCTAGTAAAACTAGTCATTTCTGTGGAAACATTACATACCCATTATGTTACGAAAGAACCTGCATGAGTATTCAACAGATTACATGACCTACTTGAAAACGATTCTCGAGTCGCACTGACACTGATTGTATAAAAATACACACCGGCAATAAAATCGAACGATACATAAAACCAAAATTTTAAGGAAATTCATAATCGACCGAGCAAAAATTCTCGTACGTGACCAAACAAAAAAAACGAAAACAAAATGTTCACATGGTAACCAGTCGTGAGAATGCGTCCTCCAGCGAAACAGAATTTTACGATTTGCCGAAATTGTGTAATATTTGCATTTGTAAACGTTCGTTATCTCAAATGTACTTTACGTGTGATTCTTAAAGCGTCCTTACCATTGAAACGAACAAACATTGCACACTGGCCATTTGCAATTTTAAACAGCAGCTTGGTGTTGCGTAATATGTTAACGGCGAGGTTAGAGAAAATGTTGAGAATTCTTATAAACATGACCAAAGTAAATAAATGCACATAAATGAAAATACGTGTTTAATTAATGATATGAAACTTTAAAGCTACAAAATTTGTTCTTTAAAAGAATTTCGTGTTAACGCATATTTTGAATTGCATGCATTTAATTTAACCATATTTCAATAATATCACAATTAATTATTCTTAGGTTGTTGCCAATAGATAAAAGTGAGATAAGTATCAATTAGAACTGAAAGCTATTCAAGCAGAAAGCGCTTGTGAAAGCACCACTTTCATTCCAATTTCTTGGTAATCAACTCAACAGCGATGTTACAAAATAATTATTATATTTCCATAAATAATTCGTTATTATCAGTAATTAAATTTCTATCTTATTTCAAAGTTTCCGTTTTATGGTAACACCAAATATCCAAGGTATTTATAACTTTTTTTAAGCTATAAAAATAAAATAAAATGTCCAATTCCAATTTGAACTTTCTCCGTACAAAGTATGGGAAACTATTGTTAACGTAAGAATTTTTGAAAACGAAATTTGATGCCTAATTTCGTTTTCAAAAATTCTTACGTATTTCTCCTTGGCACACAACTGAATTACATCTTGTTTTCTTTTCCCTAAACGGAATATTGTGTGTATCTGCGTGTATTTCATAATTTAATATGTATGTTGTTATATTCTGTGTATGAGAAAAAAAAATACAAAAATGAGTATTATTATTATTTTAATTTTATTTATCTACAAGAAGTAAGGAAAACAGAAATAATTTCCAGAACATTAAAAAAATCGCCCATCATCGTGTCAAATAAATTAGTTCCTCTTAATCAAATCCAAGCATTTGTGTTAATAATGAACAAAAAAATTTCCAATTTACCGGCGGTCAGTTTTTGAAGCAATTAAGAAAACCGCATCTCATTCCGCGAAATGAGCGGATAACTACATATTATTTTTGTTTGTTTCTTAACGTCAATTTTCACGGATTACTTCTTAGAATAACTGACACTTGACTAATTAACAGACAAGCGCTAATTACCCGCCGAAGTTATGCAAGCGCAAATTTTATTGCACATTTAATGCAAATTCTGCATTGTTGTGTTATATTACACGAACATATCATATTTTACGATTTGTTAATTATCATCGACGTGTAATTAAAATTAATTATTTTACTCGAACTGTAAATATTGTGAATAATTGTGTTCCTAGAAAATCGATGAATACAAATACATTTTCAAATGGTTTAAAAGGAGATTTAAAGAATATCAGATTTTTTTAGGAAATTATTAAAATTCAATTTTCATACTTAAAACAGCAACTGCAAATTTTATCTATCTTCAATAACAAAAAATAATTGATTGATTTTTCAGACTTTGATCGGCCGTAGCGGCCAAACGAAAACTCCAAATTGAACGCGGTTTGCAAATCTGAGCTCCTCGTACGTCACTTAGTCGGATTAGAGATTTTGAATTTTTGATAAAATCGTGAAAAAAACATGACCCCCTTGGAAATTTTGTTAAAAAATGCAACTTTCTTAAAAATCATCGTAGACTATTGAATTTAACTTTATTTTCATCAGAAAGACGAGAGAAATTGATTGCCGTTAAAAAATTTCAGCTAACTTCAATAGCAAAAAAATTAGTCAGTCACCATGAGGATTTTGGAAAATTTAAGAAAATAATTGATTTTTCAGACTTTGATCGGCCGTAGCGGCCAAACGAAAACTCCAAATTGAACGCGGTTTGCAAATCTGAGCTCCTCGTACGTCACTTAGTCGGATTAGAGATTTTGAATTTTTGATAAAATCGTGAAAAAAAACATGACCAAACCCCTTGGAAATTTTGTTAAAAAATGCAACTTTCTTAAAAATCATCGTAGACTATTGAATTTAACTTTATTTTCATCAGAAAGACGAGAGAAATTGATTGCCGTTAAAAAATTTCAGCTAACTTCAATAGCAAAAAAATTAGTCAGTCACCATGAGGATTATGGAAAATTTAAGAAAATAATTGATTTTTCAGACTTTGATCGGCCGTAGCGGCCAAACGAAAACTCCAAATTGAACGCGGTTTGCAAATCTGAGCTCCTCGTACGTCACTTAGTCGGATTAGAGATTTTGAAATTTTGATAAAATCGTGAAAAAAAACATGACTAAACCCCTTGGAAATATTGTTAAAAAATGCAACTTTCTTAAAAATCATCGTAGACTATTGAATTTAACTTTATATTCATCAGAAAGACGAGAGAAATTGATTGCCGTTAAAAAAATTCAGCTAACTTCAATAGCAAAAAAATTAGTCAGTCACCATGAGGATTTTGGAAAATTTAAGAAAATAATTGATTTTTCAGACTTTGATCGGCCGTAGCGGCCAAACGAAAACTCCAAATTGAACGCGGTTTGCAAATCTGAGCTCCTCGTACGCCAATTAGTCGGATTAGAGATTTTGAATTTTTGATAAAATCGTGAAAAAAAACATGACTAAACCCCTTGGAAATTTTGTTAAAAAATGCAACTTTCTTAAAAATCATCGTAGACTATTGAATTTAACTTTATTTTCATCAGAAAGACGAGAGAAATTGATTGCCGTTAAAAAAATTCAGCTAACTTCAATAGCAAAAAAATTAGTCAGTCACCATGAGGATTTTGGAAAATTTAAGAAAATAATTGATTTTTCAGACTTTGATCGGCCGTAGCGGCCAAACGAAAACTCCAAATTGAACGCGGTTTGCAAATCTGAGCTCCTCGTACGTCACTTAGTCGGATTAGAGATTTTGAATTTTTGATAAAATCGTGAAAAAAAACATGACTAAACCCCTTGGAAATTTTGTTAAAAAATGCAACTTTCTTAAAAATCATCGTAGACTATTGAATTTAACTTTATTTTCATCAGAAAGACGAGAGAAATTGATTGCCGTTAAAAAATTTCAGCTAACTTCAATAGCAAAAAAAATAGTCAGTCACCATGAGGATTATGGAAAATTTAAGAAAATAATTGTTTTTTCAGACTTTGATCGGCCGTAGCGGCCAAACGAAAACTCCAAATTGAACGCGGTTTGCAAATCTGAGCTCCTCGTACGTCACTTAGTCGGATTAGAAATTTTGAATTTTTGATAAAATCGTGAAAAAAAACATGACTAAACCCCTTGGAAATTTTGTTAAAAAATGCAACTTTCTTAAAAATCATCGTAGACTATTGAATTTAACTTTATTTTCATCAGAAAGACGAGAGAAATTGATTGCCGTTAAAAAATTTCAGCTAACTTCAATAGCAAAAAAATTAGTCAGTCACCATGAGGATTATGGAAAATTTAAGAAAATAATTGATTTTTCAGACTTTGATCGGCCGTAGCGGCCAAACGAAAACTCCAAATTGAACGCGGTTTGCAAATCTGAGCTCCTCGTACGTCACTTAGTCGGATTAGAGATTTTGAAATTTTGATAAAATCGTGAAAAAAAAACATGACTAAACCCCTTGGAAATATTGTTAAAAAATGCAACTTTCTTAAAAATCATCGTAGACTATTGAATTTAACTTTATTTTCATCAGAAAGACGAGAGAAATTGATTGCCGTTAAAAAAAATTCAGCTAACTTCAATAGCAAAAAAATTAGTCAGTCACCATGAGGATTTTGGAAAATTTAAGAAAATAATTGATTTTTCAGACTTTGATCGGCCGTAGCGGCCAAACGAAAACTCCAAATTGAACGCGGTTTGCAAATCTGAGCTCCTCGTACGCCAATTAGTCGGATTAGAGATTTTGAATTTTTGATGAAATCGTGAAAAAAAACATGACTAAACCCCTTGGAAATTTTGTTAAAAAATGCAACTTTCTTAAAAATCATCGTAGACTATTGAATTTAACTTTATTTTCATCAGAAAGACGAGAGAAATTGATTGCCGTTAAAAAATTTCAGCTAACTTCAATAGCAAAAAAATTAGTCAGTCACCATGAGGATTATGGAAAATTTAAGAAAATAATTGATTTTTCAGACTTTGATCGGCCGTAGCGGCCAAACGAAAACTCCAAATTGAACGCGGTTTGCAAATCTGAGCTCCTCGTGCGTCACTTATTCGGATTAGAGATTTTGAATTTTTGATAAAATCGTGAAAAAAAACATGACTAAACCCCTTGGAAATTTTGTTAAAAAATGCAACTTTCTTAAAAATCATCGTAGACTATTGAATTTAACTTTATTTTCATCAGAAAGACGAGAGAAATTGATTGCCGTTAAAAAAATTCAGCTAACTTCAATAGCAAAAAAATTAGTCAGTCACCATGAGGATTTTGGAAAATTTAAGAAAATAATTGATTTTTCAGACTTTGATCGGCCGTAGCGGCCAAACGAAAACTCCAAATTGAACGCGGTTTGCAAATCTGAGCTCCTCGTACGTCACTTAGTCGGATTAGAGATTTTGAATTTTTGATAAAATCGTGAAAAAAAAACATGACTAAACCCCTTGGAAATTTTGTTAAAAAATGCAACTTTCTTAAAAATCATCGTAGACTATTGAATTTAACTTTATTTTCATCAGAAAGACGAGAGAAATTGATTGCCGTTAAAAAATTTCAGCTAACTTCAATAGCAAAAAAATTAGTCAGTCACCATGAGGATTATGGAAAATTTAAGAAAATAATTGATTTTTCAGACTTTGATCGGCCGTAGCGGCCAAACGAAAACTCCAAATTGAACGCGGTTTGCAAATCTGAGCTCCTCGTACGTCACTTAGTCGGATTAGAGATTTTGAATTTTTGATAAAATCGTGAAAAAAAACATGACTAAACCCCTTGGAAATTTTGTTAAAAAATGCAACTTTCTTAAAAATCATCGTAGACTATTGAATTTAACTTTATTTTCATCAGAAAGACGAGAGAAATTGATTGCCGTTAAAAAAATTCAGCTAAGTTCAATAGCAAAAAAATTAGTCAGTCACCATGAGGATTTTGGAAAATTTAAGAAAATAATTGATTTTTCAGACTTTGATCGGCCGTAGCGGCCAAAGGAAAACTCCAAATTGAACGCGGTTTGCAAATCTGAGCTCCTCGTACGCCAATTAGTCGGATTAAAGATTTTGAATTTTTGATGAAATCGTGAAAAAAAACATGACTAAACCCCTTGGAAATTTTGTTAAAAAATGCAACTTTCTTAAAAATCATCGTAGACTATTGAATTTAACTTTATTTTCATCAGAAAGACGAGAGAAATTGATTGCCGTTAAAAAAATTCAGCTAACTTCAATAGCAAAAAAATTAGTCAGTCACCATGAGGATTTTGGAAAATTTAAGAAAATAATTGATTTTTCAGACTTTGATCGGCCGTAGCGGCCAAACGAAAACTCCAAATTGAACGCGGTTTGCAAATCTGAGCTCCTCGTACGCCAATTAGTCGGATTAGAGATTTTGAATTTTTGATAAAATCGTGAAAAAAAACATGACTAAACCCCTTGGAAATTTTGTTAAAAAATGCAACTTTCTTAAAAATCATCGTAGACTATTGAATTTAACTTTATTTTCATCAGAAAGACGAGAGAAATTGATTGCCGTTAAAAAATTTCAGCTAACTTCAATAGCAAAAAAATTAGTCAGTCACCATGAGGATTATGGAAAATTTAAGAAAATAATTGATTTTTCAGACTTTGATCGGCCGTAGCGGCCAAACGAAAACTCCAAATTGAACGCGGTTTGCAAATCTGAGCTCCTCGTACGTCACTTAGTCGGATTAGAGATTTTGAAATTTTGATAAAATCGTGAAAAAAAAACATGACTAAACCCCTTGGAAATATTGTTAAAAAATGCAACTTTCTTAAAAATCATCGTAGACTATTGAATTTAACTTTATTTTCATCAGAAAGACGAGAGAAATTGATTGCCGTTAAAAAAAATTCAGCTAACTTCAATAGCAAAAAAATTAGTCAGTCACCATGAGGATTTTGGAAAATTTAAGAAAATAATTGATTTTTCAGACTTTGATCGGCCGTAGCGGCCAAACGAAAACTCCAAATTGAACGCGGTTTGCAAATCTGAGCTCCTCGTACGCCAATTAGTCGGATTAGAGATTTTGAATTTTTGATGAAATCGTGAAAAAAAACATGACTAAACCCCTTGGAAATTTTGTTAAAAAATGCAACTTTCTTAAAAATCATCGTAGACTATTGAATTTAACTTTATTTTCATCAGAAAGACGAGAGAAATTGATTGCCGTTAAAAAATTTCAGCTAACTTCAATAGCAAAAAAATTAGTCAGTCACCATGAGGATTATGGAAAATTTAAGAAAATAATTGATTTTTCAGACTTTGATCGGCCGTAGCGGCCAAACGAAAACTCCAAATTGAACGCGGTTTGCAAATCTGAGCTCCTCGTGCGTCACTTATTCGGATTAGAGATTTTGAATTTTTGATAAAATCGTGAAAAAAAACATGACTAAACCCCTTGGAAATTTTGTTAAAAAATGCAACTTTCTTAAAAATCATCGTAGACTATTGAATTTAACTTTATTTTCATCAGAAAGACGAGAGAAATTGATTGCCGTTAAAAAAATTCAGCTAACTTCAATAGCAAAAAAATTAGTCAGTCACCATGAGGATTTTGGAAAATTTAAGAAAATAATTGATTTTTCAGACTTTGATCGGCCGTAGCGGCCAAACGAAAACTCCAAATTGAACGCGGTTTGCAAATCTGAGCTCCTCGTACGTCACTTAGTCGGATTAGAGATTTTGAATTTTTGATAAAATCGTGAAAAAAAAACATGACTAAACCCCTTGGAAATTTTGTTAAAAAATGCAACTTTCTTAAAAATCATCGTAGACTATTGAATTTAACTTTATTTTCATCAGAAAGACGAGAGAAATTGATTGCCGTTAAAAAATTTCAGCTAACTTCAATAGCAAAAAAATTAGTCAGTCACCATGAGGATTATGGAAAATTTAAGAAAATAATTGATTTTTCAGACTTTGATCGGCCGTAGCGGCCAAACGAAAACTCCAAATTGAACGCGGTTTGCAAATCTGAGCTCCTCGTACGTCACTTAGTCGGATTAGAGATTTTGAATTTTTGATAAAATCGTGAAAAAAAACATGACTAAACCCCTTGGAAATTTTGTTAAAAATGCAACTTTCTTAAAAATCATCGTAGACTATTGAATTTAACTTTATTTTCATCAGAAAGACGAGAGAAATTGATTGCCGTTAAAAAATTTCAGCTAACTTCAATAGCAAAAAAATTAGTCAGTCACCATGAGGATTTTGGAAAATTTAAGAAAATAATTGATTTTTCAGACTTTGATCGGCCGTAGCGGCCAAACGAAAACTCCAAATTGAACGCGGTTTGCAAATCTGAGCTCCTCGTACGCCAATTAGTCGGATTAAAGATTTTGAATTTTGGATGAAATCGTGAAAAAAAACATGACTAAACCCCTTGGAAATTTTGTTAAAAAATACAACTTTCTTAAAAATCATCGTAGACTATTGAATTTAACTTTATTTTCATCAGAAAGACGAGAGAAATTGATTGCCGTTAAAAAAATTCAGCTAACTTCAATAGCAAAAAAATTAGTCAGTCACCATGAGGATTTTGGAAAATTTAAGAAAATAATTGATTTTTCAGACTTTGATCGGCCGTAGCGGCCAAACGAAAACTCCAAATTGAACGCGGTTTGCAAATCTGAGCTCCTCGTACGTCACTTAGTCGGATTAGAGATTTTGAATTTTTGATAAAATCGTGAAAAAAAACATGACTAAACCCCTTGGAAATATTGTTAAAAAATGCAACTTTCTTAAAAATCATCGTAGACTATTGAATTTAACTTTATTTTCATCAGAAAGACGAAAGAAATTGATTGCCGTTAAAAAATTTCAGCTAATTTCAAAAGCAAAAAAAATAGTCAGTCACCATGAGGATTTTGGAAAATTTAAGAAAATAATTGATTTTTCAGACTTTGATCGGCCGTAGCGGCCAAACGAAAACTCCAAATTGAACGCGGTTTGCAAATCTGAGCTCCTCGTACGTCACTTAGTCGGATTAGAGATTTTGAATTTTTGATAAAATCGTGAAAAAAAACATGACTAAACCCCTTGGAAATTTTGTTAAAAAATGCAACTTTCTTAAAAATCATCGTAGACTATTGAATTTAACTTTATTTTCATCAGAAAGACGAGAGAAATTGATTGCCGTTAAAAAATTTCAGCTAACTTCAATAGCAAAAAAATTAGTCAGTCACCATGAGGATTATGGAAAATTTAAGAAAATAATTGATTTTTCAGACTTTGATCGGCCGTAGCGGCCAAACGAAAACTCCAAATTGAACGCGGTTTGCAAATCTGAGCTCCTCGTACGCCAATTAGTCGGATTAGAGATTTTGAATTTTGATGAAATTGTGAAAAAAAACATGACTAAACCCCTTGGAAATTTTGTTAAAAAATGCAACTTTCTTAAAAATCATCGTAGACTATTGAATTTAACTTTATTTTCATCAGAAAGACGAGAGAAATTGATTGCCGTTTAAAAAATTTCAGCTAACTTCAATAGCAAAAAAAATAGTCAGTCACCATGAGGATTTTGGAAAATTTAAGAAAATAATTAATTTTTCAGACTTTGATCGGCCGTAGCGGCCAAACGAAAACTCCAAATTGAACGCGGTTTGCAAATCTGAGCTCCTCGTACGCCAATTAGTCGGATTAAAGATTTTGAATTTTTGATGAAATCTTGAAAAAAAACATGACTATAAACCCCTTGGAAATTTTGTTAAAAAATTCAACTTTCTTAAAAATCATCGTAGACTATTGAATTTAACTTTATTTCATCAGAAAGACGAGAGAAATTGATTGCCGTTAAAAAATTTCAGCTAACTTCAATAGCAAAAAAAAATAGTCAGTCACCATGAGGATTTTGGAAAATTTAAGAAAATAATTGATTTTTCAGACTTTGATCGGCCGTAGCGGCCAAACGAAAACTCCAAATTGAACGCGGTTTGCAAATCTGAGCTCCTCGTACGTTACTTAGTCGGATTAGAGATTTTGAATTTTTGATGAAATCGTGAAAAAAAACATGACTAAACCCCTTGGAAATTTTGTTAAAAAATGCAACTTTCTTAAAAATCATCGTAGACTATTAAATTTAACTTTATTTTCATCAGAAAGACGAGAGAAATTGATTGCCGTTAAAAAAATTCAGCCAACTTCAATAGCAAAAAAAATAGTCAGTCACCATGAGGATTTTGGAAAATTTAATAAAATAATTGATTTTTCAGACTTTGATCGGCCGTAGCGGCCAAACGAAAACTCCAAATTGAACGCGGTTTGCAAATCTGAGCTCCTCGTACGTCACTTAGTCGGATTAGAGATTTTGAATTTTTGATAAAATCGTAAAAAAAAACATGACTAAACCCCTTGGAAATTTTGTTAAAAAATGCAACTTTCTTAAAAATCATCGTAGACTATTGAATTTAACTTTATTTTCATCAGAAAGACGAGAGAAATTGATTGCCGTTAAAAAATTTCAGCTAACTTCAATAGCAAAAAAAATAGTCAGTAAGCGGCCAAACGAAAACTCCAAATTGAACGCGGTTTGCAAATCTGAGCTCCTCGTACGTCACTTAGTCGGATTAGAGATTTTGAATTTTTGATAAAATCGTGAAAAAAAACATGACCAAACCCCTTGGAAATTTTGTTAAAAAATGCAACTTTCTTAAAAATCATCGTGGACTATTGAATTTAACTTTATTTTCATCAGAAAGACGAGAGAAATTGATTGCCGTTAAAAAATTTCAGCTAACTTCAATAGCAAAAAAATTAGTCAGTCACCATAAGGATTTTGGAAAATTTAAGAAAATAATTGATTTTTCAGACTTTGATCGGCCGTAGCGGCCAAACGAAAACTCCAAATTGAACGCGGTTTGCAAATCTGAGCTCCTCGTACGTCACTTAGTCGGATTAGAGATTTTGAATTTTTGATAAAATCGTGAAAAAAAAACATGACCAAACCCCTTGGAAATTTTGTTAAAAAATGCAACTTTCTTAAAAATCATCGTAGACTATTGAATTTAACTTTATTTTCATCAGAAAGACGAGAGAAATTGATTGCCGTTAAAAAATTTCAGCTAACTTCAATAGCAAAAAAAATTAGTCAGTCACCATGAGGATTTTGGAAAATTTAAGAAAATAATTGATTTTTCAGATTTTGATCGGCCGTAGCGGCCAAACGAAAACTCCAAATTGAACGCGGTTTGCAAATCTGAGCTCCTCGTACGTCACTTAGTCGGATTAGAGATTTTGAATTTTTGATAAAATCGTGAAAAAAAACATGACCAAACCCCTTGGAAATTTTGTTAAAAAATGCAACTTTCTTAAAAATCATCGTAGACTATTGAATTTAACTTTATTTTCATCAGAAAGACGAGAGAAATTGATTGCCGTTAAAAAATTTCAGCTAACTTCAATAGCAAAAAAATTAGTCAGTCACCATGAGGATTTTGGAAAATTTAAGAAAATAATTGATTTTTCAGACTTTGATCGGCCGTAGCGGCCAAACGAAAACTCCAAATTGAACGCGGTTTGCAAATCTGAGCTCCTCGTACGTCACTTAGTCGGATTAGAGATTTTGAATTTTTGATAAAATCGTGAAAAAAAACATGACCAAACCCCTTGGAAATTTTGTTAAAAAATGCAACTTTCTTAAAAATCATCGTAGACTATTGAATTTAACTTTATTTTCATCAGAAAGACGAGAGAAATTGATTGCCGTTAAAAAATTTCAGCTAACTTCAATAGCAAAAAAATTAGTCAGTCACCATGAGGATTTTGGAAAATTTAAGAAAATAATTGATTTTTCAGACTTTGATCGGCCGTAGCGGCCAAACGAAAACTCCAAATTGAACGCGGTTTGCAAATCTGAGCTCCTCGTACGTCACTTAGTCGGATTAGAGATTTTGAATTTTTGATAAAATCGTGAAAAAAAACATGACCAAACCCCTTGGAAATTTTGTTAAAAAATGCAACTTTCTTAAAAATCATCGTATACTATTGAATTTAACTTTATTTTCATCAGAAAGACGAGAGAAATTGATTGCTGTTAAAAAAATTCAGCTAACTTCAATAGCAAAAAAATTAGTCAGTCACCATGAGGATTTTGGAAAATTTAAGAAAATAATTGATTTTTCAGACTTTGATCGGCCGTAGCGGCCAAACGAAAACTCCAAATTGAACGCGGTTTGCAAATCTGAGCTCCTCGTACGTCACTTAGTCGGATTAGAGATTTTGAATTTTTGATAAAATCGTGAAAAAAAACATGACCAAACCCCTTGGAAATTTTGTTAAAAAATGCAACTTTAATAATTGATTTTTCAGACTTTGATCGGCCGTAGCGGCCAAACGAAAACTCCAAATTGAACGCGGTTTGCAAATCTGAGCTCCTCGTACGTCACTTAGTCGGATTAGAGATTTTGAATTTTTGATAAAATCGTGAAAAAAAACATGACCAAACCCCTTGGAAATTTTGTTAAAAAATGCAACTTTCTTAAGAATCATCGTAGACTATTGAATTTAACTTTATTTTCATCAGAAAGACGAGAGAAATTGATTGCCGTTAAAAAATTTCAGCTAACTTCAATAGCAAAAAAATTAGTCAGTCACCATGAGGATTTTGGAAAATTTAAGAAAATAATTGATTTTTCAGACTTTGATCGGCCGTAGCGGCCAAACAAAAACTCCAAATTGAACGCGGTTTGCAAATCTGAGCTCCTCGTACGTCACTTAGTCGGATTAGAGATTTTGAATTTTTGATAAAATCGTGAAAAAAAACATGACCAAACCCCTTGGAAATTTTGTTAAAAAATGCAACTTTCTTAAAAATCATCGTAGACTATTGAATTTAACTTTATTTTCATCAGAAAGACGAGAGAAATTGATTGCCGTTAAAAAATTTCAGCTAACTTCAATAGCAAAAAAATTAGTCAGTCACCATGAGGATTTTGGAAAATTTAAGAAAATAATTGATTTTTCAGATTTTGATCGGCCGTAGCGGCCAAACGAAAACTCCAAATTGAACGCGGTTTGCAAATCTGAGCTCCTCGTACGTCACTTAGTCGGATTAGAGATTTTGAATTTTTGATAAAATCGTGAAAAAAAACATGACCAAACCCCTTGGAAATTTTGTTAAAAAATGCAACTTTCTTAAAAATCATCGTATACTATTGAATTTAACTTTATTTTCATCAGAAAGACGAGAGAAATTGATTGCCGTTAAAAAATTTCAGCTAACTTCAATAGCAAAAAAATTAGTCAGTCACCATGAGGATTTTGGAAAATTTAAGAAAATAATTGATTTTTCAGACTTTGATCGGCCGTAGCGGCCAAACGAAAACTCCAAATTGAACGCGGTTTGCAAATCTGAGCTCCTCGTACGTCACTTAGTCGGATTAGAGATTTTGAATTTTTGATAAAATCGTGAAAAAAAACATGACCAAACCCCTTGGAAATTTTGTTAAAAAATGCAACTTTCTTAAAAATCATCGTAGACTATTGAATTTAACTTTATTTTCATCAGAAAGACGAGAGAAATTGATTGCCGTTAAAAAATTTCAGCTAACTTCAATAGCAAAAAAATTAGTCAGTCATCATGAGGATTTTGGAAAATTTAAGAAAATAATTGATTTTTCAGACTTTGATCGGCCGTAGCGGCCAAACGAAAACTCCAAATTGAACGCGGTTTGCAAATCTGAGCTCCTCGTACGTCACTTAGTCGGATTAGAGATTTTGAATTTTTGATAAAATCGTGAAAAAAAACATGACCAAACCCCTTGGAAATTTTGTTAAAAAATGCAACTTTCTTAAAAATCATCGTAGACTATTGAATTTAACTTTATTTTCATCAGAAAGACGAGAGAAATTGATTGCCGTTAAAAAATTTCAGCTAACTTCAATAGCAAAAAAATTAGTCAGTCACCATGAGGATTTTGGAAAATTTAAGAAAATAATTGATTTTTCAGACTTTGATCGGCCGTAGCGGCCAAACGAAAACTCCAAATTGAACGCGGTTTGCAAATCTGAGCTCCTCGTACGTCACTTAGTCGGATTAGAGATTTTGAATTTTTGATAAAATCGTGAAAAAAAACATGACCAAACCCCTTGGAAATTTTGTTAAAAAATGCAACTTTCTTAAAAATCATCGTAGACTATTGAATTTAACTTTATTTTCATCAGAAAGACGAGAGAAATTGATTGCCGTTAAAAAATTTCAGCTAACTTCAATAGCAAAAAAATTAGTCAGTCATCATGAGGATTTTGGAAAATTTAAGAAAATAATTGATTTTTCAGACTTTGATCGGCCGTAGCGGCCAAACGAAAACTCCAAATTGAACGCGGTTTGCAAATCTGAGCTCCTCGTACGTCACTTAGTCGGATTAGAGATTTTGAATTTTTGATAAAATCGTGAAAAAAAACATGACCAAACCCCTTGGAAATTTTGTTAAAAAATGCAACTTTCTTAAAAATCATCGTAGACTATTGAATTTAACTTTATTTTCATCAGAAAGACGAGAGAAATTGATTGCCGTTAAAAAATTTCAGCTAACTTCAATAGCAAAAAAATTAGTCAGTCACCATGAGGATTTTGGAAAATTTAAGAAAATAATTGATTTTTCAGACTTTGATCGGCCGTAGCGGCCAAACGAAAACTCCAAATTGAACGCGGTTTGCAAATCTGAGCTCCTCGTACGTCACTTAGTCGGATTAGAGATTTTGAATTTTTGATAAAATCGTGAAAAAAAACATGACCAAACCCCTTGGAAATTTTGTTAAAAAATGCAACTTTCTTAAAAATCATCGTAGACTATTGAATTTAACTTTATTTTCATCAGAAAGACGAGAGAAATTGATTGCCGTTAAAAAATTTCAGCTAACTTCAATAGCAAAAAAATTAGTCAGTCACCATGAGGATTTTGGAAAATTTAAGAAAATAATTGATTTTTCAGATTTTGATCGGCCGTAGCGGCCAAACGAAAACTCCAAATTGAACGCGGTTTGCAAATCTGAGCTCCTCGTACGTCACTTAGTCGGATTAGAGATTTTGAATTTTTGATAAAATCGTGAAAAAAAACATGACCAAACCCCTTGGAAATTTTGTTAAAAAATGCAACTTTAATAATTGATTTTTCAGACTTTGATCGGCCGTAGCGGCCAAACGAAAACTCCAAATTGAACGCGGTTTGCAAATCTGAGCTCCTCGTACGTCACTTAGTCGGATTAGAGATTTTGAATTTTTGATAAAATCGTGAAAAAAAACATGACCAAACCCCTTGGAAATTTTGTTAAAAAATGCAACTTTCTTAAAAATCATCGTAGACTATTGAATTTAACTTTATTTTCATCAGAAAGACGAGAGAAATTGATTGCCGTTAAAAAATTTCAGCTAACTTCAATAGCAAAAAAATTAGTCAGTCACCATGAGGATTTTGGAAAATTTAAGAAAATAATTGATTTTTCAGACTTTGATCGGCCGTAGCGGCCAAACGAAAACTCCAAATTGAACGCGGTTTGCATATCTGAGCTCCTCGTACGTCACTTAGTTGGATTAGAGATTTTGAATTTTTGATAAAATCGTGAAAAAAAACATGACCAAACCCCTTGGAAATTTTGTTAAAAAATGCAACTTTCTTAAAAATCATCGTAGACTATTGAATTTAACTTTATTTTCATCAGAAAGACGAGAGAAATTGATTGCCGTTAAAAAATTTCAGCTAACTTCAATAGCAAAAAAATTAGTCAGTCACCATGAGGATTTTGGAAAATTTAAGAAAATAATTGATTTTTCAGACTTTGATCGGCCGTAGCGGCCAAACGAAAACTCCAAATTGAACGCGGTTTGCAAATCTGAGCTCCTCGTACGTCACTTAGTCGGATTAGAGATTTTGAATTTTTGATAAAATCGTGAAAAAAAACATGACCAAACCCCTTGGAAATTTTGTTAAAAAATGCAACTTTCTTAAAAATCATCGTGGACTATTGAATTTAACTTTATTTTCATCAGAAAGACGAGAGAAATTGATTGCCGTTAAAAAATTTCAGCTAACTTCAATAGCAAAAAAATTAGTCAGTCACCATAAGGATTTTGGAAAATTTAAGAAAATAATTGATTTTTCAGACTTTGATCGGCCGTAGCGGCCAAACGAAAACTCCAAATTGAACGCGGTTTGCAAATCTGAGCTCCTCGTACGTCACTTAGTCGGATTAGAGATTTTGAATTTTTGATAAAATCGTGAAAAAAAAACATGACCAAACCCCTTGGAAATTTTGTTAAAAAATGCAACTTTCTTAAAAATCATCGTAGACTATTGAATTTAACTTTATTTTCATCAGAAAGACGAGAGAAATTGATTGCCGTTAAAAAATTTCAGCTAACTTCAATAGCAAAAAAAATTAGTCAGTCACCATGAGGATTTTGGAAAATTTAAGAAAATAATTGATTTTTCAGACTTTGATCGGCCGTAGCGGCCAAACGAAAACTCCAAATTGAACGTGGTTTGCAAATCTGAGCTCCTCGTACGTCACTTAGTCGGATTAGAGATTTTGAATTTTTGATAAAATCGTGAAAAAAAACATGACCAAACCCCTTGGAAATTTTGTTAAAAAATGCAACTTTCTTAAAAATCATCGTAGACTATTGAATTTAACTTTATTTTCATCAGAAAGACGAGAGAAATTGATTGCCGTTAAAAAATTTCAGCTAACTTCAATAGCAAAAAAATTAGTCAGTCACCATGAGGATTTTGGAAAATTTAAGAAAATAATTGATTTTTCAGACTTTGATCGGCCGTAGCGGCCAAACGAAAACTCCAAATTGAACGCGGTTTGCAAATCTGAGCTCCTCGTACGTCACTTAGTCGGATTAGAGATTTTGAATTTTTGATAAAATCGTGAAAAAAAACATGACCAAACCCCTTGGAAATTTTGTTAAAAAATGCAACTTTCTTAAAAATCATCGTAGACTATTGAATTTAACTTTATTTTCATCAGAAAGACGAGAGAAATTGATTGCCGTTAAAAAATTTCAGCTAACTTCAATAGCAAAAAAATTAGTCAGTCACCATGAGGATTTTGGAAAATTTAAGAAAATAATTGATTTTTCAGACTTTGATCGGCCGTAGCGGCCAAACGAAAACTCCAAATTGAACGCGGTTTGCAAATCTGAGCTCCTCGTACGTCACTTAGTCGGATTAGAGATTTTGAATTTTTGATAAAATCGTGAAAAAAACATGACCAAACCCCTTGGAAATTTTGTTAAAAAATGCAACTTTCTTAAAAATCATCGTATACTATTGAATTTAACTTTATTTTCATCAGAAAGACGAGAGAAATTGATTGCTGTTAAAAAAATTCAGCTAACTTCAATAGCAAAAAAATTAGTCAGTCACCATGAGGATTTTGGAAAATTTAAGAAAATAATTGATTTTTCAGATTTTGATCGGCCGTAGCGGCCAAACGAAAACTCCAAATTGAACGCGGTTTGCAAATCTGAGCTCCTCGTACGTCACTTAGTCGGATTAGAGATTTTGAATTTTTGATAAAATCGTGAAAAAAAACATGACCAAACCCCTTGGAAATTTTGTTAAAAAATGCAACTTTAATAATTGATTTTTCAGACTTTGATCGGCCGTAGCGGCCAAACGAAAACTCCAAATTGAACGCGGTTTGCAAATCTGAGCTCCTCGTACGTCACTTAGTCGGATTAGAGATTTTGAATTTTTGATAAAATCGTGAAAAAAAACATGACCAAACCCCTTGGAAATTTTGTTAAAAAATGCAACTTTCTTAAGAATCATCGTAGACTATTGAATTTAACTTTATTTTCATCAGAAAGACGAGAGAAATTGATTGCCGTTAAAAAATTTCAGCTAACTTCAATAGCAAAAAAATTAGTCAGTCACCATGAGGATTTTGGAAAATTTAAGAAAATAATTGATTTTTCAGACTTTGATCGGCCGTAGCGGCCAAACAAAAACTCCAAATTCAACGCGGTTTGCAAATCTGAGCTCCTCGTACGTCACTTAGTCGGATGAGAGATTTTGAATTTTTGATAAAATCGTGAAAAAAAACATGACCAAACCCCTTGGAAATTTTGTTAAAAAATGCAACTTTCTTAAAAATCATCGTAGACTATTGAATTTAACTTTATTTTCATCAGAAAGACGAGAGAAATTGATTGCCGTTAAAAAATTTCAGCTAACTTCAATAGCAAAAAAATTAGTCAGTCACCATGAGGATTTTGGAAAATTTAAGAAAATAATTGATTTTTCAGATTTTGATCGGCCGTAGCGGCCAAACGAAAACTCCAAATTGAACGCGGTTTGCAAATCTGAGCTCCTCGTACGTCACTTAGTCGGATTAGAGATTTTGAATTTTTGATAAAATCGTGAAAAAAAACATGACCAAACCCCTTGGAAATTTTGTTAAAAAATGCAACTTTCTTAAAAATCATCGTATACTATTGAATTTAACTTTATTTTCATCAGAAAGACGAGAGAAATTGATTGCCGTTAAAAAATTTCAGCTAACTTCAATAGCAAAAAAATTAGTCAGTCACCATGAGGATTTTGGAAAATTTAAGAAAATAATTGATTTTTCAGACTTTGATCGGCCGTAGCGGCCAAACGAAAACTCCAAATTGAACGCGGTTTGCAAATCTGAGCTCCTCGTACGTCACTTAGTCGGATTAGAGATTTTGAATTTTTGATAAAATCGTGAAAAAAAACATGACCAAACCCCTTGGAAATTTTGTTAAAAAATGCAACTTTCTTAAAAATCATCGTGGACTATTGAATTTAACTTTATTTTCATCAGAAAGACGAGAGAAATTGATTGCCGTTAAAAAATTTCAGCTAACTTCAATAGCAAAAAAATTAGTCAGTCACCATAAGGATTTTGGAAAATTTAAGAAAATAATTGATTTTTCAGACTTTGATCGGCCGTAGCGGCCAAACGAAAACTCCAAATTGAACGCGGTTTGCAAATCTGAGCTCCTCGTACGTCACTTAGTCGGATTAGAGATTTTGAATTTTTGATAAAATCGTGAAAAAAAAACATGACCAAACCCCTTGGAAATTTTGTTAAAAAATGCAACTTTCTTAAAAATCATCGTAGACTATTGAATTTAACTTTATTTTCATCAGAAAGACGAGAGAAATTGATTGCCGTTAAAAAATTTCAGCTAACTTCAATAGCAAAAAAAATTAGTCAGTCACCATGAGGATTTTGGAAAATTTAAGAAAATAATTGATTTTTCAGACTTTGATCGGCCGTAGCGGCCAAACGAAAACTCCAAATTGAACGCGGTTTGCAAATCTGAGCTCCTCGTACGTCACTTAGTCGGATTAGAGATTTTGAATTTTTGATAAAATCGTGAAAAAAAACATGACCAAACCCCTTGGAAATTTTGTTAAAAAATGCAACTTTCTTAAAAATCATCGTAGACTATTGAATTTAACTTTATTTTCATCAGAAAGACGAGAGAAATTGATTGCCGTTAAAAAATTTCAGCTAACTTCAATAGCAAAAAAATTAGTCAGTCACCATGAGGATTTTGGAAAATTTAAGAAAATAATTGATTTTTCAGACTTTGATCGGCCGTAGCGGCCAAACGAAAACTCCAAATTGAACGCGGTTTGCAAATCTGAGCTCCTCGTACGTCACTTAGTCGGATTAGAGATTTTGAATTTTTGATAAAATCGTGAAAAAAAACATGACCAAACCCCTTGGAAATTTTGTTAAAAAATGCAACTTTCTTAAAAATCATCGTAGACTATTGAATTTAACTTTATTTTCATCAGAAAGACGAGAGAAATTGATTGCCGTTAAAAAATTTCAGCTAACTTCAATAGCAAAAAAATTAGTCAGTCACCATGAGGATTTTGGAAAATTTAAGAAAATAATTGATTTTTCAGACTTTGATCGGCCGTAGCGGCCAAACGAAAACTCCAAATTGAACGCGGTTTGCAAATCTGAGCTCCTCGTACGTCACTTAGTCGGATTAGAGATTTTGAATTTTTGATAAAATCGTGAAAAAAACATGACCAAACCCCTTGGAAATTTTGTTAAAAAATGCAACTTTCTTAAAAATCATCGTATACTATTGAATTTAACTTTATTTTCATCAGAAAGACGAGAGAAATTGATTGCTGTTAAAAAAATTCAGCTAACTTCAATAGCAAAAAAATTAGTCAGTCACCATGAGGATTTTGGAAAATTTAAGAAAATAATTGATTTTTCAGATTTTGATCGGCCGTAGCGGCCAAACGAAAACTCCAAATTGAACGCGGTTTGCAAATCTGAGCTCCTCGTACGTCACTTAGTCGGATTAGAGATTTTGAATTTTTGATGAAATCGTGAAAAAAAACATGACCAAACCCCTTGGAAATTTTGTTAAAAAATGCAACTTTAATAATTGATTTTTCAGACTTTGATCGGCCGTAGCGGCCAAACGAAAACTCCAAATTGAACGCGGTTTGCAAATCTGAGCTCCTCGTACGTCACTTAGTCGGATTAGAGATTTTGAATTTTTGATAAAATCGTGAAAAAAAACATGACCAACTCCTTGGAAATTTTGTTAAAAAATGCAACTTTCTTAAGAATCATCGTAGACTATTGAATTTAACTTTATTTTCATCAGAAAGACGAGAGAAATTGATTGCCGTTAAAAAATTTCAGCTAACTTCAATAGCAAAAAAATTAGTCAGTCACCATGAGGATTTTGGAAAATTTAAGAAAATAATTGATTTTTCAGACTTTGATCGGCCGTAGCGGCCAAACAAAAACTCCAAATTGAACGCGGTTTGCAAATCTGAGCTCCTCGTACGTCACTTAGTCGGATTAGAGATTTTGAATTTTTGATAAAATCGTGAAAAAAAACATGACCAAACCCCTTGGAAATTTTGTTAAAAAATGCAACTTTCTTAAAAATCATCGTAGACTATTGAATTTAACTTTATTTTCATCAGAAAGACGAGAGAAATTGATTGCCGTTAAAAAATTTCAGCTAACTTCAATAGCAAAAAAATTAGTCAGTCACCATGAGGATTTTGGAAAATTTAAGAAAATAATTGATTTTTCAGATTTTGATCGGCCGTAGCGGCCAAACGAAAACTCCAAATTGAACGCGGTTTGCAAATCTGAGCTCCTCGTACGTCACTTAGTCGGATTAGAGATTTTGAATTTTTGATAAAATCGTGAAAAAAAACATGCCCAAACCCCTTGGAAATTTTGTTAAAAAATGCAACTTTCTTAAAAATCATCGTATACTATTGAATTTAACTTTATTTTCATCAGAAAGACGAGAGAAATTGATTGCCGTTAAAAAATTTCAGCTAACTTCAATAGCAAAAAAATTAGTCAGTCACCATGAGGATTTTGGAAAATTTAAGAAAATAATTGATTTTTCAGACTTTGATCGGCCGTAGCGGCCAAACGAAAACTCCAAATTGAACGCGGTTTGCAAATCTGAGCTCCTCGTACGTCACTTAGTCGGATTAGAGATTTTGAATTTTTGATAAAATCGTGAAAAAAAACATGACCAAACCCCTTGGAAATTTTGTTAAAAAATGCAACTTTCTTAAAAATCATCGTAGACTATTGAATTTAACTTTATTTTCATCAGAAAGACGAGAGAAATTGATTGCCGTTAAAAAATTTCAGCTAACTTCAATAGCAAAAAAATTAGTCAGTCATCATGAGGATTTTGGAAAATTTAAGAAAATAATTGATTTTTCAGACTTTGATCGGCCGTAGCGGCCAAACGAAAGCTCCAAATTGAACGCGGTTTGCAAATCTGAGCTCCTCGTACGTCACTTAGTCGGATTAGAGATTTTGAATTTTCGATAAAATCGTGAAAAAAAACATGACCAAACCCCTTGGAAATTTTGTTAAAAAATGCAACTTTCTTAAAAATCATCGTAGACTATTGAATTTAACTTTATTTTCATCAGAAAGACGAGAGAAATTGATTGCCGTTAAAAAATTTCAGCTAACTTCAATAGCAAAAAAATTAGTCAGTCACCATGAGGATTTTGGAAAATTTAAGAAAATAATTGATTTTTCAGACTTTGATCGGCCGTAGCGGCCAAACGAAAACTCCAAATTGAACGCGGTTTGCAAATCTGAGCTCCTCGTACGTCACTTAGTCGGATTAGAGATTTTGAATTTTTGATAAAATCGTGAAAAAAAACATGACCAAACCCCTTGGAAATTTTGTTAAAAAATGCAACTTTCTTAAAAATCATCGTAGACTATTGAATTTAACTTTATTTTCATCAGAAAGACGAGAGAAATTGATTGCCGTTAAAAAATTTCAGCTAACTTCAATAGCAAAAAAATTAGTCAGTCATCATGAGGATTTTGGAAAATTTAAGAAAATAATTGATTTTTCAGACTTTGATCGGCCGTAGCGGCCAAACGAAAACTCCAAATTGAACGCGGTTTGCAAATCTGAGCTCCTCGTACGTCACTTAGTCGGATTAGAGATTTTGAATTTTTGATAAAATCGTGAAAAAAAACATGACCAAACCCCTTGGAAATTTTGTTAAAAAATGCAACTTTCTTAAAAATCATCGTAGACTATTGAATTTAACTTTATTTTCATCAGAAAGACGAGAGAAATTGATTGCCGTTAAAAAATTTCAGCTAACTTCAAT
Source organism: Ocypus olens (assembly GCA_910593695.2). NCBI lineage: Eukaryota > Metazoa > Arthropoda > Insecta > Coleoptera > Staphylinidae > Ocypus > Ocypus olens. The sequence continues at coordinate 8,421,371 of OU343059.1, read as the reverse complement.
AGCAAAAAAATTAGTCAGTCATCATGAGGATTTTGGAAAATTTAAGAAAATAATTGATTTTTCAGACTTTGATCGGCCGTAGCGGCCAAACGAAAACTCCAAATTGAACGCGGTTTGCAAATCTGAGCTCCTCGTACGTCACTTAGTCGGATTAGAGATTTTGAATTTTCGATAAAATCGTGAAAAAAAACATGACCAAACCCCTTGGAAATTTTGTTAAAAAATGCAACTTTCTTAAAAATCATCGTAGACTATTGAATTTAACTTTATTTTCATCAGAAAGACGAGAGAAATTGATTGCCGTTAAAAAATTTCAGCTAACTTCAATAGCAAAAAAATTAGTCAGTCACCATGAGGATTTTGGAAAATTTAAGAAAATAATTGATTTTTCAGACTTTGATCGGCCGTAGCGGCCAAACGAAAACTCCAAATTGAACGCGGTTTGCAAATCTGAGCTCCTCGTACGTCACTTAGTCGGATTAGAGATTTTGAATTTTTGATAAAATCGTGAAAAAAAACATGACCAAACCCCTTGGAAATTTTGTTAAAAAATGCAACTTTCTTAAAAATCATCGTAGACTATTGAATTTAACTTTATTTTCATCAGAAAGACGAGAGAAATTGATTGCCGTTAAAAAATTTCAGCTAACTTCAATAGCAAAAAAATTAGTCAGTCATCATGAGGATTTTGGAAAATTTAAGAAAATAATTGATTTTTCAGACTTTGATCGGCCGTAGCGGCCAAACGAAAACTCCAAATTGAACGCGGTTTGCAAATCTGAGCTCCTCGTACGTCACTTAGTCGGATTAGAGATTTTGAATTTTTGATAAAATCGTGAAAAAAAACATGACCAAACCCCTTGGAAATTTTGTTAAAAAATGCAACTTTCTTAAAAATCATCGTAGACTATTGAATTTAACTTTATTTTCATCAGAAAGACGAGAGAAATTGATTGCCGTTAATAAAATTTCAGCTAACTTCAATAGCAAAAAAATTAGTCAGTCACCATGAGGATTTTGGAAAATTTAAGAAAATAATTGATTTTTCAGACTTTGATCGGCCGTAGCGGCCAAACGAAAACTCCAAATTGAACGCGGTTTGCAAATCTGAGCTCCTCGTACGTCACTTAGTTGGATTAGAGATTTTGAATTTTTGATAAAATCGTGAAAAAAAACATGACCAAACCCCTTGGAAATTTTGTTAAAAAATGCAACTTTCTTAAAAATCATCGTAGACTATTGAATTTAACTTTATTTTCATCAGAAAGACGAGAGAAATTGATTGCCGTTAAAAAATTTCAGCTAACTTCAATAGCAAAAAAATTAGTCAGTCACCATGAGGATTTTGGAAAATTTAAGAAAATAATTGATTTTTCAGACTTTGATCGGCCGTAGCGGCCAAACGAAAACTCCAAATTGAACGCGGTTTGCAAATCTGAGCTCCTCGTACGTCACTTAGTCGGATTAGAGATTTTGAATTTTTGATAAAATCGTGAAAAAAAACATTACCAAACCCCTTGGAAATTTTGTTAAAAAATGCAACTTTCTTAAAAATCATCGTATACTATTGAATTTAACTTTATTTTCATCAGAAAGACGAGAGAAATTGATTGCCGTTAAAAAATTTCAGCTAACTTCAATAGCAAAAAAATTAGTCAGTCACCATGAGGATTTTGGAAAATTTAAGAAAATAATTGATTTTTCAGACTTTGATCGGCCGTAGCGGCCAAACGAAAACTCCAAATTGAACGCGGTTTGCAAATCTGAGCTCCTCGTACGTCACTTAGTCGGATTAGAGATTTTGAATTTTTGATAAAATCGTGAAAAAAAAACATGACCAAACCCCTTGGAAATTTTGTTAAAAAATGCAACTTTCTTAAAAATCATCGTAGACTATTGAATTTAACTTTATTTTCATCAGAAAGACGAGAGAAATTGATTGCCGTTAAAAAATTTCAGCTAACTTCAATAGCAAAAAAATTAGTCAGTCACCATGAGGATTTTGGAAAATTTAAGAAAATAATTGATTTTTCAGACTTTGATCGGCCGTAGCGGCCAAACGAAAACTCCAAATTGAACGCGGTTTGCAAATCTGAGCTCCTCGTACGTCACTTAGTCGGATTAGAGATTTTGAATTTTTGATGAAATCGTGAAAAAAAACATGACTAAACCCCTTGGAAATTTTGTTAAAAAATGCAACTTTCTTAAAAATCATCGTAGACTATTGAATTTAACTTTATTTTCATCAGAAAGACGAGAGAAATTGATTGCCGTTAAAAAATTTCAGCTAACTTCAATAGCAAAAAAAATAGTCAGTCACCATGAGGATTTTGGAAAATTTAAGAAAATAATTGATTTTTCAGACTTTGATCGGCCGTAGCGGCCAAACGAAAACTCCAAATTGAACGCGGTTTGCAAATCTGAGCTCCTCGTACGTCACTTAGTCGGATTAGAGATTTTGAATTTTTGATAAAATCGTGAAAAAAACATGACCAAACCCCTTGGAAATTTTGTTAAAAAATGCAACTTTCTTAAAAATCATCGTAGACTATTGAATTTAACTTTATTTTCATCAGAAAGACGAGAGAAATTGATTGCCGTTAAAAAATTTCAGCTAACTTCAATAGCAAAAAAATTAGTCAGTCACCATGAGGATTTTGGAAAATTTAAGAAAATAATTGATTTTTCAGACTTTGATCGGCCGTAGCGGCCAAACGAAAACTCCAAATTGAACGCGGTTTGCAAATCTGAGCTCCTCGTACGTCACTTAGTCGGATTAGAGATTTTGAATTTTTGATAAAATCGTGAAAAAAAACATGACCAAACCCCTTGGAAATTTTGTTAAAAAATGCAACTTTCTTAAAAATCATCGTAGACTATTGAATTTAACTTTATTTTCATCAGAAAGACGAGAGAAATTGATTGCCGTTAAAAAATTTCAGCTAACTTCAATAGCAAAAAAATTAGTCAGTCACCATGAGGATTTTGGAAAATTTAAGAAAATAATTGATTTTTCAGACTTTGATCGGCCGTAGCGGCCAAACGAAAACTCCAAATTGAACGCGGTTTGCAAATCTGAGCTCCTCGTACGTCACTTAGTCGGATTAGAGATTTTGAATTTTTGATAAAATCGTGAAAAAAAACATGACCAAACCCCTTGGAAATTTTGTTAAAAAATGCAACTTTCTTAAAAATCATCGTAGACTATTGAATTTAACTTTATTTTCATCAGAAAGACGAGAGAAATTGATTGCCGTTAAAAAATTTCAGCTAACTTCAATAGCAAAAAAATTAGTCAGTCACCATGAGGATTTTGGAAAATTTAAGAAAATAATTGATTTTTCAGACTTTGATCGGCCGTAGCGGCCAAACGAAAACTCCAAATTGAACGCGGTTTGCAAATCTGAGCTCCTCGTACGTCACTTAGTCGGATTAGAGATTTTGAATTTTTGATAAAATCGTGAAAAAAAACATGACCAAACCCCTTGGAAATTTTGTTAAAAAATGCAACTTTCTTAAAAATCATCGTATACTATTGAATTTAACTTTATTTTCATCAGAAAGACGAGAGAAATTGATTGCCGTTAAAAAAATTCAGCTAACTTCAATAGCAAAAAAATTAGTCAGTCACCATGAGGATTTTGGAAAATTTAAGAAAATAATTGATTTTTCAGACTTTGATCGGCCGTAGCGGCCAAACGAAAACTCCAAATTGAACGCGGTTTGCAAATCTGAGCTCCTCGTACGTCACTTAGTCGGATTAAAGATTTTGAATTTTTGATAAAATCGTGAAAAAAAACATGACCAAACCCCTTGGAAATTTTGTTAAAAAATGCAACTTTCTTAAAAATCATCGTAGACTATTGAATTTAACTTTATTTTCATCAGAAAGACGTGAGAAATTGATTGCCGTTAAAAAATTTCAGCTAACTTCAATAGCAAAAAAATTAGTCAGTCATCATGAGGATTTTGGAAAATTTAAGAAAATAATTGATTTTTCAGACTTTGATCGGCCGTAGCGACCAAACGAAAACTCCAAATTGAACGCGGTTTACAAATCTGAGCTCCTCGTACGTCACTTAGTCGGATTAGAGATTTTGAATTTTTGATAAAATCGTGAAAAAAAACATGACTAAACCCCTTGGAAATTTTGTTAAAAAATGCAACTTTCTTAAAAATCATCGTAGACTATTGAATTTAACTTTATTTTCATCAGAAAGACGAGAGAAATTGATTGCCGTTAAAAAATTTCAGCTAACTTCAATAGCAAAAAAAATAGTCAGTCACCATGAGGATTTTGGAAAATTTAAGAAAATAATTGATTTTTCAGACTTTGATCGGCCGTAGCGGCCAAACGAAAACTCCAAATTGAACGCGGTTTGCAAATCTGAGCTCCTCGTACGTCACTTAGTCGGATTAGAGATTTTGAATTTTTGATAAAATCGTGAAAAAAAACATGACCAAACCCCTTGGAAATTTTGTTAAAAAATGCAACTTTCTTAAAAATCATCGTAGACTATTGAATTTAACTTTATTTTCATCAGAAAGACGAGAGAAATTGATTGCCGTTAAAAAATTTCAGCTAACTTCAATAGCAAAAAAATTAGTCAGTCACCATGAGGATTTTGGAAAATTTAAGAAAATAATTGATTTTTCAGACTTTGATCGGCCGTAGCGGCCAAACGAAAACTCCAAATTGAACGCGGTTTGCAAATCTGAGCTCCTCGTACGTCACTTAGTCGGATTAGAGATTTTGAATTTTTGATAAAATCGTGAAAAAAAACATGACCAAACCCCTTGGAAATTTTGTTAAAAAATGCAACTTTCTTAAAAATCATCGTAGACTATTGAATTTAACTTTATTTTCATCAGAAAGACGAGAGAAATTGATTGCCGTTAAAAATTTCAGCTAACTTCAATAGCAAAAAAATTAGTCAGTCACCATGAGGATTTTGGAAAATTTAAGAAAATAATTGATTTTTCAGACTTTGATCGGCCGTAGCGGCCAAACGAAAACTCCAAATTGAACGCGGTTTGCAAATCTGAGCTCCTCGTACGTCACTTAGTCGGATTAGAGATTTTGAATTTTTGATAAAATCGTGAAAAAAAACATGACCAAACCCCTTGGAAATTTTGTTAAAAAATGCAACTTTCTTAAAAATCATCGTAGACTATTGAATTTAACTTTATTTTCATCAGAAAGACGAGAGAAATTGATTGCCGTTAAAAAATTTCAGCTAACTTCAATAGCAAAAAAATTAGTCAGTCACCATGAGGATTTTGGAAAATTTAAGAAAATAATTGATTTTTCAGACTTTGATCGGCCGTAGCGGCCAAACGAAAACTCCAAATTGAACGCGGTTTGCAAATCTGAGCTCCTCGTACGTCACTTAGTCGGATTAGAGATTTTGAATTTTTGATAAAATCGTGAAAAAAAACATGACCAAACCCCTTGGAAATTTTGTTAAAAAATGCAACTTTCTTAAAAATCATCGTAGACTATTGAATTTAACTTTATTTTCATCAGAAAGACGAGAGAAATTGATTGCCGTTAAAAAATTTCAGCTAACTTCAATAGCAAAAAAATTAGTCAGTCACCATGAGGATTTTGGAAAATTTAAGAAAATAATTGATTTTTCAGACTTTGATCGGCCGTAGCGGCCAAACGAAAACTCCAAATTGAACGCGGTTTGCAAATCTGAGCTCCTCGTACGTCACTTAGTCGGATTAGAGATTTTGAATTTTTGATAAAATCGTGAAAAAAAACATGACCAAACCCCTTGGAAATTTTGTTAAAAAATGCAACTTTCTTAAAATCATCGTAGACTATTGAATTTAACTTTATTTTCATCAGAAAGACGAGAGAAATTGATTGCCGTTAAAAAATTTCAGCTAACTTCAATAGCAAAAAAATTAGTCAGTCACCATGAGGATTTTGGAAAATTTAAGAAAATAATTGATTTTTCAGACTTTGATCGGCCGTAGCGGCCAAACGAAAACTCCAAATTGAACGCGGTTTGCAAATCTGAGCTCCTCGTACGTCACTTAGTCGGATTAGAGATTTTGAATTTTTGATAAAATCGTGAAAAAAAACATGACCAAACCCCTTGGAAATTTTGTTAAAAAAATGCAACTTTCTTAAAAATCATCGTAGACTATTGAATTTAACTTTATTTTCATCAGAAAGACGAGAGAAATTGATTGCCGTTAAAAATTTCAGCTAACTTCAATAGCAAAAAAATTAGTCAGTCACCATGAGGATTTTGGAAAATTTAAGAAAATAATTGATTTTTCAGACTTTGATCGGCCGTAGCGGCCAAACGAAAACTCCAAATTGAACGCGGTTTGCAAATCTGAGCTCCTCGTACGTCACTTAGTCGGATTAGAGATTTTGAATTTTTGATAAAATCGTGAAAAAAAACATGACCAAACCCCTTGGAAATTTTGTTAAAAAATGCAACTTTCTTAAAAATCATCGTATACTATTGAATTTAACTTTATTTTCATCAGAAAGACGAGAGAAATTGATTGCCGTTAAAAAAATTCAGCTAACTTCAATAGCAAAAAAATTAGTCAGTCACCATGAGGATTTTGGAAAATTTAAGAAAATAATTGATTTTTCAGACTTTGATCGGCCGTAGCGGCCAAACGAAAACTCCAAATTGAACGCGGTTTGCAAATCTGAGCTCCTCGTACGTCACTTAGTCGGATTAAAGATTTTGAATTTTTGATAAAATCGTGAAAAAAAACATGACCAAACCCCTTGGAAATTTTGTTAAAAAATGCAACTTTCTTAAAAATCATCGTAGACTATTGAATTTAACTTTATTTTCATCAGAAAGACGTGAGAAATTGATTGCCGTTAAAAAATTTCAGCTAACTTCAATAGCAAAAAAATTAGTCAGTCATCATGAGGATTTTGGAAAATTTAAGAAAATAATTGATTTTTCAGACTTTGATCGGCCGTAGCGACCAAACGAAAACTCCAAATTGAACGCGGTTTACAAATCTGAGCTCCTCGTACGTCACTTAGTCGGATTAGAGATTTTGAATTTTTGATAAAATCGTGAAAAAAAACATGACCAAACCCCTTGGAAATTTTGTTAAAAAATGCAACTTTCTTAAAAATCATCGTAGACTATTGAATTTAACTTTATTTTCATCAGAAAGACGAGAGAAATTGATTGCCGTTAAAAAATTTCAGCTAACTTCAATAGCAAAAAAATTAGTCAGTCACCATGAGGATTTTGGAAAATTTAAGAAAATAATTGATTTTTCAGACTTTGATCGGCCGTAGCGGCCAAACGAAAACTCCAAATTGAACGCGGTTTGCAAATCTGAGCTCCTAGTACGTCACTTAGTCGGATTAGAGATTTTGAATTTTTGATAAAATCGTGAAAAAAAACATGACCAAACCCCTTGGAAATTTTGTTAAAAAATGCAACTTTCTTAAAAATCATCGTAGACTATTGAATTTAACTTTATTATAATCAGAAAGACGAGAGAAATTGATTGCCGTTAAAAAATTTCAGCTAACTTCAATAGCAAAAAAATTAGTCAGTCACCATGAGGATTTTGGAAAATTTAAGAAAATAATTGATTTTTCAGACTTTGATCGGCCGTAGCGGCCAAACGAAAACTCCAAATTGAACGCGGTTTGCAAATCTGAGCTCCTCGTACGTCACTTAGTCGGATTAGAGATTTGAATTTTTGATAAAATCGTGAAAAAAAACATGACCAAACCCCTTGGAAATTTTGTTAAAAAATGCAACTTTCTTAAAAATCATCGTATGCTATTGAATTTAACTTTATTTTCATCAGAAAGACGAGAGAAATTGATTGCCGTTAAAAAATTTCAGCTAACTTCAATAGCAAAAAAATTAATCAGTCACCATGAGGATTTTGGAAAATTTAAGAAAATAATTGATTTTTCAGACTTTGATCGGCCGTAGCGGCCAAACGAAAACTCCAAATTGAACGCGGTTTGCAAATCTGAGCTCCTCGTACGTCACTTAGTCGGATTAGAGATTTTGAATTTTTGATAAAATCGTGAAAAAAAACATGACCAAACCCCTTGGAAATTTTGTTAAAAAATGCAACTTTCTTAAAAATCATCGTAGGACTATTGAATTTAACTTTATTTTCATCAGAAAGACGAGAGAAATTGATTGCCGTTAAAAAATTTCAGCTAACTTCAATAGCAAAAAAAATAGTCAGTCACCATGAGGATTTTGGAAAATTTAAGAAAATAATTGATTTTTCAGACTTTGATCGGCCGTAGCGGCCAAACGAAAACTCCAAATTGAACGCGGTTTGCAAATCTGAGCTCCTCGTACGTCAATTAGTCGGATTAGAGATTTTGAATTTTTGATAAAATCGTGAAAAAAAACATGACCAAACCCCTTGGAAATTTTGTTAAAAAATGCAACTTTCTTAAAAATCATCGTAGACTATTGAATTTAACTTTATTTTCATCAGAAAGACGAGAGAAATTGATTGCCGTTAAAAAATTTCAGCTAACTTCAATAGCAAAAAAAATAGTCAGTCACCATGAGGATTTTGGAAAATTTAAGAAAATAATTGATTTTTCAGACTTTGATCGGCCGTAGCGGCCAAACGAAAACTCCAAATTGAACGCGGTTTGCAAATCTGAGCTCCTCGTACGTCACTTAGTCGGATTAGAGATTTTGAATTTTTGATAAAATCGTGAAAAAAAACATGACCAAACCCCTTGGAAATTTTGTTAAAAAATGCAACTTTCTTAAAAATCATCGTAGACTATTGAATTTAACTTTATTTTCATCAGAAAGACGAGAGAAATTGATTGCCGTTAAACAATTTCAGCTAACTTCAATAGCAAAAAAATTAGTCAGTCACCATGAGGTATTTGGAAAATTTAAGAAAATAATTGATTTTTCAGACTTTGATCGGCCGTAGCGGCCAAACGAAAACTCCAAATTGAACGCGGTTTGCAAATCTGAGCTCCTCGTACGTCACTTAGTCGGATGAGGGATTTTGAATTTTTGATAAAATCGTGAAAAAAAACATGACCAAACCCCTTGGAAATTTTGTTAAAAAATGCAACTTTCTTAAAAATCATCGTAGACTATTGAATTTAACTTTATTTTCATCATAAAAGACGAGAGAAATTGATTGCCGTTAAAAAATTTCAGCTAACTTCAATAGCAAAAAAATTAGTCGGTCACCATGAGGATTTTGGAAAATTTAAGAAAATAATTGATTTTTCAGACTTTGATCGGCCGTAGCGGCCAAACGAAAACTCCAAATTGAACGCGGTTTGCAAATCTGAGCTCCTCGTACGTCACTTAGTCGGATTAGAGATTTTGAATTTTTGATAAAATCGTGAAAAAAAACATGACCAAACCCCTTGGAAATTTTGTTAAAAAATGCAACTTTCTTAAAAATCATCGTAGACTATTGAATTTAACTTTATTTTCATCAGAAAGACGAGAGAAATTGATTGCCGTTAAAAAATTTCAGCTTACTTCAATAGCAAAAAAATTAGTCAGTCACCATGAGGATTTTGGAAAATTTAAGAAAATAATTGATTTTTCAGACTTTGATCGGCCGTAGCGGCCAAACGAAAACTCCAAATTGAACGCGGTTTGCAAATCTGAGCTCCTCGTACGTCACTTAGTCGGATTAGAGATTTTGAATTTTTGATAAAATCGTGAAAAAAAACATGACCAAACCCCTTGGAAATTTTGTAAAAAAATGCAACTTTCTTAAAAATCATCGTAGACTATTGAATTTAACTTTATTTTCATCAGAAAGACGAGAGAAATTGATTGCCGTTAAAAAATTTCAGCTAACTTCAATAGCAAAAAAATTAGTCAGTCACCATGAGGATTTTGGAAAATTTAAAAAAATAATTGATTTTTCAGACTTTGATCAGCCGTAGCGGCCAAACGAAAACTCCAAATTGAACGCGGTTTGCAAATCTGAGCTCCTCGTACGTCACTTAGTCGGATTAGAGATTTTGAATTTTTGATAAAATCGTGAAAAAAAACATGACCAAACCCCTTGGAAATTTTGTTAAAAAATGCAACTTTCTTAAAAATCATCGTAGACTATTGAATTTAACTTTATTTTCATCAGAAAGACGAGAGAAATTGATTGCCGTTAAAAAATTTCAGCTAACTTCAATAGCAAAAAAATTAGTCAGTCACCATGAGGATTTTGGAAAATTTAAGAAAATAATTGATTTTTCAGACTTTGATCGGCCGTAGCGGCCAAACGAAAACTCCAAATTGAACGCGGTTTACAAATCTGAGCTCCTCGTACGTCACTTAGTCGGATTAGAGATTTTGAATTTTTGATAAAATCGTGAAAAAAAACATGACCAAACCCCTTGGAAATTTTGTTAAAAAATGCAACTTTCTTAAAAATCATCGTAGACTATTGAATTTAACTTTATTTTCATCAGAAAGACGAGAGAAATTGATTGCCGTTAAAAAATTTCAGCTAACTTCAATAGCAAAAAAATTAGTCAGTCACCATGAGGATTTTGGAAAATTTAAGAAAATAATTGATTTTTCAGACTTTGATCGGCCGTAGCGGCCAAACGAAAACTCCAAATTGAACGCGGTTTGCAAATCTGAGCTCCTCGTACGTCACTTAGTCGGATTAGAGATTTTGAATTTTTGATAAAATCGTGAAAAAAAACATGACCAAACCCCTTGGAAATTTTGTTAAAAAATGCAACTTTCTTAAAAATCATCGTAGACTATTGAATTTAACTATATTTTCATCAGAAAGACGAGAGAAATTGATTGCCGTTAAAAAATTTCAGCTAACTTCAATAACAAAAAAATTAGTCAGTCACTATGAGGATTTTGGAAAATTTAAGAAAATAATTGATTTTTCAGACTTTGATCGGCCGTAGCGGCCAAACGAAAACTCCAAATTGAACGCGGTTTGCAAATCTGAGCTCCTCGTACGTCACTTAGTCGGATTAGAGATTTTGAATTTTTGATAAAATCGTGAAAAAAAACATGACCAAACCCCTTGGAAATTTTGTTAAAAAATGCAACTTTCTTAAAAATCATCGTAGACTATTGAATTTAACTTTATTTTCATCAGAAAGACGAGAGAAATTGATTGCCGTTAAAAAATTTCAGCTAACTTCAATAGCAAAAAAATTAGTCAATCACCATGAGGATTTTGGAAAATTTAAGAAAATAATTGATTTTTCAGACTTTGATCGGCCGTAGCGGCCAAACGAAAACTCCAAATTGAACGCGGTTTGCAAATCTGAGCTCCTCGTACGTCACTTAGTCGGATTAGAGATTTTGAATTTTTGATAAAATCGTGAAAAAAAACATGACCAAACCCCTTGGAAATTTTGTAAAAAAATGCAACTTTCTTAAAAATCATCGTAGATTATTGAATTTAACTTTATTTTCATCAGAAAGACGAGAGAAATTGATTGCCGTTAAAAAATTTCAGCTAACTTCAATAGCAAAAAAATTAGTCAGTCACCATGAGGATTTTGGAAAATTTAAGAAAATAATTGATTTTTCAGACTTTGATCGGCCGTAGCGGCCAAAGGAAAACTCCAAATTGAACGCGGTTTGCAAATCTGAGCTCCTCGTACGTCACTTAGTCGGATTAGAGATTTTGAATTTTTGATAAAATCGTGAAAAAAAACATGACCAAACCCCTTGGAAATTTTGTTAAAAAATGCAACTTTCTTAAAAATCATCGTAGACTATTGAATTTAACTTTATTTTCATCAGAAAGACGAGAGAAATTGATTGCCGTTAAAAAATTTCAGCTAACTTCAATAGCAAAAAAATTAGTCAGTCACCATGAGGATTTTGGAAAATTTAAGAAAATAATTGATTTTTCAGACTTTGATCGGCCGTAGCGGCCAAACGAAAACTCCAAATTGAACGCGGTTTGCAAATCTGAACTCCTCGTACGTCACTTAGTCGGATTAGAGATTTTGAATTTTTGATAAAATCGTGAAAAAAAACATGACCAAACCCCTTGGAAATTTTGTTAAAAAATGCAACTTTCTTAAAAATCATCGTAGACTATTGAATTTAACTTTATTTTCATCAGAAAGACGAGAGAAATTGATTGCCGTTAAAAAATTTCAGCTAACTTCAATAACAAAAAAATTAGTCAGTCACTATGAGGATTTTGGAAAATTTAAGAAAATAATTGATTTTTCAGACTTTGATCGGCCGTTGCGGCCAAACGAAAACTCCAAATTGAACGCGGTTTGCAAATCTGAGCTCCTCGTACGTCACTTAGTCGGATTAGAGATTTTGAATTTTTGATAAAATCGTGAAAAAAAACATGACCAAACCCCTTGGAAATTTTGTAAAAAAATGCAACTTTCTTAAAAATCATCGTAGACTATTGAATTTAACTTTATTTTCATCAGAAAGACGAGAGAAATTGATTGCCGTTAAAAAATTTCAGCTAACTTCAATAGCAAAAAAATTAGTCAATCACCATGAGGATTTTGGAAAATTTAAGAAAATAATTGATTTTTCAGACTTTGATCGGCCGTAGCGGCCAAACGAAAACTCCAAATTGAACGCGGTTTGCAAATCTGAGCTCCTCGTACGTCACTTAGTCGGATTAGAGATTTTGAATTTTTGATAAAATCGTGAAAAAAAACATGACCAAACCCCTTGGAAATTTTGTTAAAAAATGCAACTTTCTTAAAAATCATCGTAGACTATTGAATTTAACTATATTTTCATCAGAAAGACGAGAGAAATTGATTGCCGTTAAAAAATTTCAGCTAACTTCAATAGCAAAAAAATTAGTCAGTCACCATGAGGATTTTGGAAAATTTAAGAAAATAATTGATTTTTCAGACTTTGATCGGCCGTAGCGGCCAAACAAAAACTCCAAATTGAACGCGGTATGCAAATCTGAACTCCTCGTACGTCACTTAGTCGGATTAGAGATTTTGAATTTTTGATAAAATCGTGAAAAAAAACATGACCAAACCCCTTGGAAATTTTGTAAAAAAATGCAACTTTCTTAAAAATCATCGTAGACTATTGAATTTAACTTTATTTTCATCAGAAAGACGAGAGAAATTGATTGCCGTTAAAAAATTTCAGCTAACTTCAATAGCAAAAAAAATAGTCAGTCACCATGAGGATTTTGGAAAATTTAAGAAAATAATTGATTTTTCAGACTTTGATCGGCCGTAGCGGCCAAACAAAAACTCCAAATTGAACGCGGTATGCAAATCTGAACTCCTCGTACGTCACTTAGTCGGATTAGAGATTTTGAATTTTTGATAAAATCGTGAAAAAAAACATGACCAAACCCCTTGGAAATTTTGTAAAAAAATGCAACTTTCTTAAAAATCATCGTAGACTATTGAATTTAACTTTATTTTCATCAGAAAGACGAGAGAAATTGATTGCCGTTAAAAAAATTCAGCTAACTTCAATAGCAAAAAAAATAGTCAGTCACCATGAGGATTTTGGAAAATTTAAGAAAATAATTGATTTTTCAGACTTTGATCGGCCGTAGCGGCCAAACGAAAACTCCAAATTGAACGCGGTTTGCAAATCTGAGCTCCTCGTACGTCACTTAGTCGGATTAGAGATTTTGAATTTTTGATAAAATCGTGAAAAAAAACATGACCAAACCCCTTGGAAATTTTGTAAAAAAATGCAACTTTCTTAAAAATCATCGTAGACTATTGAATTTAACTTTATTTTCATCAGAAAGACGAGAGAAATTGATTGCCGTTAAAAAATTTCAGCTAACTTCAATAGCAAAAAAATTAGTCAGTCACCATGAGGATTTTGGAAAATTTAAGAAAATATTTGATTTTTCAGACTTTGATCGGCCGTAGCGGCCAAACGAAAACTCCAAATTGAACGCGGTTTGCAAATCTGAGCTCCTCGTACGTCACTTAGTCGGATTAGAGATTTTGAATTTTTGATAAAATCGTGAAAAAAAACATGACCAAACCCCTTGGAAATTTTGTAAAAAAATGCAACTTTCTTAAAAATCATCGTAGACTATTGAATTTAACTTTATTTTCATCAGAAAGACGAGAGAAATTGATTGCCGTTAAAAAAATTCAGCTAACTTCAATAGCAAAAAAAATAGTCAGTCACCATGAGGATTTTGGAAAATTTAAGAAAATAATTGATTTTTCAGACTTTGATCGGCCGTAGCGGCCAAACGAAAACTCCAAATTGAACGCGGTTTGCAAATCTGAGCTCCTCGTACGTCACTTAGTCGGATTAGAGATTTTGAATTTTTGATAAAATCGTGAAAAAAAACATGACCAAACCCCTTGGAAATTTTGTAAAAAAATGCAACTTTCTTAAAAATCATCGTAGACTATTGAATTTAACTTTATTTTCATCTGAAAGACGAGAGAAATTGATTGCCGTTAAAAAATTTCAGCTAACTTCAATAATAAAAAAATTAGTCAGTCACTATGAGGATTTTGGAAAATTTAAGAAAATAATTGATTTTTCAGATTTTGATCGGCCGTAGCGGCCAAACGAAAACTCCAAATTGAACGCGGTTTGCAAATCTGAGCTCCTCGTACGTCACTTAGTCGGATTAGAGATTTTGAATTTTTGATAAAATCGTGAAAAAAAACATGACCAAACCCCTTGGAAATTTTGTTAAAAAATGCAACTTTCTTAAAAATCATCGTAGACTATTGAATTTAACTTTATTTTCATCAGAAAGACGAGAGAAATTGATTGCCGTTAAAAAATTTCAGCTAACTTCAATAATAAAAAAATTAGTCAGTCACTATGAGGATTTTGGAAAATTTAAGAAAATAATTGATTTTTCAGACTTTGATCGGCCGTAGCGGCCAAACGAAAACTCCAAATTGAACGCGGTTTGCAAATCTGAGCTCCTCGTACGTCACTTAGTCGGATTAGAGATTTTGAATTTTTGATAAAATCGTGAAAAAAAACATGACCAAACCCCTTGGAAATTTTGTAAAAAAATGCAACTTTCTTAAAAATCATCGTAGACTATTGAATTTAACTTTATTTTCATCAGAAAGACGAGAGAAATTGATTGCCGTTAAAAAATTTCAGCTAACTTCAATAGCAAAAAAATTAGTCAGTCACCATGAGGATTTTGGAAAATTTAAGAAAATAATTGATTTTTCAGACTTTGATCGGCCGTAGCGGCCAAACGAAAACTCCAAATTGAACGCGGTTTGCAAATCTGAGCTCCTCGTACGTCACTTAGTCGGATTAGAGATTTTGAATTTTTGATAAAATCGTGGAAAAAAACATGACCAAACCCCTTGGAAATTTTGTTAAAAAATGCAACTTTCTTAAAAATCATCGTAGACTATTGAATTTAACTTTATTTTCATCAGAAAGACGAGAGAAATTGATTGCCGTTAAAAAATTTCAGCTAACTTCAATAGCAAAAAAATTAGTCAGTCACCATGAGGATTTTGGAAAATTTAAGAAAATATTTGATTTTTCAGACTTTGATCGGCCGTAGCGGCCAAACGAAAACTCCAAATTGAACGCGGTTTGCAAATCTGAGCTCCTCGTACGTCACTTAGTCGGATTAGATGTTTTGAATTTTTGATAAAATCGTGAAAAAAAACATGACCAAACCCCTTGGAAATTTTGTTAAAAAATGCAACTTTCTTAAAAATCATCGTAGACTATTGAATTTAACTTTATTTTCATCAGAAAGACGAGAGAAATTGATTGCCGTTAAAAAATTTCAGCTAACTTCAATAGCAAAAAAATTAGTCAGTCACCATGAGGATTTTGGAAAATTTAAGAAAATAATTGATTTTTCAGACTTTGATCGGCCGTAGCGGCCAAAAGAAAACTCCAAATTGAACGCGGTTTGCAAATCTGAGCTCCTCGTACGTCACTTAGTCGGATTAGAGATTTTGAATTTTTGATAAAATCGTGAAAAAAAACATGACCAAACCCCTTGGAAATTTTGTAAAAAAATGCAACTTTCTTAAAATCATCGTAGACTATTGAAATTAACTTTATTTTCATCAGAAAGACGAGAGAAATTGATTGCCGTTAAAAAATTTCAGCTAACTTCAATAGCAAAAAAATTAGTCAGTCACCATGAGGATTTTGGAAAATTTAAGAAAATAATTGATTTTTCAGACTTTGATCGGCCGTAGCGGCCAAACGAAAACTCCAAATTGAACGCGGTTTGCAAATCTGAGCTCCTCGTATGTCACTTAGTCGGATTAGAGATTTTGAATTTTTGATAAAATCGTGAAAAAAAACATGACCAAACCCCTTGGAAATTTTGTAAAAAAATGCAACTTTCTTAAAAATCATCGTAGACTATTGAATTTAACTTTATTTTCATCAGAAAGACGAGAGAAATTGATTGCCGTTAAAAAATTTCAGCTAACTTCAATAGCAAAAAAATTAGTCAGTCACCATGAGGATTTTGGAAAATTTAAGAAAATAATTGATTTTTCAGACTTTGATCGGCCGTAGCGGCCAAACGAAAACTCCAAATTGAACGCGGTTTGCAAATCTGAGCTCCTCGTACGTCACTTAGTCGGATTAGAGATTTTGAATTTTTGATAAAATCGTGAAAAAAAACATGACTAAACCCCTTGGAAATTTTGTTAAAAATGCAACTTTCTTAAAAATCATCGTAGACCATTGAATTTAACTTTATTTTCATCAGAAAGACGAGAGAAATTGATTGCCGTTAAAAAATTTCAGCTAACTTCAATAGCAAAAAAATTAGTCAGTCACCATGAGGATTTTGGAAAATTTAAGAAAATAATTGATTTTTCAGACTTTGATCGGCCGTAGCGGCCAAACGAAAACTCCAAATTGAACGCGGTTTGCAAATCTGAGCTCCTCGTATGTCACTTAGTCGGATTAGAGATTTTGAATTTTTGATAAAATCGTGAAAAAAAACATGACCAAACCCCTTGGAAATTTTGTTAAAAAATGCAACTTTCTTAAAAATCATCGTAGACTATTGAATTTAACTTTATTTTCATCAGAAAGACGAGAGAAATTGATTGCCGTTAAAAAATTTCAGCTAACTTCAATAGCAAAAAAATTAGTCAGTCACCATGAGGATTTTGGAAAATTTAAGAAAATAATTGATTTTTCAGACTTTGATCGGCCGTAGCGGCCAAACGAAAACTCCAAATTGAACGCGGTTTGCAAATCTGAGCTCCTCGTACGTCACTTAGTCGGATTAGAGATTTTGAATTTTTGATAAAATCGTGAAAAAAAACATGACCAAACCCCTTGGAAATTTTGTTAAAAAATGCAACTTTCTTAAAAATCATCGTAGACTATTGAATTTAACTTTATTTTCATCAGAAAGACGAGAGAAATTGATTGCCGTTAAAAAATTTCAGCTAACTTCAATAGCAAAAAAATTAGTCAGTCACCATGAGGATTTTGGAAAATTTAAGAAAATAATTGATTTTTCAGACTTTGATCGGCCGTAGCGGCCAAACGAAAACTCCAAATTGAACGCGGTTTGCAAATCTGAGCTCCTCGTACGTCACTTAGTCGGATTAGAAATTTTTAATTTTTGATAAAATCGTGAAAAAAAACATGACCAAACCCCTTGGAAATTTTGTAAAAAAATGCAACTTTCTTAAAAATCATCGTAGATTATTGAATTTAACTTTATTTTCATCAGAAAGACGAGAGAAATTGATTGCCGTTAAAAAATTTCAGCTAACTTCAATAGCAAAAAAATTAGTCAGTCACCATGAGGATTTTGGAAAATTTAAGAAAATAATTGATTTTTCAGTCTTTGATCGGCCGTAGCGGTCAAACGAAAACTCCAAATTGAACGCGGTTTGCAAATCTGAGCTCCTCGTACGTCACTTAGTCGGATTAGAGATTTTGAATTTTTGATAAAATCGTGAAAAAAAACATGACCAAACCCCTTGGAAATTTTGTTAAAAAATGCAACTTTCTTAAAAATCATCGTAGACCATTGAATTTAACTTTATTTTCATCAGAAAGACGAGAGAAATTGATTGCCGTTAAAAATTTCAGCTAACTTCAATAGCAAAAAAATTAGTCAGTCACCATGAGGATTTTGGAAAATTTAAGAAAATAATTGATTTTTCAGACTTTGATCGGCCGTAGCGGCCAAACGAAAACTCCAAATTGAACGCGGTTTGCAAATCTGAGCTCCTCGTATATCACTTAGTCGGATTAGAGATTTTGAATTTTTGATAAAATCGTGAAAAAAAACATGACCAAACCCCTTGGAAATTTTGTAAAAAAATGCAACTTTCTTAAAAATCATCGTAGACTATTGAATTTAACTTTATTTTCATCAGAAAGACGAGAGAAATTGATTGCCGTTAAAAAATTTCAGCTAACTTCAATAGCAAAAAAATTAGTCAGTCACCATGAGGATTTTGGAAAATTTAAGAAAATAATTGATTTTTCAGACTTTTGATCGGCCGTAGCGGCCAAACGAAAACTCCAAATTGAACGCGGTTTGCAAATCTGAGCTCCTCGTACGTCACTTAGTCGGATTAGAGATTTTGAATTTTTGATAAAATCGTGAAAAAAAACATGACCAAACCCCTTGGAAATTTTGTTAAAAAATGCAACTTTCTTAAAAATCATCGTAGACTATTGAATTTAACTTTATTTTCATCAGAAAGACGAGAGAAATTGATTGCCGTTAAAAAATTTCAGCTAACTTCAATAGCAAAAAAATTAGTCAGTCACCATGAGGATTTTGGAAAATTTAAGAAAATAATTGATTTTTCAGACTTTGATCGGCCGTAGCGGCCAAACGAAAACTCCAAATTGAACGCGGTTTGCAAATCTGAGCTCCTCGTACGTCAATTAGTCGGATTTAATTCAAATAGGCGATTTTGAATTTTTGACGAAAACCTGAAAAACTACCCAAGGGTCCCCCCTTCTTACTTTTGCTCAAAAATTGACGTTAAAATTGTTTCCTTAAGAAACCACTGGTTTGATTCGGAGTTTCTATACGTCACTGGAAAGATCCTTTCAATACCCTTCAGAAAAAGTACTTGCGCAACCACAAATGTCAATTTTAAGCCCGTGATCCGTCTGCAAAGAAATCTTGACAATGGAAAAAATCGAGAAAATCAACTTTTTTCATAATCATCGCAGACCTTTATGTTTTACCATTTTTTCATCAGAAGAACGAGATAAATCGATAGGCGTTAAAAAAAATCATCTTGAAAAAAGTGCAAAACAGGTGGCAAGTCACTTTTGAAAAAAGTCGATTTTGTGTCAGGGTCAAAATAGACAAAAATAGTAATATTACGTGAATTATTATCCCCATTTTCAGAAAATGTGCTGCCAACTATTTTCGACTTTCTGTAGATTTACGAACAGGCTTTCGTTTTTATTAAAGGAATTTTCGACTTTCTGTAGATTTAGCTTGAATATTACTTTTATTTTTATTAAAGGAATTCCAAATAATAGTTAAATATCATCCATAGAGGCACTCTTGTTTGTTGTTCTTGTTAGTGTGCCATGTAATTACGTCAGGCATTACTTCTGACAAAACCAGTTTAGCCGATTTGACCGAAACATTAAGGATGATCCTCCGTCATTAGGAAATACCTCGCAAAAAAAAGTACAGACCACGGTGAATCACTTTGAATTGACGCAAAATGAACATTGTATGTTAATGGACGTAGGTGTTCATTATAACATAATTGTTGGGTGATGTTTACTGTAACATAATTGATGTTTGGTGTTTTTAAATGATGTATAATTTAACATAAAAAAATCTTTGTTGAATTTTGGTGGTGAAACATTTTTAATATTGAGTTTTACATTTAACAATCCTAAATATAAAAATCTAGTCTTAATGATCAAAATTGTCGATTAAGTCACAGGACAGTTAACCCGCCAATGGTGACGCAAATTTAATGGTGACGCCTGTCTCACGCACCCGGTCTCACAGACCAGTAGGGTCACCATCTACAGATCTGTAGATAGGTTTTTCGTTGATTGAAGATCCATTGAAAATAACTAATAATAATAATAATAAATCCATCAACAAGAGAAATTCTAAAGGCTTCTAGTTTGTGACGCATTTTTATAAATAAAAAGCACAATTGTATTACTTGTGTTTTCTATTTCAGCCCTCAGAAAGGAAATCTCCTTTTTACAAGGTCATTTCATTCTGGAATTACCTACGTAAATAGGTAAGTAAGTGGCGAATTCTGTGGTCGTAGGTAATACCAATTACAACAGCACGGAATCATCCCATAATTTATAAACCAGTTCAGCTGAATAATTTTAGAAAAACCCTAACGTCAAAGTGATTCCCCAACTTTTAACAACTGTTGCTACCCAAAAATTAATCATCTTAAGCATTTCTAAATTTAAATGATATAAAGCACTCTAAAAAAAGTAATTATACGAATATACAGACTTATAGAATGATGTAAACATTCATTTATGTATACATTGTACTTCCTCCGTGTTTTAATGAAGATTAATAATTACTAAGGTAAAGATCAATACCAAATTGCGGTTTTGTTACTTGCGGGTAAAACTAATTGCGCTGCTGATTTAACCGCGCTGTCTTGTTCTAGAAATTGATTGCTTAATTGAAGCTTTTGCATATCTCCAGCTTCCAGCGGGTATTTCCCTACTTCCTCCATAATTAAATCCACATTTTCCGTACGTCCCCACATCACTTTCACAGTACGAGTTGGGTTTCAGAAAAATTTGCGTGTAAAGTAATTATAATTCTGAAAAAAAAAATTTTTTTGGTCATGATTTTTGCAATTTTTTCCAGGAAAAAAAAAAGTTGGATCTCAGAAAAATTTGAAAAAAATTCATGACGGTTCTTAATGACGCGAAAAAGCGTGTGAGGTAATTATTTTTCTGAAAAATCATTTTTTGGTCACTTGATGATTTTTGCCATATTTTCAAACTCGGGAAAAAAATGAATGAAAAAATGTTGGGTCTCAGAAAAATTTGAAAAAATGTATGACGGTTCGTAATGACGGGAAGATGCGTGTAAAGTAATTCTTTTTCTGAAAAAAAATTTTTTGCACATTTGATGATTTTCGCCAATTTTTCCATAGTATTATTCAGGAAAAAAATGCATGCACAAAATGTTGAGTCTCAGAAAAATTTGAAAAAATTCATCACTGTTTTTAGTGACGAGAAGAAGCGTGTAAAGTAATTATTTTTCTGAAAAAAAATTTTTTGGTCATATGATAATTTTCGCCATTTTTTCCATAGTATTATTCAGGAAAAAAATGCATGCAAAAAATATTAGGCCTCAGAAAAATTTGAAAAAATTCATGACGGTTCTTAATGACGGGAAGATGCGTGTAAAGTAATTATTTTTCTGAAAAATTTTTTTTGCACATTAGATGATTTTCGCCAATTTTTCCATAGTATTATTCAGGAAAAAAATGCATGCAAAAAATATTAGGTCTCAGAAAAATTTGAAAAAATTCATGACGGTTCTTAATGACGGGAAGATGCGTGTAAAGTAATTATTTTTTTGAAAAAATGTTTTTTGCACATTTGTTGATTTTCGAAAATTTTTCCATAGTATTATTCAGGAAAAAAATGCGTGCAAAAAAAATTAGGTCTCAGAAAATTTTGAAAAAATTCATGACGGTTCTTAATGACGGGAAGAAGCGTGTAAAGTAATTAGTTTTCTGAAAAAAAATTTTTTGCACATTTGATGATTTTCGCCAATTTTTCCATAATAAATTCATGACGTTTCTTAATGACGGTCATTTTTGGTCATTTGATGATTTTTGACATTTTTTCGATAATATTACTCAGGAAAAAAATACATGCAATAAATGTTGGGTCTCAAAAAAATTAAAAAAATTATATCCTATATTATACTATTATAGTTTTTGTGTAAGACATTGGGTTGCCTGGAAATTAGGCGCATTTATTAAAGCATTTTATTTGCAAAATAATTTAATTAGTTTAAAGAAAAGTCGTAGAAGATGTTATTCTTTTATTATTAAATTAATGTTAAGTAGTTAAATTTGTATTTTTTTTTTTTGTTGGATTGTAGATCACTGTCCACTGCCCGCAGAGCAGGTCAAACTTTTGTACGTTAAATGAAATTTTACATTAAAACACTAATTCCTCCATAGGTTAACATTTGAATCATCCAAAACAATTTAAACGTTAAATTATAAATAATTTGGCTACGCAACAATATCATTCCACATAATTTTTAAACACGTTAAGTTAAACAAATTTAAAGATTACAAGACTTATCAGCATTTTAAAGCTTCAATTACCAAAATCAGAGCTCCGTGCGACATTTAAAAATGCAATTAAATTATGTTCTTAATTCGCGCCGCCTCAGCGCCACCTAACGGAAGATAGCTGAACTACTAAGTGCGTTTTTACGACAGCGCCAAAACTGCTGAACTTTATACCTATAGCCAAAATGTAAAAATTTAGCAACGGGCCATACACCAAACGATAGATTATTAAATTCTGAATCGAATGATGTATAAAATAGCTGAGGAAATTAAGCGGTTTTGCTGTAATTTGCAAATGAAAATTTACCAAAATCCCTGGCCGGTAATTCAGTTCGCTGTAAAGCTTCATATTAAAATTTAAAGCATTTTATAGTGGTTTATAAATAAATACTGGTTTAATTACTAAGTACGGTGTATTTATTGCACTTTTTGTATCTTTTAGTGCACTCTAAATCAAAATATTAAGCTTTACAGCGAACTGAATTACCGACAAGTAAAATTTCACTTGCAAATTCGCTGAATTTCCACAGATGCATTATGCATCAATCGATTTAGAATTAAATATTCCATTATTTTATATGCAACTCGTTTCTAAATTTTTACATTCTGGTTATTTGTATAAATTTCGGGAGTAATGTTCACATATAAGTTCGGCTATCGTCCGGTAGGTGGCGCTGACGCGGTAGTAATTACGAACATGATTTAATAAAATGTGTAAATGGTAATTGTAACGTTGAAATACTGAATCAGAAAAAAACACTAATGAAAGAAAATATTTTATTGTTTGCTTTACAAATAGACAACCTATAAATGAAAAGCGTTAACACTGTACCCATCGAATACAAACTCTTTAGGTGAAATAACACTTATTTCGAGAATACTGTCCAATCAACTTAAAGTTAAAAAGGTTTCCATTATAAAAGTTGCCTTATGTAAACTCATCCACTTTCCTATAAACAACATAACTGGTACATAATTTAAAATAATATCTCTATATACAAATAAATACGATAAATTAGGTATAATACAGATTTACATTGAGTATAAATTGCACAGCCATTACATGAGATGCTAAGATATCAACAGTTCTAACGCCTTGTCCCTGTCATTGTTGCACTGCAACAATGCGGACGACACGCTCTTTTCTGAAAAACCCAAGTCCAAAAGCTGGCTCATTGCCAACAGGTGTTCCACTATCTATAAAAAAAAAAATTGTTAAGAAACCACAAATCCAATTTTGAATTATTTGTGTACCTTTTTATCATCATCTCCAACACCTTTACAAGCCCGTGCGACTCTTGCCAAAGGAAAACCCATCGAGCTGATCTGCTTGCAAACATCCTGCATGTTCCTAGAAAGTTGCTCGAATGGATTTTCCAGGTTTTCACTAATCGACGTATCTTCAGGAATGCCACCGTGACTGGGACTAGTGTTTCTTACGGTTGAATGGCTTGGAATATTAATATTACTTACGTGGGTATTACTCAATTCAGACTGTAAGGCTTTCATAATATCGGGTACACTTCTGAAAGGAGGTGCATTATTATCGACGGTCACGTTCGGCGTTTGCGCATCGAAAGAGCTGCTATACTCGGTTTTAGCGGGGGTGTTGTAGTTGTACGTGTTGTACGCAACCGGACGTAAAGTATCGGGCGCGTAGTAATTGAAGCCGTTGCTGTAAACCGAGGTCACTGGATAAGTTTGATTGGATCCGTGCGCAACGCTGTAACCGTAATATTTATGAGTTTCATGCCTCGGCTGGTAGCTCTGCACTTGCATGTTATTAACATCTGCATAATTAGTTTGGGTTGCGTTTGTTCGTTTATTATCATCATTTTGAAGCACTAATTTCAACTCCTCCAGATCGTTTATCGAATTCAGTTCGACGTTATCGAAGGGGCTGCAAGTGTCCTGCTCGAAATCTGATATATTAATGGGACTCTTCTCGTTACTCTTGCACGTACTCGTCTGACCGCCCAACGGGATGCTCCCGAAATGATTCGTGGTAACTTGCGTGGGAATCAGCACACCGCCACTGGTGTAGTTCTGTTTCGTGTCTAAATTACTAATTTGATTGATATCGTTTTGGTTGGCCAACTCCGTTGTTTGTTCGAAATTCAGTTGCTCCTCCCGCTTCAGGATTTCGTCGGCGCGTTTTCGCCTCTCCTCCTTTATCCTATCTAACTTTTCCTTATGATCTATGGCTATTAAGTTCCTAGCGGTGCGCCACTCCTTCATTTTCTCTTTTATTGTGGCTTCCAGGGTAAAGTCGTAGACCGGCATATTGTCCTGAAGCTGCTTGTTCAGAGATATTCTTTGGGAGTAGGTCATGGCTAGGTTGATACGTGGTGGGGGTTTGTACTTTTCTGATATTTTTACTTTAATACCGTCCATGTAATTGGAATGAGTTTCTTGGCCTGATTTAGACATCTTATTCAATCTGTAAAATAGTATTGTTTCAGTATTTATTTGCTGGAGGTGTTGTCGTTTGTACCACTATTTGGTGATGTAATGAATGAAGGGAAAATCAGAAACGGCTGTTGAGGCTGCGAAAGTAAATTTTAATAGAGAAGAGGTAGTGGAAGAGACCCAATATTATTGTACAATTTGCGCAACAACATAATCTAGAAGATGACAATGAAGAAGTAATTATATTTTTGGAAAACGATGTTAAGAAAATTATGAACCAATTGAGGAAGAACGAGTTATTATATAAAATTTAAGGGGGTTGAAAGAACTGGATTAACTTGAAGAACCATCCAAAACAGTTAATGGATTTTGATATCTGTTGGGAAATAAATATTATTATTATTAACTGCAGCACTTAGATGGAGTTCAACAATTTAATAAAAATATAAACTCAGATACCGATTCGAAGGTCCTCAGTTTCATTCAACAAGCATTTACCAGTTATAAAGCAATTTTACTGCACAACCTTTACCTGGACATGTTTATAAGAAAAACTCCGGGAAAATTGAAAAAATATGAATACAAATGCATGATCAGAAACACCTCTTTTATACCATCAAATCGGAGAAAGTTACATGATGTCCACATCAACATCATATGCATTAATTGTATTTTGGCAACAGTTATTTAAAGTATGAGATACAGAGCTTATTAAACACCTAATGCCATCTCTAATTAAAAAGTTTCATTAATAGATATGTGAGCGGTAATAAGCTTCACCTTCGATTATGTTAAGAGATTTTTGATAATCACTTATTTTATTATTATTGCTCTCTGCGGTTAAAAAATTCTCCATATCAGACCGTCAGCTGACATGTGTTTTAAAAATGTAATAAAACCCAAGAACATTGATTTTATTCAGACGTAAACCATGAACTGTTCCTGGATAGGGGATATTAAAGCATAACAAATTCTCCAGCACATCCGCAACGCAAACAAAACAAATGATTCCGTAAGACTCGTGCGTAACGAACTTGCATCCGAGGATAGCCTTATCAGCAGCGGGCATTGGATCCGAATGAATTTCCCAGCTAAACCAGACGTGTGCAAATGAGAATTCAATCGGTGCAGACGTGCATGAATCACGATGAATCATGAAAATGTGGCAAATTTAAAGAAAACATGGTTTACCTGTTAATGATAGTGTGTTTTAATGGCGAGTGTGAATCACATTTTTCGGGTGGTTTGCTCGCATTATCGGGCGGTGGGCTGTCGCAGGTCGGCGATTTATGCAAAAATATGCAAGGAAGTCTTATTATTTTTCACTATTGTATTAGTTCTTGTCATGTCATAAGGAAATTTTGTTAGTTATTTTATGCGTCATAGGTTGTCATCAAGTGGACACCAGCGGGTGCACGGGAACTGCCAACTGTGGATCGTGAAAATCCGGCGAGAATTATGATCATAGAGAACTTTATAGATGAGATACTGACGTCAGTGAAAACGACCCCTGCTTGGAGTTTTCGGTAACTAAGAGTTCGCAAATAGGTGAATTGCTGAGTAAAAAATATAGCAGAAGATTTAAATGTAATATGCAGAGTATTTTAAAACGCCTGTTTTGTAAGTAATGTAAAATTATTTTAGATTTAGTAAATTCTAATAAATACAATTAGTATTTTAATTGTAATCTGTAGTGTTAATTAAATGTACGCTAATTTAATGCGAATTATTTCATCAATTATAGTATATTTAAGCAATTTCAGGCGCTTGTAATAAATAACCACCGCTTTTACCGACAAAACCCCAAACGTTGACTAATTAGATTGGTTCTCTTGAAACCATTATCAGTGGTTTTTTGCTGCCAACATGGTGACGAAAAAATACTACCCTATGTGAAGTGATTTAAATTGTGAAAACACCTTATGTACGACGACTTAATAATCAAATATTGATAAAAGGAGTGCTACGATTACGTCCATGTAGTGCAGCCCTTAGTAAATGTGATGTATGAAATAAGGGTGGGTGCAAAATAGGGAACGGCTATTGCCCAACCTGTCAGCACTGACAGTACGTTTCTGACAAAACTTGACAACTTTTGTTACTGTTTTTTCTTACTTGATTACATTAATTAAACCGACTAATTTACTGGATATAAATGTGTTTAATTGCCTGCCTCATCAAACGTGGAATGAGTTTCGTGTTAAGTATGCTTGGATAGCGAACAAGCCCGTCTAAGTGCACGCGAAGGTAAACCCTGGCGGACACCCTAATATTTTTTTTTCGACTACATTACCTGTGAGATTTAGTTTAAAAAATTGCAACACTATGACTGAGTATAAGTTAGTTGTCGTCGGGGCCGGAGGCGTGGGAAAGTCCGCGCTGACCATCCAGCTGATACAGAACCACTTCGTGGACGAGTACGACCCCACGATAGAGGACTCCTACAGAAAACAGGTCGTCATAGACGGGGAGACCTGCCTGCTGGACATCCTGGACACGGCCGGGCAGGAGGAGTACAGTGCAATGCGGGATCAGTACATGCGGACGGGTGAGGGATTCTTGTTGGTGTTCGCCGTTAATTCCGCCAAGAGCTTCGAGGACATCGGCACCTACAGGGAACAAATCAAGAGGGTTAAGGACGCCGAGGAAGTGCCGATGGTCCTCGTCGGGAACAAATGTGATCTCTCCGCTTGGGCTGTTGATATGACTCAAGCACGGGAAGTAAGTAGATTATTAGTTTAGTTTGTCTAAATTTGATTCATAACAAGTTTTTAAATCAAGATGTATAAAGATGACGGTTGCAAGCGTTATTATGTAGTAGTCCATTTACAGGTGATTTGAAATGAAACTACTTTTGACGTTTTATACCGTTAAATTTGTTGCAGAAGTATTAAATAAATTCAATAAAGACGCAGTTATTTATTTGCAGTCTTAATAAGCTTAAGTTTGCAGAGTCACGAACAGATTGAATATTCGTATATTCAGGCTATTTGCGTCTTTATTGAATTTATTTTGTACCACTATTTATTAGTAAATAAATTGTTGAAAATTGTTTAATAAAAAATGGTTCTGATGCTTAATAAATGTATTAAACAAATAAAAACTTTTGTAAACATTGCATTCCCAAGAATTGTTATTGTTTTATATTATATGTATTTTTTGCAGCGGGAAGAAGAGATTATGAAATTTGCCAAATTTTACCAAAAAATCAGTTTAGTGTATGTTTCTGGTCCGTGTAAATAAAACTCAAATAGGTTTTTCATTGACACCTGTTATCTCCATCTTATCTAATAATTACACAATTATTACACGAGATATAAACTGCAACTATGGCTTATGCAAATATAGTTTTGCTATCTATAGCATTGTTCCACAAGTTTTTTTATTAATTACATAATTTCGGAAGGGTGACCAGATGCTCCGATTTTTCGGGATTTGTCCCTATTTTTCGTTTAATGTCCATTGTGTGACTCAGGTTTTTAAATTTTATTCATATTTGACCTTCATTTGCTATTTTATTTTATTGTTAGGTTAAGTTAGGTTAGGTTAGTATAAACAGTCGAGATTAATGAAACAATCCTATCAGTGACAGTTCGTGGGTTTTTTCTGGTACGGCCAAGGTAGTAGAGATGGCAACACAGATAGGTGCGGTTACGCAGCCAGCCACCTCTGCAACCGACCCTACTTATCTGTACTGCCACCCTTGCCACCTCGGCCGTACTAGAAAAAACCCCATGAACCGTCACTGAATCCCACCCAAAATTTTACCACCGAAAATCCTCAAACTTTCTCTAAATGTGATATGAACCAAAATGTAACTCGAATTAACAAACTACTCTTTGCAGTTTCACTATGAGTCTTAACGGAGCTGATTGTACATTTACACTTGATGAAAGCGTTTTCGTTTCGCAGATTGCCAAGCAGTACGGAGTGCCGTTCGTGGAAACGTCGGCGAAAACGAGGATGGGAGTGGACGACGCCTTCTACACCCTCGTCAGGGAGATACGCAAGGACAAGTCAAGGGGCAAGCGTAAAGACAAGTTCGTGAACATACGCGGCAGGGGACCGTTCCAGTTCAAATGCGCCATCCTCTAGATCACGTCACACCAAGATAAATCACACCAAGCGATATTATTTGTTCGTCGACTTCCGTGTGAGCCCCGGCTTCGCCTGCGCAAGAATTTCTCTCCCGTGAAGTGTGATAGTGTAATATCGGGCGGGCTCATCGGTGATTTAAATTGGACCTAGTGTGCGATACATACGTACACGGAAAATACACACACAAGCCCCATATACGTTAGCCGTAGGGTAAACTGTACAGGTATTGTCGGCTCGAGCTCGAGGATAATTGTGTGCCACTTACGAAAAAAAATATGAACTCTTCTCCGCACAGTACCTTTGATTTCTGCACAAATTGTTAATCGTAATTATGGATAATTTTTTAATTGATTAATTTGCTATGGCTGGGTGTTAGCGACCAAACTTTAAAAAAAAAAACATTAGCGTATAAATACAGTACAGTTATTGGCCCCTTTTTTAGATTATTGATCCATTATATGACAGTATTTGGCCTTGAAACTTATTGCAGTATTTTTACTGCGTCAAAAAATTATTTCATCTAAGTTGTGCAATATTGTTCTTATGTTTAGTCTATTAAATTTGGGAACTGTAGAGGTAGAAGGATATTAAAACGAAGCAAAAATTTTATACAGAATTGGAAGAATATTTGGAAGTCTTAATTGTTAAGACTT
This sequence comes from Ocypus olens, assembly GCA_910593695.2. Classification (NCBI taxonomy): domain Eukaryota; kingdom Metazoa; phylum Arthropoda; class Insecta; order Coleoptera; family Staphylinidae; genus Ocypus; species Ocypus olens. The sequence continues at coordinate 8,391,980 of OU343059.1, read as the reverse complement.
CGGATATTAAAACAAAGCAAATAAGTTGGCCTTCAGTGTACTATAATGGGATGTGCATAAAAAATTAATTCGTTATTTTGTGCAATTCTTAGTTCTATCTTTAATTTTATTAATTCATCAACAATATCTAAATGTAAGTCGTATTTTATTCGGCAATTGCACAATTTATTCAAAAAAAGTGGCCAATTACTGTCCAGTACCCGATAACTGCATAGTTTACCCTATATAAATAAATATAAATATTTTTATTCTAATACCGTCACGTCCGAGAGGCCGTATTGTCTTTGCTTTAATTATAAAGTTGCTTCCAATTTATTTTTTACAAATCGATCCCCCCCCCCCCCCTCTCAAAGCAATTCATTACATCAGTTTTGAAACAAACCCGGCACATATGCAACGCTTGTCCTCCACAAAGGTTGCAAAATTTGCTGTGATTTGTTACGTTGTACATACATTTTAATAGTTATACGCATTAATTCATTCAATTAGCTTATGAGATTAGTAGTCTTCTTACACACATCATGACGATGCCTACATTTAAATAGAGTATAAATATATATATTTAAACATATTTTCGTACCTTAAACCAGAGGTGAATTACAGTAATTTTGATTTATGTAGCAATAAGAAGTAACTATGAAAATTCACGTTTAACTTTCTCACAATTGAAATGTTGTGCCTTTGAAGTCTTTAAGTACTTTGTTTACAAACGTGTTTTTGAAATTCAAATTATTTGCCGCTATCATGTTATTGTGAACTCAGGAAAGTTACAGTTTCTGTTCATGCGCACACTAGTAACGTTCAAAGTTAATTCTGCTGACTACATACATTGATATTATATAATGAGTTTGGTATTGTAATGGTTGTGTACGTGTCGGTTTGCTCGATGTGTCTACACTGTAATTTTCCTCTTCACCTTGGTTTTTACATGGAATAGTTGTACTAAAAATATTTAAAGACTTATAAATGTTACATTTACGGTTTTCATAGTGATTGAACTAAGGAAGACTACTCTCGAAATCTACCCGAGATTTTTCTTAATGTTATTACTAATCTAGTTATAATTTGCCTTTATAAACTAAGTAAATGTAGCAATTTAGTTATAGAGAACTGTCTTACTAATAAAATCTATCTTATTAATAAAAATGTTAAATTATCCAAATGCATTTATTTTTTTATAAAAGAAAGCCATTTTTCTCTAATAGCCGCTTCTTCTGAACTTCCATAAGCCATTCCTGGTACATATTACATCCACTCATAATTTTGTAACACAAAAATATAATTTATTGGACAACAAAAATATTTAAACAGAAATGAAAAGTTGCTGAAAGTTATTTTTGTTTATTTGTTTAAATATAAGAATGATTTAAATCAATTAGATTTTCAAAGACAATTTCTTTTACGAGGGTTGATGTAAAAGTGTCATCTAGTTTCTAAGTCATCATATTATTTAAACTGTAATTAAAATGGTGATTAAAATCATCAAAATCTTTCTATTTAAAAAAAGCAAACAAATAATTTAAATAATTCCGGGCATGGTGGCGCCATCTGTCAGATATCGAGTGAACTGCCAGTGATGAAATATTAAATCTACAAATGATTAACTAGTTCATCTCCGCGATAACAGAGGGCATGCCTGTGCGGAGATTAGGATTTAGCATATTGTGATGTATTAACAAGATAAAAAGCTGACAATTGATTAGTAATAAGTATTAAGGCCCGTATTTATTTGTTATATACTGCAAAATATTCTTTATTTAAGCTTTATCCCTTACAGTGAACTGAATTACCGGCAAGGGATTGTGCTAAATTTTCATTTGCAAATTACCAAAAAACCGCTTAATTTCCTCAGCTATTTTATGTACCGTTCGATTCAGAATTAAATACTCTATCGTTTCGTGTGTAACCCATTGATAGATTTTAACACTTTGATTATAGGTATAAAGTTCGAGCGTTTTGGCGCTGACGTAAAAACGCACTTAGTAGTTCAGCTATCGTCCGCTAGATGGCGAGAGGCCGCGAAAATTGTTTAAAAGCTTTTAAATCGTAATTCTAAGGGCTGATTTTGATAATTGAAGCGTTAAATCACCGGCAAATTAACAATCCTTTAATCTTTTGAATTTTTTGTGCTTTAAAAATCCCGAAATAATAAATATTGCAGTTGCGATTCTTCAACTCACTTGAATGATTTAAACGGTAATTTATAGGGGAATGAATGGTTTAATGATAAATAATTAAGGAAGGTTGTGAAATTTAACGTTCTTTACTTTCTCCGTACAAGAAAGTATTGTTTTTGTAATTCTTTTCGAGTTCGAAATTTTAATTGAAATATCCACGTTGAGGTGTGTCCGTCAGTTTGTCTCACAGAGCATTAAGGATACCTGATTTTAAATTCCTGTATAAATACCAGTCCACTTTAATTTTGTACATATCTCCTTGAGAATGACCTAAGGTCGGAGAGACAAATAAAATCAGTGAAACTAAACAAAGTGTTTTAATTAATCAAATTAAGGATGTCTGTAGGCACAGCATCTAAAAAAGTATTTCTTGTGTAGTCATATTAGTTGGCATGCCGCACATTATGGATCTAAGGGTCACAGTTTGTTTAAATCGGATCTAAACAGCAGTAGCTTGTTTGTCTTCATAGTCGAGGCTAAGACAGAGATGCTGTCTGTGCTGCACTACCTCTGTAGAGGAAATAAATATTTTGTTGATGTTTTGCTCAAATTTTCTTCGATAGCCTCCTCGCCGAACACCAACGAGCCGCTGCTGGATCTAAATCACTGAAATGATTTTGATCAGTGGCGGCTCATGGATTTCCGTAGGTGAAGATGGCGCTCATGCTACACTACTTACTCGAATAGAGGAAGCAAATATTTCGTTGCTTTTTCGGTCAAATTTTCTTCAGTTGCCTCATTGCTGAACATCCACAAAATTATTGGGAATATTAGTATTTAGAAGATTGAAAACAGAAACATAACACAAAATATTTAATATTTTTTCAATTCTTATTAAAAACAAAACGTTTCGCAAGAAAAACTTCAACGAGTAAATAAATTTTAACCAACAGTTTTTATTGTATTATTTTTTATACAATTGTCTTCAACTAAACTTATTGAAATTTAAACATAACATATAAAAAACAATCTCTAGCTCCAAACATATGATTTAGAATTGACAGTGCACCAATCGAAAGTAAATTCGAACAAACAGCGAGCGTAGGATGTACCCAAAGGCCGTAATCACTTAAGTAAAAGTCATTTGATCGTTACACAAATAAAACCGTGCGCATAAATACGCACACACACCTTAACAGACCCACCCTTGGTTTAAAAAGCACTCGATATTCAAAAGTAACCGATAAAAAGTCCATTTGTACACAACCTGTAAAATTAGGGAACCAGCAGCGGCTTGAAGTACTGACGACAGTATATGGCCCCCATGGAGAGCGGGTAATCCTGGGGCCCGTACAGCCTGCTGCTGTTCTCCGGGATTCTCGAGAACGCGATGGTGTACTCGCGATCGAAAGCGTTCAAGTCTATGTACGTGCGACCGACGGCCTTGCAAGTCAGGAACAGTATGTCCCTGTAGATGGATATGCAGGGGCTCATCGCGATGGTCCGGTCCTCCTGGTTTCGTTGGGATCGGTGCCTTTCGTTCGCTAATCTTTTCAAGGGGTCGAGGAGGTCGTTGCAATGGACTGAGCTCATAATGCGTTGCATGATAAATCTGTAATGGAGAGAAGATTAATGATTTGTAATATAAACTTTATGGTTAATTAGTTTCTCAGTTAACCCGCGGTGAAATATTTCTGTGTTAGGTAAACATGCGGCAAAAATTCAAGGGGTTACAATATTTTATCCTTTGATGATTTGTTTCGAAGTTACAAGGTGAACAAATTTGCGAAAGTTACGACATTTTATTATCAAAAAGTACATGTAAATTTGGATGACTTGTGAAATCGGATAATTTAATTAGAAACAACCCTGGTGTGTTCGGCACAACCGATTAAAACACTTGGTTTTGTCTTACTGTTTTTATTCGTCTTTCCAACTAGTTTCGACCTTTGGTGATTCTCAAGGTCGAAACTAGTCGGAGATAAATAAAAACAGAGAACCAAAACCAAGTGTTTTAATTAATCAAAATTACATAATAATGTTTCACCGCGGGTTAAGTGAGAAATTAATTAATCAAATATAAACTTTTTCTGAGGATAAAAAAAATTGGCTTCTAAGTTTGACATTGCAATGTAAATGCGTGCTCTGACAAGAGTTCATTATTTATTTAATTACTTCACCAAAACATTAAGGATATGGATATTTATTTTTCTGTTAAAAACGAACGTATTTTCTTAATAAATAATATTTAATAATAAAAAATAAATCATTTGGACCTTGGATTATTTTGTTCCGGTCGACTGTCTTTTTGTAGCCACATCAGGTACATGGGGGGTTTATCACCGTAGAGCCGTGGATCGTCCCACATACACTTCACATTAACAGATGCTACTAAATGTTCTGAAATTAATTTGCATTCATTATTTCAACAAACACACAAAAATGTAGGTAATTAGGATCTAAATAATTACAGTACTCACGTGGATCCAATTTTTGTAAAACTATGATTCAAACGTTAATTGAGAATGCAAGATTCTTGATTAGGAAACAATAATTACCCAAAGTGGCTAACTCCTTGGTCAACGGATCGGCGCCTTCCTCCACCGGCTGCATAACGCCAACACTCTCCTCGGTTTTTTCATCATCCTCGCCGGCCTTCTCCGCGGACTCCTCGGAGGACACGTCGGTTTTGCTCGTCGACTTACTCTTCAAGCACAGATTCGGAAGGTGCGTCTGCACGTTGATGCGTTCGAGCGCCCACACCAGGTTCCAGTAAATTATGGGATGGTCCTCGACGAATTTTGCCTCGGCCAGACTCAGGTCGCCCTCTTGGGCCAGTATGTTCTCCAGCTCTTTCCTCAGGACCAGGGGGTTGAGGTAAGGGACGCTGAAGGTTTCGGCGGCGGTTTGCTCCTTTTGTTGGATGGTCACGGTGAGGAAGGGTACCGTGGGTTTTTTGCACACCTGGCACATCGTGTTCAGATTCGAGTCTTCAGCTGCCCAATTTGTCATTATGTCCTCGTCGTATAGAATTGCCGAGCAGTTGTGACACTGGGAACATGATGTCAGGTTTATGTCCATTTCACTATCTGCAAATTTAAGGATCATATCATTCGGAAGTTTTATGAAACAATGAAATAAATAAAAGTAGCTTTTTTTTACTGATGCGAGTTAAACCTTTTGCGTCTAATGGGACATATTTATCGCATATTTCCAAAATTTACTGAAACATTGCAAACGCATAACAAAAGTGTTCCACTCATATTTTAGGGTTTTAACAGCATTGCAATTGTTTACAAGTAAAACAAAAAACCTGAAAATTTTGAAAATAATTAATTTTAAGTTGCAACATACAAATTTACTTAAAAAAAGTTAAATCATGAGAAAATACATTGGTAGTTTTAAGAAGTGATTTTAAGCTGAAAATCTTCAATACGGCAAACATTATTTGCCTTAGTAAACACAATTGAGAATTTGATGTTTCTAAATTTATTATTCTTATGAAAAAATTATTACCTGTATTTAATTCGAGAGGTACCGGGAACAGACTGTCCGGCAAATCATCACAATCCCTTAAATTAGCGTAGCTCCCTCTGTAACTACTACATTCGACGGAAATCTTCCGATGCCTGTCGCCGCCCTCGCTGCCGTCCGTGGATTCCCCTTCGCCCTCGGCGGCATCACCGGCCGCCAACCTGTCCACCGTGTACATTTTCACGGGGGTCGATGTCGTGGACGTGGAAATGGCCTCCTTGATCTCGTCCAGCTTCTTGGCCATCGTATTAGCGGCCGACTTTAACGAACTTATACCGCCTTGTATTAATTCGTTGGATTTCTTACTTGTCAAACTATTCGAACTAGCGGAAACAGTACATTAATTACAAAGAGACGAACGGGGGTGTTTCGGTGTAATATATTCACATGCTGTGTACACGTATATTACGACTAGAAAATATTACAACTTTTCAAGACTGATTTGCTTGATTTGTTGTAAAACATCATTTCATTACTTAAAATGTTTTACCAAGTGTGCATCGAGAAATCAATAAAATGTATATCAAGTAAGTGTTACAACCGGTGAAATTCAGAAAGATGACAAATCATGCAATTACTTTTTTAGAAGAGACGATGCTTTGTTCTCGCAGCCTTTGAATTTTCACGAGGCGTCTCCGAGCTTGATTTTGTGAAACTAGTTTAACCCTTTCAGGCCCGAAATAAATATTATCCAAAAAAATTGCTTTAATTCGGTATATTAACCTCTTCAGGGACAGAAACACATTTGTGTACGTTTAAAAAAATTATGAACACATTTCAGACAAATTTGATTTAGCCCAATACTGCCATCTCATGTCAAGCTCTGAAAGGTGCTACAGTTGCACATTTCCATGAAGATACCTCCTGTCCAGTCCTACCGGCGAGATATCAATTGTTTCTTAAAAGATTTATAACTTCAAAATTAATTTGTCCCTGAAGAGCTTAAGTCAAAATATTAACACTGATGAAACGATTATGAAAATAAAATTTAAAAACTATAAAAAACAGAGGCAGTTTTCCTGCGTGACCAAAATAATGTTATTTTACATGATATAATAATTTAACGGCGAAGAAGTAAAATAATTATCAAAATACACTTTATGATAATCTCCTGCATTGTCCTTCACTACTCGTGTGCCCAAATGCTTTTCCACAGTATCTATTTTACCACAGAATTAAGATTTTCGATTATTAGAAAATCCATCGAATCCTAACCGTGAAAATATTTCTTACCGACAAAGATTTAACGTAATTTAGAGTTAGGAGCCAACAGATAACACTACATGTACAATTTCGAAAATAGTTCATCCGTTGAGAGCTGACGGTGAGTCATGCATTTTCGTAGTAAGAATTGCTTTGCATTTTATATGTATCTTTTTCTATCATGTACCAAACAGTATGAAATAAAAGACGAAACGTGTGTCTGCGTGTTAAAGAATAGGGCAGCGTAGACGTAGGTCTAAGCACACGCATGACTCTTGACACGCTTCATATAAACACACAAAACACATGAGCGCCACGTTAAATAACATAACCGTAAAAAGTTTGCGTGAGAATTTTTAAATATCCCGACCAATGAAAATCAGCGCGGCACCAAATTTTCTTACGGACACACGTTTTCTTAAATATTGATTCATGCAATTTTAAGCGATGAGTCACAGGCAGCTCTCAGCGGCCCGACGATAGTTTAACCCTTTCAGGCCCAAAAGTCAAAATATTAACACGGATGAACTGATTATGAAAATACAATTTAAAAACTATAAAAAACAGAGGCAGTTTCCCTGCGGGACCAAAATAATGTTATTTTAGTAAAATAATTATCAAAATACACTTTATGATAATCTCTTGCAATGTCGTTCATTAATTCCTTTACTACTCGTGTACCCAAATGCTTTTTCACAGTATCTATTTTACCACAGAATTAAGATTTTTGATTATTAGAAAATCTCTTGAATCCTAACCGTGAAAATATTTCTTACCGACAAAGATTTAACCTAATTTAGAGTTAGGAGCCAACAGATAACACTACATGTACAATTTGGAGTAGGTAGTTTCTAAGAACTACCACTAGATGTCGTGATAATAAATAATTAAAAAGGTGGTTTCTTCGTGAAACCACTGGGAACGAAAGGGTTAAAATAATCACATACTGTTAAACATCAAAAGCGGTTTAAAAACGTGAAAAGCAAGCAGTCTTTTGTTGTAATTTTTCTGGTCACATCTCCAACACGATACGTACCTGAAGTTATTGATGGCAGTCTCTAACATTTGCTGCGTCATTTTGAGATCGGCCTTGCGGAACGACAGCCTAGCGGGTGAATAACGGCTAAAAGAACAATTCTAATGCTACTATGCTGCGTGCAGAAGCCTGCCGAGTTCATGCCGATTGGGCGAACGTACATGCACAACTAAACACCGGTAATCGACTTACCCAAAGTTCATTTTTATGCTGGACCCCAGGCTGGCCAAGCTGGAGGCCACCGTAGCTGCGGGCACCGTCTCCGAACGGTGTATCTTGCTTTGAGCCGGCGGGCTGCCTTCGAACGTGGCCGACCTCTGTACCGAATTACGGAACAGTACCGGCTCCTCGTTCGCCAGAGGGAAGCCTCCGGTAATGCTCGAAATGGTTTCCGGGGGAGGCGTTATCGATGTCGGCACCGGTAAATCGTCACTTAACGCGCCCAACGGATCGTTTTCCGTCACCAATGTTCTCGAGCATAATCTGAAATTTTTTAATAACGGCGGAGATTTTATTACAAGAATCATGTAGAAAATACGTTTAAATTTTGAGATTAAGCTTGCCAATTAATTCTTTAATCACTTTATTTTTTTTTATTTTTATTTCAAAAAAACGGAATATCTCCAATTTGTAACATGGTATAAACTTAAATATAATCTAAAACTACCTTAAATTTAAAACGTGTACGTATGTACACACAAAATTTTTAGAGATTTAGAGATTAACTGTAAATGTTATTTGTAATTTTGGCACAAGTTTTGCTTATGTAGGTACATTTTTTAACTGCAGAGGGCAGGATTGATGATGCCAATCAAATGTTGATTGTTAAGAACGGGGAAACTGTGTGTGGCTTTTTGAATCACATAATTCCCAGTTAACCTCTTCAGGGACAAATATCCTTTAAGAAACAATTGATATCTCGCCGGTAGAACCGGATATCTGCATGGAAATGTCCAACTGTAGCAGCTTTCAGAGCTTGACATGAGATGGCAGTATTGAGCTAAATCAAATTTAATTAAATAAATAATAATCGAAGATTCTCCGTATAAAGCTGAATCAAAAGTGTGAACATGCCTTCGACAGGGATCGAACCTGCAACCTCCAGATCGATTCGATCCCTGTCGGAGGCATGTTCACACTTTTGATTCAGCTTTATACGGAGAATCTTCGATTATTATTTATTTAATTATGTTAATACTCCGTAATTCGGGAAATCATCGAATAAATCAAATTTGTTTGAAATGTGTTCGTCATTTTTTAAAACGTACACAAATGTGTTTCTGTCCCTGAAGAGGTTAAAGTAGATGTGAAGGGGCTTAATTATCGTAAATCTGTAGGTAAGGATTGGTTTAACCCAGATATGCCCAAAGTTCTATATTTAAAACGACTATTTTAAAATTATATCTAGAATATTGTCAACGCCATCTATCATTTTTTTATTCCAATAAGTACAGTGATTATTCATTAACATTTGACAGGAAACGAAAAATAACCTCTCCATGTTTTCAAATCTTAATTACTTGATTTAAAGAAACATTTACTCTCCTTTAATTTCAATCTCGGACAAATGTATACATACTTGCTTGGGGAGGATTTTTCATCCTTATCATCAGGACTGCCGTTAAACTGCAACGTCCTCGAACAACTCTTCTTATTGCTCTGCTGGAACTTATCCAGAATCAGCGCATCGCACGCACTCTCCGACCTGGACAAAATCCTCATGTATTCCGACGGGCTCTCCGGGGGAGTGAAGGTGATATTCAGGTCCTCGATGGGCTCCTGATTATCCAGCTCTTCGCTCTCGGAGGGAACGCCGGTGCTGGAGCCGGCGGAATCCGCGTGGTCCGAACCGTTGGTGATTCCGCCCTTGACTATGCTGACCACCCTGGTGCAGAACTTATCGAACACGCCGGCGTCGTTCTGTACGGTTTCGTGGGAGTCCAGGGAGGAACGAGAGGCGACCCTGTCGCCGGCGTCCAGGTTGCTGTTGCCCTCCGCCGACATGGACTGGCGTCTCGCCGCGTGCCTGATTGCGGCTCGGCGGAACCTCGCCGCGCCTAATACCACGCATCTTAGCTTGTTCCAGAGTAATAAGCTAGAGCTCGATTGAGCCGGCCATTTCGCTTCCAAAACACAACGATTGTATAACCTAGAAAGTGTTGAACATGACTTTTGACGGTCAACGTGTTAATGTTATATGAAAACTTACCCATAAGTTAGAGCATTCGGTTGTATACCAGTCCTCTTCATAAGCAGCAGCAGTTTCACGGCGAGTAACGGCTTCGAGTACTCCCCGCACAGCTGCATCATCAGCCTGTAGCACACCTCGTCGCAGGCCAGCTTCTGCTGCGTGGCTTTCACCAGAAGGTCATAGGCCTGCTGCAGGAGCACCCTTTCCTTGCCGACGTTTAAATAAAGAAACGAAGGAAGCGTCATGAAATAGAGAGTATAACAGGTGCCGCTCAAACACTTCGCCCAGAGTTCCGGCTGTTTAACGTATTTCCTAAAAATGAAGCATTAGAATTTTTCGTTGCGATTGTTTCAGTGTAACAAACCTTGCTAGTTTCTGGGCCGACTTGATTTCGTGTTTTGTTCTACGCGCCATCGGAGAGCCCGGCGCAACGTTTTGGTACAGGGACGATAAATGATTACGTTTCTTGCTGTTACTTATCAGAAGCATTTGATCCAGTATGAATTCGTTATAAGTATACGGACCACCTGAAAGAAACGAAATACAAGAATATTATTCCATTCAAGATGTATATATGAAAAGTAACTAAACATGAATAAATAGGTTGTTTTTGTTTTTCTCACAAACACGAGAGAAAGTCGATTTCTCAGCTGTTAAAATGGTAAGAGAAATGGCTTTTCTCTCCCTAGTGAGAGAAGTAATCATTTCTCTCCCTTATTTATATTAACTGTCACGACTGACAGCATTTTTTTCTAGGTTAGGTTTTAGAAACTAACATTTTACTCGTAAAATATTCCGTTTGTGAAAAAAATAGTATAAATATATACAGGGTGTTTCAAATTCGAGGCTCACCATGGGGATCTCACTTATTAGAAGAGATAGAGGGTATGTTTAAATTTGGCACTTTTGCGAAATTTTATGCTGATTAATAATCCACTGCAAAAAATTACTTAAATTGTTTTGTTTTTTAATTCAGTCCAAAAAACTGATTTTTGTTTTTTCTTTATATCTTCGTTATTTGAAGTGATATTTAAAAACGGTAAATACGTTCTTACAGCACTTTTTTATTATTTAATAGATGGCATAGGATTTTTTTTTGTAACATGTTTCGTTTCTTTTGAACCATCATCAACTTTCTTATTTTTTATGGACGCCATATTTAATTTTTATCGTATCTCAATGCTCATTTTTTTGCGATGACAACAATATAATACAACATACATTTAATTTCACAAATAAACATATAATGGTTTAAAACACTTTTATTGACAATGTATGTAGCGCTTACTAAAAATCATCCGTGCCATGGAATTAAAAAAAAAACACTATCTGTGAATTTGCATTCATCTGTCCAATCCAAATCATGTTTTTTTTATATTATCATCTTCATTGCACTTTTGCAGCAGAGAATTACAAAATGCAAAAAGCAGGCACAAGTGTCTGGCCCAAAAGAATTTTATATGGTTTAGTATATTTGCTGGCAAATTTAATTCAGCTGGAACTTCACTGCAAGAGTTTGATGAATTTTGATTTATCTAAAATATGTTTTCTAAATAAACGTTAAATTAAGATAAGTTGAGTATTATCAGTTCCAAAATATGCGATCTTCTTGAGTAACTTTATTACCGTATGTTTTACGATGTTAATTAAATGGTTAAACTCTCCCAATTTTCTGTCGATCCGTGAACAAAAAGGTTTTAAGGGGTCTCTCTAGATGGATTTTTATATTTTCATCTAACCAATACTGTATTTCTGTTTACTGAATAAAAAATATGTAACATATCTCGCTTTTATATTTTTGAATTATCGAACGATATTTTTATTCATAAAGAATAATAATGTTCGAAAACGATTAGTTATTCAGATGTTAATTGATTTTAATTCCATGGCACCAATGATTTTTAGTAAACGCTGAATAGATTACCAATAAAAGCGTTTTAAACAATTATATGTTTATTTATGAAATTAAATGTATGTTGTGTTATATTGTTGTCATCACAAAAAATGAGCATTGAGATGCGATAAAAATTAAATATGGCGTTCATAAGAAATAAGAAAGTTGATGATGGTTCAAAAGAAACGAAACATGTTACAACAAAAAATCCTATGCCATCTATTAGATAATAAAAAAGTGCTATAAGAACGTCTTTACCGATTTTAAATATCACCTCAAATAACGAAGATATAAAGAAAAAACAAAAATCAGTTTTTTCAGTTTTTTGCACTTAACTCAAAAACAAAACAATTTAAGTAATTTTTTGCAGTGGGTTATTAATCAGCATAAAATTCTGCAAAAGTGCCAAATACCCTCTATCTCTTCGAATAAGCGAGATCCCCATGGTGAGCCTCGAATTTGAAACACCCTGTATACCGGGTGTTTCAGACCACCCGTTCACCCCAAATATCTCGCGAAATACAAATCGGATTGACATAAAAAAAAATACATCTAAATTTTTTTTTTGAGCTCTATTATGTGGCGTGAAATTTAAACCACCACCCCTCCCCCCTGGTGGAGGGTAACTTTGAAATCTTAAATAGGGACCCCTATTTTTTATTGCAGATTTGGCTTCTACTCTAAAATATATTAGGTTTTTATTCGAAATTTTTTTTTCGATTAGCAAAAAATTTTTTTTTTTAAATTTATTTATTTATTTTTTTTGATTAAAAAAATCCTGTTTGACGTTACAAACATTAATACTTTACCACAATAAAAAAGAATAGAATGGACTTTGATAATCAAATTGATTTTTATTCGTTTCTACGATTTTTTTTTACAAAGAATTTTTTTTTTTTTGCTGGTTTCTGACATAAAATTATGAATGACTTCAATCAACGCGTTATTTAAGAGATGACTACGTAAAAAATGTCGTAATCTATCATTTGATGCGAGAAATAAATACAATTGAATAAAGGTTTTTGCCGAATATTCGCAATCGAAATTTTTTTTTCGGATAAAAACCTAATATTTTTTAACATAGAATCCAAATCTGGAATAAAAAAATTGGGGTTCCCATATAAGATTTCAAAGTTACCCCCCTCCCCCCTGGATCTGGGAGGGGGGAGGTTCACATTTCATACTACATGATAGGGCTCAAAAAACATTTTTGGACATATTTTTTTTTATCTCAATCCGATTCGTATTTCAGGAGATATTTGGGGTGAACGGGTGGTCTGAAACACCCTATATATCTCGGGAGAGAATTTTATTTTTCTCTCAGTGCATTGTATAATTCACACATTTCTTTCTCTTGACATACAGGGTGTTTCAAATTTGAGGCTCACCACGGGGATCTCGCTTATTAGAAAAGATAGAGGGTATGTTTAAATTTGGCACTTTTGCCATTAAGCGAGATCCCCATGGTGAGTCTCGAATTTGAAACACCCTGTATAATTTACTATTTTAAAGTATATCAAAATTCAATAGTTCATTGTAATTAGATAATATCGTATGAGCCACAAAATTTTGTTTCAGAGTTGGCTGTGAGATAAATAAGGTATGTCCATATTATTACGTTATGAGACTATTGAATTAGATTAAAAAAAATGAATTAATCTCAGACATGACTCCTACGTTTCTCTCTCTCAGACATGGCCAACTTAGAAACAAAATTTTCTGGCTCACACCTTACACCATTTCTTTTACCTGTAGATATAGGTTCCGGAGGTAACAAAAACACAGTCCTCTCGCTCCTGTGCGCGACGTCGAGTTCCAGCAGCTTAATGTCCTCCTCCTCGTGCGCGAGCCGCTCGGTGCACTCGTCGAAGAACGCGAGCCCCTGATCCCCGTCGGCCACGAAGCTCCTCTCCTCAATAAACCTAATAAACATCTGCGTGTGCATAAGCAGGGAAAAGAACTTGTGGTGGGCTTTATCCCTCGACCTGAGAAACTCGGTCAGCTGGAACAGGGCCTGGGGGTCCGTCGTCCCCACCGTGGGGGCCTTGGTTATCGGCAGCAGGTACGACCGGTACCCCTTAAGCGTGACCGACATGAACTTCAGGAAGGCGTCCTGTATCTCCAGCTCTTGCAATTGCTGAAATAAATTGAGGTTACGATCGGCCGACGATGAAACAAGCGAGTACCTCTCTCCGCCTCCTTTGAAACTCCAGCTCGAGGTCGGCCTCCGAAGCGTTGTAGTTCACCTTGTTGTTCTGGAGGTTCGCGTACAAGCGGTCCAGGGTGGCCTTGAGGTTTTTCGCCGCTTTCTTCGGGAGTAGTCTTATGTTTAAGAGGTTTCTTTGTATTTCACTAACCTATAAAAGTGCATATTATAAGCACGAAGATTTTGTTACGGAGTCGGGCTTACTGTGATAATATTGGTGTCTAAATCTACGCAACTGACGTCCACTGGAGGATCGTACAAGTCGAAGAATCTTGAATCTACTCCGATTAGGAATGGTAATGGTGCGTGTAGTACTTCAACAAGACCTGAAATGTATTATTGAATAATAACTCCTAAACATCGGCTAGAAGATTTTGTCAAAGTAGTTGAAAATGAACGGGATAATTTGTTTACATTGTTGTAAATTATCTCGCAAGACATAAAATAATATCAACACAGAACAATACAAAATTTAAAAACAGTTAAGATGGTATTATTCTTTCCAAATCAATTTGGTTTTTGAAAATACACCTATTCTTAAAAGAGTAACAAAGTTTTGAATATTTTTGTTTCCTTGATGTAGGACATGTGAAAGTAAAAAATTATAAAAAAATATTTGCCGTTGATATAAATTTATACAAAATTTAAAAACAATTAAGAAGGTATTATACTTTCTGAATCAATTTTTCTTTTTTGAAAATACAGCCATTCTTAAAAGCGTTACAAATTTGTGAATATTTTTGTTTCCTTGATTACACGTGAAAGAAGAAAAACATTTAAAAAAAATACTTGCCATTGAGATAAAATTGTGCAAAATTTAAAAACAATTAAGAAGGTATTATACTTTCTGAATCAATTTTTTTTTTTTTGAAAATACAGCCATTCTTAAAAGCGTTACAAATTTGTAAATATTTTTGCTTCCTTGATTACACGTGAAAGAAGAAAAACATTTAAAAAAAAATACTTGCCGTTGAGATAAAATTGTGCAAAATTTAAAAATAATTAAGAAAGGATTACGCTTTTGAAATATATTTGGGTTTTGACAATTCACCCATTTTAAAAAGAGTTACGAATTTTTGATCATTTTTGTTTTTCTGCATTCAGTTAAAGCTGCTGTTAAAGTGTTAAGTTTCACTTCTATCCTGGAAATATCGAACTTAAAACAAAAATGATAGTGGAAACACGATCCTACCTAGAGGACAGAGTGGGATGTACGGGCATTGCCACTTGAAGGGGAACAGCAGAGACGAGACGGCTTCGGCCACGGCCGTCAGAGTGTCGGGCCGCAGTGAGTGTATCAAAATCTTCTGTTCCGTCAGTGCTAGCAGCAGGAGGAGCAAACTGTTTTCTGAACCTAAATTGGTGAGTAAATGCCTGAAACAAGCCGCACTCCTCGGCAGGGGTAAATCTTCCGGTTGCGTCATTATCAATCTCTCCGTGCTGTCGGGGGATAGTTGCAGTAGTGTTCTTGGAGCAGGAAACGGGACTTCATCTAGCAGCTGGACGATGTAGCGTTCGACGGGGATCGAATGAGCTTCGCCACTAGATACCATTTCCTGTCGTAAATAATTAATCTAAGTATCTTCAAGATTGATAATAATCAGTGACTTAATAGTTATTTATGCAACAAGTGAGTAAAGTAGTACTTTTTTTCACGAGTAGGAAAGATTCGGCAATTCCTACAAGTGAAAAAAAGTTGCTTTACTCTCGAGTTTCATACAAAAATTTTTCTACGTCCGTAACTTTAAATAAATTCGGTAAAACCTTAATCAATCTTTATAAGTAATAATACTTTTTTTAATTGAAGACAATAATAATCATCAAGTCTTCTTGATCAAAAACGAATTTACAACAACATTTATCGGCAGAACTCGCGGCGTGTTGCGAAGCGTTCATGACACACTTTGCGGAAGCAATTTTATAGTAACGTTAAAAAATGAACCACTACGGCACTTTTTTCCAAATTAATGAAAAAAACTATACATTTTATACCACTTATTATTACACCGCCGAAAATATAATACCAGTGTTATGTCAATTTAAGTCAGGCTTATATTTTTTACCACTGTTAGGTTAGGCATCCGAAACTTACGTATAAAAAAGTGAGCCATTTCTCGAAGGTCGAGGAGAACGGAAAGTGGGACAGCACGCATATGCTCTTGCTGGCGTGCAAATCGAACCCGGAGTCGGGTTCGTAGTTAAGCATTTCCGCCTGCTCCTCGGTGAGCTTGTCCTCCGGATACCTCTCGTAGAACGTCACCGCCGACCCGTACACCTTGTGCTTGGCGTCCGACACCGTGAGCACGAACGTGCTGAAAACTGGACTCGGCTGGGTGGCCTCTTCCGGCCACACTTCTAAGCTCGCCCCCATTGGAAGGCAGAATAATGGAACGGAATTGGGGAACGGGAAATGATCAAGATCTCCCATTGGGTACCTATTAATAAAAAAAAAAATAGAAGGTCGTGACCTTGTGCTAGGGATGGGCGATATTTCGCAGTTACCTGCATATTACGGATGGATTATAAGTCAACAGCCTGGATCTGTTCATGGATTTCTTGTAGCACAGGAACACGTCGCTGCCGACGATGCCCTTGTTCAGATTCTTATTTATACAGCAAAAGGCGTGCGGAGGGGACTCTCCCTTACTAGCTATCACAACACATATATCTGTCACAACCAAAGCGTTACACGGCATCGTCGGCGACCCCCTGCGATATGTAATGAAGGTGAGCGCCGTCGAGTTGTTCACGTTGGCGACCCTGCCGCCCACGCTCTTGCTGACGACGCCCGCGTCCGGCATCAGGTATTCCTTTCCGTCGTACATCACACCTGCGCAAGAAACATTAATGTTGATTTCATAAAGAGCATTTGTCCAAAAATGACGTTTTGAGATAAACTGTTGCAACTTCTATTTTCACAATTATTTTTATTACTTATCATAGATAACTGATAGGATTAAGTCACTAATTATTTTTTCGCCTGCCTCTACCGAAACCATTTATTTCGTCCATAAAAATCGGGCAGAAACTACGATTTAGCGTAAATAATATGCATAATCTATACAACCTTCCGCGGAATATGAGTAGGCTATGCAAAAATATGACAGCAACAGTTCAATGGTGCGCGATATAAAATTTCCTGAAACACTGTTTTTTCTTAAGGCAGGCGAAAAAATTTCGAGTGTAACTCATGCCGAAATGCTTTAGCAACCCTTCACTTTTAGCAACCCTCGCTCGCTTTGCTCGCTCGTGTTGCTAAAGCCTATTTTCGGCCCTTGATACACTATATACTATACTTGTATTAAGAATAAACAAAGAAAAACAATTGGACATGACAATGTTATAAATAGAATATAAAGCGATGTAACCCAGATGGCGCCACCGTCCTTTTAAACGCCAACATGTAAAAACCTGTAAACTTCATAGTTCGATTAAACGTTCCAAGATGTTACTGATCAACCCAACAGTAGAAAATCTAAATTAATAAATTAAAAAATTCATTCATTAACAGAGAATCTTGTAAAATAATTTTTCATTTTTTAAATAAATATATACCAAAAATTATCGTGGCTAAACAAATATTTCGGGTTAATGGGTTAAATGAACTACGTCCACCTTCGGATAGCTTGCAAAATACTCTACCAGATGCCGCAAAAATGTCGATTTCTACAATTTTGGACATATGCTGTTGTCAATTGGATCATTAAGAATAGTAACATGAAATAAATACCAAATTAAGAGTCTGAATGTTCAAAGTTCTCGACTTATCAGGACATTTTCAAGTGTATTTTCAAAATGAATTTAATGATATAAAAATACTAAGCAACAATTTGTAATATAAATTATTGGTTTTAAAATGTATAAAATCGTTTTAGACATTCCTCAAATTCATTTCATGTATTAAGTTGAGTTAACCTCTTCACGCCCAGGTTCGCCACATGTGGCAATAAGCAAAAAATGAATACAAAAACATTGTACAAAAAAAATTACTTCTTTAGCGCCATCTATGAAATATTTTTTCATATTTTTTTGCATAAATGGGAAAGTTTGTGACAGTGAAATCATATTTCGTAGAAAAAGTTAACAACAACAAAGAAGTAATTTTTCATCAAACCTGGGATTAAATCAAAACAGCATGGGCGCGAAGTGGTTAAGGCTTTACAATTTCAAAAATAATGAATTTTCTGTTTAGAATTCCAAACACATATGATTAATAGTCTCGACACATGCATAATTACATTCCTTGCATGATTTATTTCTCCGTGGCATCTATAATTAGTTTACCTAGTGAAAATAATGTAATGCTTGAGGTCGGCTGCATATAATTATTTGGGTAGCAATTACACTACCAAGTTAAATCCATAATTAAAAAAATATCAACTAATTACTGTTGAATTGTATACCACATGAGAAATGTAGATATACTGGTGTTAATAATAAGAATAAGAAGTGATTACACTTTAAAAATTTTTAGTAATGTGTATAAGTAGCGTGAAAACTTTAATAAAACGAAATCCATTCGATTCGAAATGCATTAAAACGATATCGAGGTCGGCGAAGTAAAGTTTTACATTGGCACTCACATTATTGGAAAAGTACAAGGACTACACGCAGCTGTACTCATAAAAAGTAAATGACAATGGTAGTGAAAGTTACACATAGGTCGACCATTATTTTGATATCATGATTAAATAAATAATTACTCAATGACAATCAATACAATGATTACATAACTAATTTGACAATTAGAATACTCCGTAAGTTATTATCGGAAATACGTAAATACAGCGTGTATGCGGAAGACTTTAAACTCCTTATTATTAAATTATCTTGCACCAGTAGTTTTCAAGCAGGGTGCCGCAGTGACATTTCAAGGGTGAAACTTTCTCCGTCTTGTTTTCGGAAATGTCTGAATATTCAAATTTTCATTTATTCGGCCATTTTGAAAATATGGCAGTGGATGAAGGTTATTGACTCTATTCTAATAAGGGGCATATTTAATTCTTTGAGGGGCGGTGGTACACGCATTGTACCACCTTTTGAACATGCCTAATGGGGCAGTGGTACCACCTTTTAAAATTAAATAGTTTGTTTTATTCTTATTATTATCACTAATAAAGGTACTTTTATAATAAAAAGTCAAAATAACGTTACGGGCACACACAGAAAAAAATAATTTCTATGTAAATCGTAGAAATCCACACCTCGCGATGTTAATCTCAATTTTTGACAAAGTTTGCAATCAGCCGTAACCGAATAAAAATTCTTATTCTTATCACTAATATAGGTACTTTCATAATCAGAAGTAAAAAAAACGTCCAGGCACTCCTTCAACCCAGAAAAAATTATTTCCCTGTAAATCGTAGAAATCCACACCTCGCGATGTTAATCTCAATTTCTGACAAAGTTTGCAATGAGCCATAACTGAATAAAAATTCTTATTCTTATCACTAATAAAGGTACTTTTATAATCAAAAGTCAAAAAAACGGTACAGGCTCACCTTCAACACATGTCGCAGAAATCCACACTGGAGAAATTATTTTTTTCTTTGTTGAAGGTGAGCCTGTACCGTTTTTTTGACTTTTGATTTTGAAAGTACCTTTATTAGTGATAAGAATAAGAATTTTTATTTAGTTATGGCCGATTGCAAACTTTGTCAAAAATCGAGATTTATGTTGTGAAGTATGGATTGCGACTCACGAGAGAAATAATTTTTTTCAGGCTTGAAGGGGTGCCTTGATGTTTTTTTGACTCTTGATTATTACAGTAGTTGTATTAGTGATAAAAATAAGCATTTTTATTTAGTTATGGCTAATTGCAAACTTTGTCAAAAATCGAGATTTATGTTGTGAAGTATGGATTGCGCCTCACGAGAGAAATAATTTTTTTCAGGCTTGAAGGGGTGCCTTCATGTTTTTTTGACTCTTGATTATTACAGTAGTTGTATTATTGATAAAAATAAGCATTTTTATTTAGTTATGGCTGATTGCAAACTTTGTCAAAAATCGAGATTTATGTTGTGAAGTATGGATTGCGACTCACGAGAGAAATGATTTTTTTCAGGCTTGAAGGGGCGCCTTCATGTTTTTTTGACTCTTGATTATTACAGTAGTTGCATTAGTGATAAGAATAAGCATTTTTATTTAGTTATGACTGATTGCCAACTTGAAAAAAAAAAACTTTTTTGAAAGGGTTAAAATTAATCTTTTCGGGACGAGCGCGGATGTGAATGATCAGAGCGCCCGGCCGAGTGCGGGAATGCAGTGTGAAAACTGAAGGTAGGCTTTTTTGTGAACTTTACTCATGAAATCAATAAATTAATCATACATAAAAGAAAAAACAAAAACGTTGAGAATTGGAGAGCAAAAGTACGGCGCTCGGCCGGCAATTTGGAGAATGTAAAACGTACATGTATGGCAGCCGTCCCGAAAGGGTTAAGTGCAATTAATTTAGATCTTTCGTACTGGTACGGTTTATTTTTCTTTCGATTCACTTTTCTTTTCTCAGAGATGTGAATTTTTTTAAATCTATTGTCAACTTCACACCCGTCACAGCTCATTATGTTAATTCCCCATACACCCCAAGTGCATAACAGTTGTATTATTATTAATGGGTCGTAACAAATTTAAGATTGTTAGTAATCTTCGTTTCATTAGGAATAAAAATTTTACGCCCAATAAACAACACACCCATCTCCTCAATCATGCAGAACAAACGACTATGAGTAATAAATCTTGCGGTTTAAAAGGCCACACTATCTACACACCAAAAACGTATTAAGATTACCCAAACCAAATAAAGCCAGCTGTGCCCGATGATTCACACTCACCGATATCGACCAGCGGCGGTTTGTCCCTGCCCCTGCGGAAACACAAATAGCACTCGATGCTCCGCAGACTGCCATGGTTCAGGTCGGCGCTCAGGCCCGTGGGCGTGCGCTCGATGACTTCGTATGAGGCGGGCACGGTCTCCCCGAGCGAGGGGAATATCACGCCGATGTCCGTGATGGGGTCCTGGTTGTACCCGGGCTTGAAATGCCCGGCGTCCGACAGAGCGGTGTCGTCCAGCAGTTCCAGGTCATCGGTCAGACCGGCCACCACGAAGTAATCCGCGACCCTCCGTTCGTCCATCGCCACTGTTTACTTAACAACTAGTTGCTACTCATGTTCACTCTTAAGGCACTTTCTTCAAATCGAGTATCTGCAAGGAGAGCGCGAGCAATTAGCATTCGAACAATATACCAATAAATAACAATTGGACAGTCTTTATTTTACCTGAGCAAAAACAGTGGATGAGTCATCGTCGTTCCGAAAGTGTGGTGTTTTTTCAAAAATCCCGTACTCGTACCATAAAAACCTCGGTCCAGGTAATTACATATTGAGCAAACGGCACATTTTTCGCCCGTGGCTAATTAATTTTCTCTCGCTGGATCCGAATCGAGGTTTTGACTGACGTATCTTTTACTTGTTTACAAAAACTTTCATTTCGCGAGGGTTCGGACCTGCGGGTAACAGGTGGCGCACCTTTAATAAAGGCGCACTAATTGAAAATTAATTTTCGGCATTGATTATTCCCGAATCGATTCAATAATTCCTCATCGCAATAACCGAACTCTTTACGTCATTTGTTGTTTTGACATTTTTCGAATGCTAAATATACGCACCAAACTATGTAAACATTATGTAATTACCGATCGCAACCGAATTAAAGAAACCGATTAATTCAAGGTGCGCTGATTAATAGGCGAAAAGCGTGCGCGCAAATTATGATAATCGGTGCCGCGACAAATGCGTAGATAAAATTGTATCGGTGTGTGTGGCGTGTGTGGAGTCGTGTTAAATGGTTGAATTTTTATTTGAATTAGCGAATTCGACTTACATTCATTCGTTGCGATAGGGTTATTATATTAAGCACAGATAATTTTGCTTGTTTTGTTTGGGTAAATATTTGTTGCATATAAACATTAGTTTGATTAATTGCTGCAACTGTATGTACACGAGTTTATGGTGGCGACATCTATAATTTAAATGTTGAACTTGTTTTCAATTACTACGTGCGCTATCTATGTTTCTTAAGCAGACTTCGAATCATAGAGTATATCTTATAGATGGATCTATATTTTCCTCCTATAAATTATTATTAACGAACGAGCGCATTTTTATAGAACAATTATTAGTAATTTTAATTACTAGGGCGGGAAAAAGTGCAGTTAACGAACTAGTTTATAAAATGTGCTTATTTGCAAATTGATCTTCGGGTAGAAGCGCCGGTAACTTAATTTATAATGTCGCGAATATGGCGGCATTCGTTCGCTAAGGGTTAATTTCAAATAAATTTGAGACTAATTTGAATGTGTGTCTTTATTACATATTACTATTGTTTTTAGGTGTATGTAAAAAGCTATTTTGAAAACGGATTCCTTACTTCGATGCAGAGATGACGGGAATACTCAAGTATATATGGTTGCCTACGGTTAACACAAGAGTTGATCTCTAAATACGGAAATAGAACTTCGTTCCTACAAATTAAACATTTTTTAGGGAAATTTTACCCACAGCTTAGCGACCTGTGTATTTGGACTGTCTGAAGACTATTTTCACCTGGCGCACGCATTCAAAAGGGTGGTTTTGGAGTAATAGATTTATACATGTCAATTTTGGCGTTTTAAAATGTTTTTTTGTAAATAAAACACACCATTTTGTCGACCGCGGACAACAGTTTTTTAATAATAATAATAAACGTTAATTGTACTTACTAAATACATAATAAATACAATGGCCATCGACCGGAGTCCTTTTTTAAATTTGATTTCATTTAAATTTTATCCTAGCTGTTCCGATTTTTATAGTTTTTAATATTGACGCTTTTTCAAATTTGGAGAAATGTTGAGATGCTTTTGATTCTTGATTGTTTTGATTGGTTGAGAAACCACCGACCACATTTTTCTATTTTAAATTTTTATTCAAAAATCAAGAAGTTTATTAATACATTTATCAACAAAAGATGTGGACCAGTTTTGTGCTAATAAATTTAAGATAAAACTCACCTTATTCATCAGCTTTACTCACTATGCTCCCTCGTCCATAAATAAACTTCTAAAATTATGTACTTGCTACATAACTAACAATTATTCTGTATTTGAGCGTGGATAGATTTTTGAATTGCTTGGCATATTATAGCTCAGTACCATCAACAGTTTTGGGGTTTTTTCATAACTCTGTAATAAATTATAATGTTTCAAAAAATGTACGCAAAATTAGGTAATTTAATTAACATGTTTATTTATACATTTATTTAGTATTTGGGACATGCATTGTTATTGATTTAGAACCGGTATTATTAAATTAAGGACATCGGGGTGTTATGTAAGGGTTTAATTTAAATTTAATGTTTAACGTTTTATTGTCCCATTTATATTGTCTGTTTACACATGAATATGCAGTCCACGTATAGTCAATAATAGTTAAGTATGTTTTTTAATGTAAAAGATTTATTCAATATTATGTGACTAGTCTACATTATTTAATAAAAATGAAACAGCATCAACATCATAATAATAGTATTATTGATAACAAAACAATTCTATGTTTAGTGATTATCATCGTTATCGCATCATTAGTGTTATTCCGGCGCATAACAATTAACATTTTGCGTATGTACGTGTGTGTCTATAGTTCCTCGGGGACCATTTTGAGCAGTGCCATTTTCTTTTTGGCCACTTTTGAGATGAGTATGTCGATCGGCTTTGTGCTGTCGTATAACGAGGGTGCCTTGAAGATGATCATCGCCGTGCCTATCACACACGCGAGTGTGAAGATCCACAAAAATAGTCTATCTAATACCATCGCCACGTATTTCCAATCTTCTTCCACCTAAAAGTAAATATATGTAACGCCCCGTTTTAACCTGGAGCTTCTGAAACAAGTATCATTATTTTGTCGAAACAACGAATGTTCTCTTATCAATTATATAACAATTGTAAAATCCTCGTTTGTGTTTCAAGCATTCGAGGATAGGATAAGGCCCACCCACCCTCATTATTTCCACTTAAATATAACCCACAAAACTCGGTTTGAGTAAATAAATTTTTTCGTTTCTTCGTTAAATCACTGGAGTTTTAAAAGTTGCAAAGGCAACAATAAAGAGGGTTTCTGGGTTCAGTTAAAGTAAAAACGAAGGGTGGCGGGTGGGCTCTATCCCACCCTCCAGTTTGTTTAACACACCATCTTCTTCTTGTTCCAGCAAGTTGCAAAAGTCAATAATAAAGAGGGTTTCTGGGTGAAGTTAAAGTGAAAACGAAGGGTGGTGTGTGGGCCCCTATCCCACCCTTCAGTTTGTTTAACACACCATCTTCTTCCTGTTCCAGCAAGTTGCAAAAGTCAACAATAAAGAGGGTTTCTGAGTTAAGTTAAAGTGAAAACGAAGGGTAGTGGGTGGGCCCATATCCCACCCTCCAGTTTGTTTAACACTTCTTAACTTCGTTAATCCCCCGACGCCCGAGTATAGAACATTTCAACACTAGAACAGTGGCGGCTCGTGAGAATTGAATAGAAGCTACGGAAAACAGTGTTTCAATACTCGTTGCTTCTATAAGAGTAAGTGACGCTAAGAGGTTGGCATGGAGGCACTTTCACAACTATCTTTTGTTACATTGGAGTCGACTCATGTTCTTAGGACTGAGGAAATTGCATAATACTAGCGGTCTTCAGGATATTACAGTTGTTTCTGAGTCAAATTATATTTTTCTAAAAATCAAGTTTCGAGTGCTGACATTTTGTTTCCAGTAGGGTTATATTGATGATTTTCCAGTATGTTAAAAATACTATATTTATAGATGGATTTGAGAAGTTTGAAGCTAATTCTAGCTGTCAATATTTTTTTTAGAATTTTTCAAATCACAAGATGCAAATTTCGTTTTTCTAAAAATCAAGTTTCAAGTGCTAACATTTTGTTTCCAGTGAGGGTATATCGATTATTTTCTAGAATGTTAAAAATACTATATTTATGGATGAAATTAAGAAGTTTGAAGCTAATTCTGGCTATCAATATTTTTTTAGAATTTTTTAAATTACAAGATGCAAATTTAGTTTTTCTAAAAATCAAGTTTCAAGTGCTGACATTTTGTTTCCAGTGGGGGTAAATCGATTATTTTCCAGTATGTTAAAAATACTATATTTATGGATGGAATCAAGAAGTTTAAAGCTAATTCTGTCAGTCACTATTTTTTTAGAATTTTTTAAATCACAAGATGCAAATTTCGTTTTTCTAAAAATCAAGTTTCAAGTGCTGACATTTTGTTTCCTGTGATGGTATATCGATTATTTTTCAGTATGTTAAAAATACTGTATCTATGAATGGAATTGAGAAGTTTGAAGCTAATTCTGGCAGTCACTATTTTTTAGAATTTTTTAAATCACAAGATGCAAATTTCGTTTTTCTAAAAATCAAGTTTCAAGTGCTGACATTTTGTTTCCAGTGGGGCTAGGTTGATCATATTCTAGTATGCAAAAAATTCAATATTTCTGGATGTATTTGGAAAATTTGAAGCTAATTCTGGTAGTCAATATTTTTTTAGAATTTTTTTAGATTACAAGATGCAAATTTCGTTTTTCTAAAAATCAAGTTTCGAGTGTTGACATTTTGTTTCCAGTGGGGATACGTCAATCATTTTTCAGTATGTTGAAAATACAATATTTCTGGATGTATTTGAGAAGTTTGAAGCTAATTCTAGCAGTCAATATTTTTTTTAGAATTTTTCAAATCACAAGATGCAAATTTCGTTTTTCTAAAAATCAAGTTTCAAGTGCTAACATTTTGTTTCCAGTGGGGGTATATCGATTATTTTCTAGTATGTTAAAAATACTATATTTATGGATGAAATTAAGAAGTTTGAAGCTAATTTTGTCTATCAATATTTTTTTAGAATTTTTTAAATTAAAAGATGCAAATTTCGTTTTTCTAAAAATCAAGTTTCAAGTGCTAACATTTTGTTTCCAGTAGGGGTATATCGATTATTTTCTAGTATGTTAAAAATACTATATTTATGGATGGAATTGAGAAGTTTGAAGCTAATTCTAGCAGTCAATATTTTTTTTTGAATTTTTTAAATCACAAGATGCAAATTTCGTTTTTCTAAAAATCAAGTTTCAAGTGCTGACATTTTGTTTCCAGTGGGGGTATATCGATCATTTTCCAGTATGTTAAAAATATTATATTCCTGGATGGATTTGAGAAGTTTGAAGCTAATTCTGGTAGTCACTATTTTTTTAGAATTTTTTAATTCAAAAGATGCAAATTTCTTTTTTCTAAAAATCAAGTTTCGAGTGTTGACATTTTGTTTCCAGTGGGGGTACGTCGATCATTTTTCAGTATGTTAAAAATACAATATTTCTGGATGCATTTGGGAAATTTGAAGCTAATTCTGGTGGTCAATATTTTTTTAGAATTTTTTAAATCACAAGATGCAAATTTCGTTTTTCTAAAAATCAAGTTTCGTGTGCTGACATTTTGTTTCCAGTGGGGCTACATCGATCATTTTCTAGTATGTTAAAAATACAATATTTCTCGATGGATTTGGGAAATTTGAAGCTAATTCTGGTAGGCAATATTTTTTTAGAATTTTTTAAATTACAAGATGCAAATTTCGTTTTTCTAAAAATTGAGTTTCAAGTGCTGACATTTTGTTTCCAGTGGGGGTATATCGATTATCTTCCAGTATGTTTAAAATACTATAGTTATTGATGGAATTGAGAAGTTTGAAGCTAATTCTGGCAGTCACTATTTTTTTAGAATTTTTTTAATCACAAAATGTAAATTATATTTTTCTAAAAATTAAGTTTCGAGTGTTGACATTTTATTTCCAGTGGGGCTACGTCGATCATTTTCCAGAACTTCAAAAATACAATATTTCTGGATAGATTTGAGAAGTTTGAAGCTAATTCTGGCAGTCACTATTTTTTTAGAATTTTTTAAATCACAAGATGCAAATTTCGTTTTTCTAAAAATCAAGTTTCAAGTGCTGACATTTTGTTTCCAATGGGGGTATATCGATTATCTTCTAGTATGTTAAAAATACTATATTCCTGAATGGATTTGAGAAGTTTGAAGTTAATTCTGGCAGTCAATATTTTTTTAGAATTTTTTAAATCACAAGATGCAAATTTCGTTTTCCTAAAAAACAAGTTTTAAGTGCTGACATTTTGTTTCCAGTGGGGGTATATCGATTATTTTCTAGTATGTTAAAAATACTATATTCCTGGATGGATTTGAGAAGTTTGAAGCTAATTCTGGCAGTCACTATTTTTTTAGAATTTTTTAAATCACAAGATGCAAATTTCGTTTTTCTAAAAATCAAGTTTCGAGTGTTGACATTTTGTTTCCAGTGGGGGTACATCGCTCATTTTTCAGTATGTTAAAAATACAATATTTCTGGATGCATTTGGGAAATTTGAAGCTAATTCTGGTGGTCAATATTTTTTTAGAATTTTTTAAATCACAAGATGCAAATTTCGTTTTTCTAAAAATCAAGTTTCGAGTGCTGACATTTTGTTTCCAGTGGAGGTATGTCGATAATTTTTCAGTATGTTAAAAATACAATATTTCTGCATGTATTTGAGAAATTTGAAGCTAGTTCTGGTAGGCATTATTTTTTTAGAATTTTTTAAACCACAAGATGCAAATTTCGTTTTTGTAAAAATCAAGTTTCGAGTGTTGACATTTTGTTTCCAGTGGAGGTATGTCGATAATTTTTCAGTATGTTAAAAATACAATATTTCTGGATGCATTTGGGAAATTCGAAGCTAATTCTGGTGGTCAATATTTTTTTAGAATTTTTTAAATCACAAGATGCAAATTTCATTTTTCTAAAAATCAAGTTTCAAGTGCTGGTATTTTGTTTCCTGTGAAGGTATATCAATCATTTTCCCGTATGTTAAAAATACAATATTTCTGGATGTATTTGGGAAATTTGAAGCTAATTCTGGTGGTCAATATTTTTTTAGAATTTTTTAAATAACAAGATGCAAATTTCATTTTTCTAAAAATCAAGTTTCAAGTGCTGGTATTTTGTTTCCTGTGAGAGTATATCAATCATTTTTCAGTATGTTAAAAATACAATATTTCTGGATGTATTTGGGAAATTTGAAGCTAATTCTGGTAGTCAATATTTTTTTAGAATTTTTTTAAATCACAAGATGAAAATTTCGTTTTTTTTTAAATCAAGTTTCGAGTGTTGAAATTTTGTTTCCAGTAGGGCTACGTCGATCATTTTCTGGTATGCAAAAAATACAATATTTCTGGATGTATTTGGGAAATTTGAAGCTAATTCTGTCAGTCACTATTTTTTTAGAATTTTTTAAACCACAAGATGCAAATTTCGTTTTTTAAAAATCAAGTTTCGAGTGTTGACATTTTGTTTCCAGTGGGGGTACGTCGATCATTTTTCAGTATGTTAAAAATACAATATTTCTGGATGGATTTGAGAAATTTGAAGCTAATTCTGGTGGTCAATATTTTTTTTAGAATTTTTTAAATTACAGAATGCAAATTTCGTTTTTCTAAAAATCAAGTTTCGAATGTTAAAAATACAATATTTCTGGATGCATTTGGGAAATTTGAAGCTAATTCTGGTGGTAAATATTTTTTTAGAATTTTCTTAAATTACAAGATGCAAATTTCGTTTTTCTAAAAATCAAGTTTCAAGTGATTTTGTTTCCTGTGGGGGTATTTCAATCATTTGAGAAGTTTTGAAGCTACTTATGGCAGTCACTATTTTTTTTAAATTTTGAAATTTTCAGCATATTCGAGAATCAAATACTGTAAATTCTGTTACTTACATTTTCAAATTTGTCTTTATTTTTCACGTGTTGAGCAATGAATTTTGAGTCCGCACAGGTTTTCTCCATGTCGTGCAGACCTACTTTATCGAAAGTGGGACTACTGTCGCCCACCGCGTCCATGTTGGTCCTACAACTGGCAGGGCTGTACAGGTCCTCGTCTCCGCCGGACAAGGGCATCGCGGGGAAGGGCGGCTCCCCGAAGCACGGACCTATTCCACCGGAGGCCGCGACGTCGAAACGCGACGGAGGCGGTAAGCCCAGGTCGAAGCTGTCGAAGGAGCTTTTGCACTTGTCGAGCATCGACGGCACGTGTATGACGTCGGTGAGGACGCTCTCGTTGCCCTTGTTGTCCTCCTCGTCGTCTTTCTCTGGTCGTTCTATGAACAAGAACTTAGGAAGCACACCGATAAAGAGGAATCGCACCCACGGGGCCAATTTATGCGTCACTGGCGATCTAAAGTTAACATTCAGGACAGCAATCGTGATTACCACCGACAGGGTGCAGAGTAACATGGTGAAAAGGAGGTATTTACCCAGAAGAGGCACGGTAATGGAAGTGGGCGGAATAATCTCCACCAGTAATAAAAAGAACACAGTCAAGGAGAGGAGGATGGAGATGGATAATGAGACCTTCTCGCCGGAGTCGGATGGCAGGTAGAATACTAATATTGATAGGAATGATATCCCCACACAAGGAATAATTAAATTAACTGTGTAGAATAATGTCTTTCGTCGGAGGGTTATGTTGAAGATGATATCCGGGTATGGTTCTTCGCAGCAGCTGTAGAATTTCTCGTTGCGCACTGCCGGTACCCGCATTATATCCCATTCTACTGATATGTAGTAGTCCTGCAAGTCTATTCCTACGTCTATGTCGTTTGAGTTCTGCGCTTGTGATAAGTGTCGCAAGTCAACCTGTGAATTAGATAACAATTCGTATCAATAAACGAAAAGATATTTGATAAAACACGAACGTTCTGATCGATTAAACGTTTTACCGGCGTCTAGTTTCTAGTGTCGAAAACTTCCGCAGTGCCGCACTCTGCAGCGGTGGTAAAACATTTGATCGACCAATCTTGAGTTTTACTTTCAAACTCGGTAAGCACGGGAAAATACAATCATATCCACGACGAAGTTGGCATTGAAAATCTCGAGTCATGTCTGCAATAAAATCACACGCATGAAATGTCAGACATTATAATTAAGGGTTATGTCAAGTACTTTACGCGTGCGCGTGTGATCTTAGCTCTGACATGACTTTAAATTTCCAGCACCAACTTCGCCATCGATTTTTGCTATACGCTCGTTATAATTGATATAAGTGCAACATTTAAAAACAATCCTACGGCAGTGTGATCACGTCTGGCAATAATGAAAATTTCAAGTTGGTATTCCTTAAATTAGAAACAACCTTACTTGTTGCAGAAAGCCTTACATTTTATTAAATTTATTTGGTATTCCTTGTTGCCTCGTCAATCATTTTCGTTAATACAAAGAAATAATTATACCATGTATCCGTCATAGGTCCACGATCCGAACTTCATGAAGCACGTCTGCTCGTCGAAGGGAAAGTACTCCACGTCGATTTCGCAGAACGATTTGTAGATGGCGGGTGGCTTCCATACGACTTTGCCCGTGTGGTGGAGGATGGCCTTCGTCATGATCGTCACCTCGTAATTCCCGTCGGCGCTGCGCAAAACGAATAAGTGCATAAGCTACAATCACTTGGAACGATGGCGTTAGTCTGGATGGGTTTGCCTCACTTGTTATAAAGTACTATATCTGGAAGCCATATGTGTTCGGAAGGGACGTGCAGCGTCTCCACCCCTCCGTAGTCGTCGGGATTCCACTTGAGCTTATAATCGTTCCATTCCTGCATCACATCAACGTATATAAGTGCCTTTGGCCTCCACGACACTCGTTCGTGTTTCGCGTTTCGACATATTGCAAAGGAGAAATATTCTATGTATTACATCACGAAACGTATACATAAAATACTACATGTTTACCTGTTCCACCCACACATTCGTGGTCATGATTTGACTCTTCAAATTCTGAAAATAAAATTACATCTTTAGTTACAATACATTAATCGCTATCGTTTTTTAAATATGTAATGTCAACAAAATGTTTTTCAAAGCCACCTTCCATTTTGGAATAATTGATAAAACGAGTTTTCTGCGAATAACTTTTATTGTGCTAGAAATTATAATTATGAAAAATGTTTGTCTTTTAATTCCGCATGGAACGACATACGAATGTACCGGCGATCCAAATAAAAATAAGAAAAATAAAGTGCTTCTAAGTTTGAAAATTTTGACACTAAATTTTGGACGCCCTGTATAATTCACATGAATACAATTTAGGCCTTGAAATGAGAAATTTAGTAAATAAATTAGAGGCAACCTCACTTCTTGCAGAAATTTAGACCTAGAATCCCAAAATAGGATTCAATAATCCGCATAGATTCTGAAATTTAAAGTTTTAAATCCAAAATTTAGCCCCTAAACCGTAAATTTTGAACGATAAACTCTAAAAAGTGGTTCCTAAAATTGCAATAATCCGAAAATTGCACCTAAACTCGGAAAGTTGGGGTTCAAAATTCAAAATTTAGACCATTAAATTCACTATTTGACACTTTTACCAAAATGTAGATTTTAAATTTTCAATAATCTAAAAATTGGACGTTAATTTGTAAATTTGGGGATCAAAATCGAAAATTTAGGCCCTTAAATGAAATATTTGAACCTTAAACACCAAAATGTAGATTTTTAATTTACAATGTTCCAAAAATTAGACGCAAACTTGGAAAATTGGGGATGAAAATCCAAAGTTTAGGCCCTTAAACCCAATATTTGAAACTTAAACACACTTAACAATATTAATAGATCTTAACTTTCCAATAATCCGAAAATTTGACGTAAATTTGGGGATCAAAATCCAAAATTTTGGGTCCTATATCCAACATTTGAACTTTATACACCAAAATGTAGATTTAAAATTTCCAATGTTCCAAAAATTGGAATTAAATTTGGAAATTTGGGAATCAAAAGCCGAAATTTTGGCCCTTAAATCCTATATTTGAACATTTAACACCAAAATGTAGATTCTAAATTTCCAACTATCCAAAAATTGGACGTAAATTTGGGAATCAAAATGCAAAATTTAGGCCCTTAAACCCAATATTTGAAACTTGAACACCTCAATATGAATCTTAACTTTCGAATAATCCGAAAATTTGACGTAAATTTGGGGATCAAAATCCAAAATTTAGGCTCCTATATCTAATATTTGAACACCAAAATGTAGATTTTAATTTTTTAATATTCCAGAAATTGGACGTAAATTTAGAAATTTGGGGATCAAAATCGGAAGTTTAAGCCTTTAAAACCAATATTTGAATCTTAAACACCAAAATGTAGATTTTAAATTTCCAATATTCCAAATATTGAAATTAAATTTGGAAATTTGGGAATCAAAAGCCAAAATTTTTGCTCTTAAATCCAATATTTGAACATTTAACACCAAAATGTAGATTCTAAATATCCAACAATTCAAAAATTGGACGTAAATTTGGAAAATTTGGAATTAAAATCCAAAATTTAGGCCCTTAACTCCAATATTTGACACTTTATCACCAAAATGTAGATTTTTAATTTTCAATAATCCAAAAATTGGACGTAAATTTGGAAATTTGGGGATCAAAATCGAAAATTTAGGCCCTTAAATCCAATATTTGAGTCTTAAACACCAAATATTGGACGCAAACTTGGAAATTTGGGAATCAAAATCCAAAATTTATACCCTTAAATCCAATATTGACCCTTTATCACCAAAATGGAGATTTTAAATTTTCAATAATCCAAAAATTGGACGTAAATTTGGAAATTTGGGAATCAAAATTGAAAATTTGGGCTCCAATATTTGAATCTTAAACACCAAAACTTGGACGTAAACTTGGGAATTTGGAAATCAAAATCCAAAATTTAGGCCCTTAAATCCAATATTTGACCCTTTATCACCAAAATGAAGATTTTAAATTTTCAATAGTTCAAAAATTGGACGTAAATTTAGAAATTTGGGAATGAAAATTGAAAATTTAGGCCCTCTATTCCAATATTTGAATCTTAAACACCAAAATGTAGATTTTAAATTTTCAATAATACATAAATAGGACGTAAACTTGGAAATTAGGTTATCAAAATCCAAAATTTAGGCCCTTAAATCCAATATTTGAACATTAAACACCAAAATGTAGATATTAAATTTTCAATAATACAAAAATTTGACATAAATTTGGAAATTTAGGAATCAAAATCCAAAATTTAGGCCCTAAAAATTCAATATTTGTACCTTAAACACCAAAATGTAGATTTTAAATTTTCAATAATACAAAAATTCTATGTAAATTTAGAAATTTGGTGATCAAAATCCAAAGTTTTGGCCCTTAAATCCAATATTTGAATCTTAAACACCAAAATGTAGATTTAAAATTTTCAATAATCCAAAAATTCTACGTAAATTTGGAAATTTGGGCATTAATATAAAAAATTTAGGCCCTTAAATTCAATATTTGAACCTTAAATCAAGGACCAAGATTCACAAATTTGGGGACAAAAATCCAAAATTTAGGCCCTTAAACACTAAAATTTAGATCTTAAATTTGCAATAATACAAAAATTGGATCTAAATTCGGAAATTTGGGGATCGAAATTTAAAATTCGGACTTTATTTAATAAGTTAATAATTTTATTAACGAGGCACTAATTTGATTTTTTATGAATTTTTTTAAATAATGGTGCAACACTGATTTTTTCAGTTTTTATTTTTTTTTATTTTGTGTTATCACTGACCAATTTCAATAAAATTTTAGGGGTTTGTATGTAATGATAAAGCGCATCCAAATAAGCAATAAAATATACAGCATGTCGTCAAAAAAAATGTATCATCATGACGTCACACTTTTTTGGGACACCCTGTATAATAAATAATATTTTCTTGAAGTACATCTTAGGATACAAGTAAAGTCTACAAAATATTAAAATCCTCACTTAATCAGTAACTGAGCTATCCAAGATGGGAGGGGAATTGCAGGAGTGATTATGGTGAATGCGCCGGGCGACTCATTATTTTAATATCCATGATAAATAATATAATTACAAAATAATTGTAATTACAAAATTTGTCATGCAAACAAATTGTTGTTTAAAGCCACCTTCGATTTTTATTCATTAAAATAGTTATTGGAATAATTGATAGAACGAGTTTTATGCAAATAACTTTTTTTGTGTTAGGAATTGTGATAAGGTTGCTTTGAGGAAAAATGTTTATTTTTTAATTTCTCATTGAATGATGTAAAAATATAAAGGTGCTTCAATTAAAAATAAGAAAAATAAAGTGCTGTAAAGTTTAAAAATTTTGACATTAAATTTCGGACACCCTGTACAATTCATATCAATCAAACTTGGTTATCGGGACAGTCAGACCTTATTCAATAAGTACCCTGTATAATTTTATTAACGAGGCAATTTTTTTATTTTTTTTAAATTTTTGAAACTAATTGTGCAAAACTGATTTTTTTTAGTTTTTATTTTTTTTTGCTGGTATCACTGAACCGATTTTAATGAAATTTTAGGGGCATGTAGGTAAAGATAAAAGGCACCCAAATAAGTAATAAACTATACAGGATGCAACCTAAAAATATGGATCATAATGATGTCACATTTTTTTGGGACACCCTGTAGAATCAAAAATATTTTCCTGAAATACGTCTTGGGATATAGGTAAAGTTTGGAAAGTATTAAAATCCTAACTTAATTAGTAACTGAGCTATAGAAGCCAATACTGGAACCTGTATCGTAGTTCTGGTGCATGCGCCGGGTAACGTTTGGTTATTTACCATTCAGAAGTGTAATAATAATTGTAATTACTAAATAAGTAATGAAATCTATAGATTGGCTTAGTATTTCACTGTTTAATGTGTGACTTTTAAATTATACGTATAAATTAGACGAAATCTGTTCGAAAAAAAAATTGCTGGATGACAGGTCAGTTGCTATAGAAGACGGAAGAGAAATGCAGGAGTAATTCTGGTGAATGCTGGTGAAGTGTAATAATAATTATAATTACAAAATTGTCTTAGTATTCCACTGTTTCATTTGTGGCTTTTAAATTGTACGTATAAATTAAGAAAATTGCTGGATGACGGGACAGTCCAATTAAGCACCTTTCTATTTCGACCCACTTCCAATAGTTCAATTTGCAATTAGATAACGTCAATCGGGGAAAAACCCATTTTGTCGCCTCCATTGGCGTCCTCCAATATCGCACGATTCCAGTTCGTGAACTAAATAATTACTCATCTCCAAACTCAGGCAATAATTTCATCTCGAGTCACGATCGGCGACGCAACAGCGAATCATTAATTCCCCGCGCTCTAAATAATCACTTTAACCCATAAAGACGCGTTACGTCTACGACCCTTAACCGCGTCAGCAAGTGGAATTAAAAAAAATGAGTTAAACTAAATTTTTCACCAAAATAATCGTTATTTTTGTGCGGGAAATGGGCGTTTTTTTGTTGTTGCGCATGAGAATGTCACTTTTTTATCAAAGAGTCATTCGCACACGTAATACCAACATTATTTTTTCTGCAACTGTGGCAATAATATTGAGAATTTTTGAATATTTTTCACGACCACATAATAATATTTTCAGTGAAAAATGTTCTTTCGTAATTTAGAATTTGACTCTTGTTAAGATCTCAAAACGCGTTTTTACATTTTTATGGCGAAAAATTGTAAAAGTAAAATAATTCTGTTCACGGTGTAACAAAAAAGTAATTTAGTTTTGCAAACTGGTGAATATAAGAAGGGGTGAAAATGGGTGGAAATTACCCCCTTGCATTGATGTGCATTTTATGAAAATGTCTGTGGTGGTATTTGAAAAATAAATGCCCATTTTGTGCTATTCAATTTTTCATTAAATTTTGCTTTGAGTGATCCTCCCCACTCCTAGAAACCTTTTTTTGTTTTGAGTGATCCTCCCCACTCCTAGAGAGCTCCTGGATTTGCCTTGCATTGATGTGAATTTTACGAAAATGTCTGTAGAGGTATTTGAAAAATAAATGCCAATTTTGTGTTATTAAATTTTTCATTAAACTTTTTTGTTTTGAGTGATCCTCCTCACCCCTAAAAACCTCATAGATCCGTCCCTGGTTTTACAACTAATTTCTCATTATACTCTTTTGAATATTTCCTTCCACTGATCCCGCCCTGGTTTTGCTGCAACTAATATTAATTAAAAAAAAAATTGGTATTACAATAAACACAAATAACCCCTGCATCGGGTCGATAAACCGTTTCATGAGTATTTACTCGTTAAAAACACGTATCGAGTAGTAGTAATTTAGTGGAGCGGGCGAGGATAATTTTAGCCGGAAGCCAATAATCCGGCTCGGCTGACGTTTTGCATGATCCGCGTTTCCGATTTTGGGATGCGGCAAATTTTATTTAAGGGCGCTCCTAATTTAATCGGAAATAGTATCGCCGGGAGATAATTCAGCTGGGGGATGAAATCTCGAGAGCTCTTTAAAACGGATGCAGCCCCCATTTCCTGATTTGCCACGGCTGCAGCGGGGATTGATATTTCGTTGCAACGTGAGTATTTACTTTAAGGATTACGTTCAATTTACTTGTGAAAAGAATTTGGAAGGCTTGTCCAATGATTGCAGATGATGTTTAATTATTTTTTTATTTTTAAAATTGAAAACATTTTTCAGAATGATTATTTTTAGATTTTAAAAATTTCGACCTAGACATATTTTTGGATTATTAACTTTTTTTACAAATTTCAGATTTTTAGTCATTCATAAAGGGGATCAATTTTAAGTACTTTTGGAAACTTTAAAATTTGTGGCGATTGTTTTTTTATTTATTTTTTATCATCCACGAAATTCGCGCTCGGACGTACAATACACGCTGTTTGGGGGTGATTATCTCGAAATCTAATAAAGGGGTCTTTTCAGATTTTTACTAATTCGTAAAGCATGATCAATTTTAAGTACTTTTGGAAACTTTCAAATTTGTGGCGATTGTTTTTTTATTTATTTTTTATCATCCAAAAAAATCGCGCTTCGAAGTACATTACACGCTGTTTGGGGGTGATTATCTCGAAATCTAATAGAAGAGTGTTTGCAGATTTTTACTAATGCGTAAAGCAGGATCAATTTTAAGTATTTTTGAAAACTTTCAAATTTGTGGTGATTGTTTTTTTATTTATTTTTTATCATCAACGGAAATTCGCGCTGTGAAGTACAATACACGCTGTTCGGGGGTGATTATCTCGAAATCTAATAAAGGGGTGTTTTAAGATTTTTACTAATTCATAAAGCAGGATCAATTTTAAGTATTTTTGAAAACTTTTAAATTTGTGGCGATTGTTTTTTTATTTATTTTTTTATCATCCACGGAAATTCGCGCTCTGAAGTACATTACACGCTGTTTGGGGGTGATTATCTCAAAATCTAATAAAGGGGTGTTTCCAGATTTTTGCTAATTCATAAAGCAGGATTAATTTTAAGTACTTTTGAAAACTTTCAAACTTGTGGCGATTGTTTTTTTATTTTTTTTATCATCCACGAAATTCGCGCTCTGAAGTACAATACACGCTGTTTGGGGGTGATTATCTCAAAATTTGATGGAGGGGTGTTTTCAGATTTTTACTAATTCATAAAGCAGGATCAATTTTAAGTACTTTTGGAAACTTTCAAATTTGTGGCGATTGTTTTTTTATTTATTTTTTATCATCAACGGAAATTCGCGCTGTGAAGTACAATACACGATATTTGGGGGTGATTATCTCGAAATCCAATAAAGGCGTGTTTTCAGATTTTTACTAATTCGTAAAGCAGGATCAATTTTAAGTACTTTTGGAAACTTTCAAATTTGTGGCGATTGTTTTTTTATTTATTTTTTATCATCAACGGAAATTCGCGCTGTGAAGTACAATACACGATATTTGGGGGTGATTATCTCGAAATCCAATAAAGGGGTGTTTTCAGATTTTTACTAATTCATAAAGCAGGATCAATTTTAAGTACTTTTGGAAATTTTCAAATTTGTAGCAATTGTTTTTTTATTTATTTTTTATCATCAACGGAAATTCGCGCTGTGAAGTACAATACACGATATTTGGGGGTGATTATCTCGAAATCCAATAAAGGGGTGTTTTCAGATTTTTACTAATTCATAAAGCAGGATAAATTTTAAGTAGTTTTGGAAATTTTCAAATTTGTGGCGATTGTTTTTTTATTTATTTTTTATCATCCACGAAATTCCCGCTCTGAAGTACAATACATGCTGTTTGGGGGTGATTATCTCGAAATCTATTGAAGGGATGTTTTCGGATTTTTGCTAATTCATAAAGCAGGATCGATTTTAAGTACTTCTGGAAACTTTTAAATTTGTGGCGATTGTTTTTTTATTTATTTTTTATCATCAACGGAAATTTCCGCTCTGAAGTACAATACATGCTGTTTGGGGGTGATTATCTCGAAATCTATTAAAGGGATGTTTTCGGATTTTTGCTAATTCATAAAGCAGGATCAATTTTAAGTACTTTTGTAAACTTTCAAATTTGTGGCAATTGTTTTTTTATTTATTTTCTTATCATCCACAAAATTCGCGCTCTTAAGTACAATACATGCTGTTTGGGGGTGATTATCTCGAAATCTAATAAAGGAGAGTTTTCAGATTTTAACTAATTCATAAAGCAGGATCAATTTTAAGTACTTTTGGAAATTTTCAAATTTGTGGCGATTGTTTTTTTATTTATTTTTTATCAACCACGAAAATTCGCGCTCTGAAATACATTACACGCTGTTTGGGGGTGATTATCTCGAAATCTATTAAAGGGGTGTTTTCAGATTTTTACTAATTCATAAAGGAGCATCAATTTTAAGTACTTTTTGAAACTTTCAAATTTGTGGCGATTGTTTTTTTGTTTATTTTTTATCATCGAAGGAAATTCGCACTCTGCAGTACAATACACGCTGTTTGGGGGTGATTATCTCGAAATCTAATAAAGGGGTGTTTTCAGATTTTGACTAATTCATAAAGCAGGATCAATTTTAAGTACTTTTGGAAACTTTCAAATTTGTGGCGATTGTTTTTTTATTTATTTTTTATCATCAACGGAAATTCGCGCTGTGAAGTACAATACACGATATTTGGGGGTGATTATCTCGAAATCCAATAAAGGGGTGTTTTCAGATTTTTACTAATTCATAAAGCAGGATCAATTTTAAGTACTTTTGCAAACTTTCAAATTTGTGGCGATTGTTTTTTTATTTATTTTTTTATCATCCACGAAATTCGCGCTCTGAAGTACAATAAACGCTGTTTGGGGGTGATTATCTCGAAATCTAATAAAGGGGTGTTTTCAGATTTTGACTAATTCATAAAGCAGGATCAATTTTAAGTACTTTTGTAAACTTTTAAATTTGTGGCGATTGTTTTTTTATTTTTTTTTATCATCCACGAAATTCGCGCTCTGAAGAACAATTCAAGCTGTTTGGGGGTGATTATCTCGAAATCTAATAAAGGGGTGTTTTCGGATTTTTGCTAATTCATAAAGGAGGATCAATTTTAAGTACTTTTGAAAACTTTCAAATTTGAGGCGATTGTTTTTTTATTTATTTTTTATCATCCACGAAATTCGCGCTCCGAAGTACAATACACGCTGTTGGGGGGTGATTATCTGGAAATCTAATACAGGGGTGTTTTCAGATTTTTACTAATTCATAAAGCAGGATCGATTTCAAGTACTTCTGGAAACTTTTAAATTTGTGGCGATTGTTTTTTTATTTTTTTTTATCATCCACGAAATTGGCGCTCTGAAGTACAATTCACGCTGTTTGCGGGTGATTATCCTGAAATTTAATAAAGGGGTGTTTTCGGATTTTTGCTAATTCGTAGAGTACGATCAATTTTAAGTACTTTTGGAAACTTTCAAATTTGTGGCGATTGTTTTTTTATTTATTTTTTATCATCAACGGAAATTCGCGCTGTGAAGTACAATACACGCTGTTCGGGGGTGATTATCTCGAAATCTAATAAAGGGGTGTTTTCAGATTTTAACTAATTCATAAAGCAGGATTAATTTTAAGTACTTTTGGAAAATTTCAAATTTGTGGAGATTGTTTTTTAATTTATTTTTTATCATCCACAAAATTCGCGCTCTGACGTACAATACACGCTGTTTGAGGGTGATTATCTCGAAATCTTATAAAGGGGTGTTTTCAGATTTTGACTAATTCATAAAGCAGGATCAATTTTAAGTACTTTTGCAAACTTTCAAATTTGTGGCGATTGTTTTTTTATTTATTTTTTTATCATCCACGAAATTCGCGCTCTGAAGTACAATTCAAGCTGTTTGGGGGTGATTATCTCGAAATCTAATAAAGGGGTGTTTTCAGATTTTTACT
The DNA here is from genome assembly GCA_910593695.2 of Ocypus olens. Classification (NCBI taxonomy): domain Eukaryota; kingdom Metazoa; phylum Arthropoda; class Insecta; order Coleoptera; family Staphylinidae; genus Ocypus; species Ocypus olens. The sequence continues at coordinate 8,351,477 of OU343059.1, read as the reverse complement.
AATTCATAAAGCAGGATCAATTTTAAGTACTTTTGAAAACTTTTAAATTTGCGAAAATTGTTTTTGTTCTTGTTTTATCACCAGCGGAAATTCGTGTTGCTCTTGAGAAACAATTTATATTTATGTTTGTATCAACTTTAACTCAATCTAACTTTGGAGGATGGGCAAAAATTATCCATTGCTCTACGCAGTCTGTAATGTAAAAAAATTAAAGTTGCAAACACGTATTAATTATCCCGTCTAAGGATCACCGACGAATCCCACTGCTTCGCTCGTTTTTTTTCTCTACTTTTTACAGTCAAGGCTTTGTCGTTAAACTCCCATTATTGATGTTACCGTCGTCCGTTGATGTGAGCAACGAAGATATAAAAAAAAAATGTTCGTACCGCCGATAAAAATCCCCCATGAAACATTTATTGACCGATACCGCTGCGAATGTAATTTAATTATTGCCGCAGTGTACCGATTGCCAATTCAATTATCTTTCGTTTACAACTAATACGCGAGCTTAATTATTTACCTTTTAACAAGGCACTCAATTAAAACCAATTAGTGAAGCCGGCGCCCTATTTTTTTTTTTAATTTGCGTTCGTCCTTTATTTTGCTACACCACTTATATTCCAATTAGAGCCTTCGTGTGAATGTACCTAGTTATTTGCTTAATTATGTTACCGAGTGTTTCGTGGTTATTTTTCGAATCATTCTGATTATTTCACACTCGCATATTTTTTTGCGTGAGATTTCTGCTCATACATTTTTGTGTGCGGTCGTGTGAACGAACTTAGCCTTGCTCTGGTTTATGTTGCTTGAACTGCGGATTATTCACTCTACTGTGATTTATTCACTATACTGTGATTTATTCACTTTACTGTGATTTATTCACCTTACTACGATTTATTCACTCTACTGCGATTCATTTTCTCTTGTGTGATTTATTCACTCTAATGCCATTTTTCACTCTTCTGTGATTTAATCACTTTAATGCGATTTATTCACTCTACTGTCATTAATTTTCTCTTGTGTGATTTATTCACTCTAATGCCATTTTTCACTCTTCTGTGATTTATTGACTATACTGTGATTTATTCACTCCACTGTGATTTATTTTCTCCTATGAGATGTATTCACTCTGCTGTGATGTATTCACTCTACTGTCATTATTCATTCAACTGTGGTTTATTGACTATACCGTGTTTTATTTACTCCACTGTGTTTTATTTTCTCTAGTGTGATTTATTCACTCTAGTGTCATTATTCACTCTACTGTGATTTATTGACTATTCTGTGATTTATTCACTCCGCTGTGATTTATTTTCTTCAGTGAGACTTATTCACTCTACTGTGTTTTATTTTCTCTAGTGTGATTTATTCACTCTACTGTCATTATTAACTCTACTGTTATTTATTAACTATTTTGTGATTTATTCATTCCACTGTGGTTTATTCACTCCACTGTGATTTATTCATGCTACTGTGATTTATTCACTCTACTGTGACTTATTCACTACACAGTGATTTATTCACTATACTGTGATTTATTCACTCCACTGTGATTTATTCACATTGTAAATTTACAATGAAAAAGTCAGTGTTAAATGAATATAATGTTCAAATTTGAACACAGGCCGCCCGCGTGCGTTTTCGCCACGTTGATCACTGCGCCATCTTCGGTAATTCAATGACAATTCAAATTTTGACAAAACATAATTTCACAAATTGCCCTTTTTCTTCTCGTCTGTACAACCGTCCGTTTAAGAATTAACATCTCATTTATTTCCCGAGACAACGCCCAATTGCAGTCGTGAAAGCTTTTTTAAAATTAGAAATGTAAATATTTATGGTAATGGATGATCCAATAAAGAAGTTATAAATGAGTTTCGCAACTATGGAACTATGCAAAGCGTCCGACTAGTTTCTGCAGTGCGCTCCGCGAAATGTAAATCAAATAACCAATTTAAACTTTCCACGGGGAGGGGGGGAAATTCGTGCCTTCTCCGATGCCCTTTATTCCAGGGCCTCGCAAACAGCATTTTTACGGGAGGGAACGATATTAATTCATCAATATTCTTTTTCGTTCCTCGTACTTTAATTGAAGTACATTAGGTCTTAAATTCATCATGCGAACGTGTTTATTCAAATTTTCGAGCGCTAATTGCGTTTGCATGTAGGGCATTTACAAACCGAGTATTAATTGTCCTGATAAAGCACCCCATTCTGGCAGGGAATACTGTGAAGTTTTCACGTTTTCCTGAAAAAGCTCGAAATGTTGACGTTAGGGAAAAAGCGGGTGTTATGTTGAAAAGCGTTTAAAAGTCTGCACGATGATTAAGGGCCCGCCGTAGCCTATGTTTACGCGGAACTCGTCTTTCTTCGGTAATAGTGTTTACATTGCGAAAATATGCATTCTTTTCTTCGAGGGTTTAAGGTGTGAAGTGCACCTTTCAAGGGTTTCATTAATAAAATTAATGGTGTTAATTAATCTATTTTGACTGTTAAGTCACCAGACAACGCTTTAACCATTGAAATGTATGAATTAAACTTAAATTACCAAATGGTAATGGTAAGAACGTAATCAGTATTTTAAAACAAAAAATAAAAAATAGCATGTTTCCAGTTTCAAAAATTATTGCCAAGATGGCGCCAAGCAAAATACCAAATATAAATCTCTTTATTAACTTTCGAAATAATTGCGTGAGAATTTTCCCAAGTCTTTGCAGAAGTCGCACACTTTTCAAAGCGAATAAAACAATATTGAAACAATTGCTGGAGACTGGAAAACATCAAAATTGACTCAAAATTGTCTCTAGTTTATGCTGCAAATAAAATCCTAAAATAATTCTTCACTGGTTTTCAAGATAATTGCATGAGAACTGCGCTTACGCCATTCTGAAGTCGCACAATTCTCAAAGCGAATAAAAAAATATTTAACCAATCGCCACAAACTCAAAAATTTTCAAATTTACTCAAAATTAACTCTAGTTTATGCCGCATAAAAAATCTCATAACAATCCTTTACTAGTTTTTGAAATAATCGCATGAGAACTGTGTTTATGCCATTCTGAAGTCGCACAATTCTCAAAGTGAATAAAAAAAATATTAAAACAATTGCCACAAACTCGAAAATTTCCAAATTTACTCAAAATTGTCTCTAGTGTATGTTGCAAATAAAATCCCAAAACAATCATTCTCTAGTTTTTAAGATAATTGCATGAGAACCGTGTTTATGCCATTCAGAAGTCGCACAATTCTCAAAGCTAATAAAAAAATATAAAAACAATCGCCACAAACTCAAAAATTTCCAAATTTGCTCAAAATTGTCTCTACTTTATGTTGCAAATAAAATCCGAAAACAATCCTTCACTGTTTTCAAGATAATCGCATGAGAACTGTGCTTATGCCATTCCGAAGTCGCACAATTCTTAAAGTGAATAAAAAAAATATTAAAACAATTGCCACAAACTCGAAAATTTCCAAATTTACTCAAAATCGACTCTAGTTTATGCCACTTATAAATCTCAAAATAATCCTTCACTAGTTTTCAAGATAATTGCATGAGAACTGTGTTTATGCCATTCAGAAGTCGCACAATTCTCAAAGCGAATAAAAAAATATTAAACCAATCGCCACTAACTCCAAAATTTCCAAATTTACTCAAAATTGTCTCTAGTTTATGTTGAAAATAAAATCTGAAAACAATCCCTCACTAGTTTTCAAGATAATCGCATGAGAACTGTGCTTATGCCATTCCGAAGTCGCACAATTCTCAAAGCGAATAAAAATATATTTAACCAATCGCCACAAACTCAAAAATTTTCAAATTCACTCAAAATTAACTCGAGTTTATGCCGCATAAAAAATCTCGTAACAATCCTTTACTAGTTTTCGAAATAATCACATGAGAACTGTGCTTATGCCATTCTGAAGTAGTACAATTCTCAACGCGAATAAAAAAATATTAAAACAATTGCCACAAACTCGAAAATTTCCAAATTTACTCAAAATTGACTCTAGTTTATGCCGCACAAAAAATCTCAAAACAATCCTTTACTAGTTTTTAAAATATTCGCATGAGAACTCTGCTTACGCCATTCTGAAGTCGCACAATTCTCTAAGCGAATAAAACAATATAAAAACAATTGCCACAAACTCAAAAATTTCCAAATTTACTCAAAATTGTCTCTAGTTTATGCTGCATATAAAATTTCAAAGCAACCCTTCACTAGTTTTTAAGATAATCGCATGAGAACTGTGCTAATACCATTCCGAAGTCGCACAATTCTCAAAGCGAATAAAAAAATATAAAAACAATTGCCACAAACTCGAAAATGTTCAAATTTACTCAAAATTAACTCTAGTTTATGCCGCATATAAAATCTAAAAACAATCCTTCACTGGTTTTTAAGATAATCACATTCATAAAAATGTTGATCATTGTACAAAAGATTCACATTTCTATTCATAGGCGACTACGATTATTTTTTTAAAACAAATTTGGAGTGCGATCGAATAACCATTTTTAAAAGTTTGCAAAATACGCACATATTTTCCTAAAATAAGTCTCCAACTGACTTGACAGGAAAAAAATGTTGTCGAAGCAAATCAAAGTGTAATATCTAATGAACGAGACGTCAAAATCACTTTAGTTTTTGGTTTTGCAGCAATTTTCACTCGAGTTATAAATTTTTCAAAATGTATTGCACTCGAGTGCAAAAAGTTAAAAATTAATTTGAAACGCAGGAAAGAAGATCTACAAAAATTCAGTTCACTTCACAAGACGTTAATCTTTCAAAATAATTTTGGTTTTTGAATATGCAGTTATTTTCAGTTGTGTTTTTCAATATGCAACGATTTTCAGTTGAGTTATGAGTTTTTGAAAAATGTATTTTTTCTAATGTCCAACACTCGAGCGCAAAATATTAAAAATTAATTTTAAACGTAGGCAAAAAATTCTACAAAAATTCAAATCACTTCGTAAGACGTCAATATTTCAAAATAATTTTGATTTTTCAAAATGCAACAATTTTCAGTTGAGTTACGAATTTTTGAAAATTTCTTTTTTTTCAACGTCGAACTCTCGAGCGCAAAAAAAATAAAATTAATTTTAAACGCAGGAATAGAATCCTTTAAACAATTATTTCACTTCACAAGACGTCGATTTTTTGAAAATCATTTAGGTTTTTTGATATGCAACAATCTACAATTTTTGAAAATGTATTTTTTTTAATGTCCAGAACTCGAGTGCAAAAAGTTAAAAATTAATTTGAAACGCAGGAAAGAAGATATAAAAAAATTTAGTTCACTTCACAAGACGTCAATATTTCAAAATAATTTTGGTTTTTGAATGTGCAGCTATTTTCAGTTGAGTTATGAATTTTTGAAAATGTATTTTTTTCAATGTCCAACACTCGAGCGTTAAAAGTATTTATAAAAATTCAAATCACTTCACAAGACGTCGATCTTTCAAAATAATTTTGATTTTTTAATGTGCAGTAATTTTCAGTTGAATTATGAATTTTTGAAAATGTATTTTTTTCAATGTCCAACACTCGAGCGCAAAAAATTAAAAAGCAATTTTAAACTCGGGCAAAAATTGTACAAAAACTTAAATCACTTCACAAGACGTCAATCTTTCAAAATAATTTTGATTTTTCAAAATGCAACGATTTTCAGTTGAGTTACGAATTTTTGAAAATTTCTTGTTTTTCAATGTCGAACTCTCGAGCGTAAAAAAATTAAAATTAATTTGAAAAGCAGCGATAAAATCCTACAAAAAATTATTTCAATTCACAAGACGTCGATTTTTCAAAAACATTTTGGTTTTTCGATATGCAACAATTTACAGTTGAGTTATGAATTTTTGAAAATGTATTTTTTCAATGTCCAACACTCGAGCGCAAAAAGTTAAAAAATAATTTGAAACGCGGGCAAAAAATTGTACAAAAATTCAAATCACTTCACAAGACGTCGATATTTCAAAATAATTTTGGTTTTTCAATATGCAACAATTTTCGGTTGAGTTATGAATTTTTTTCAAAGTCCAACACTCGAGCGTAAAAAGTTAAAAAGTAATTTAAAACGCGAGCAAAAAAATGTACAAAAATTCAAATCACTTCACAAGACGTCAATTTTTGAAAATCTTTTTGGTTTTTCAATATGCAACAATTTTTAGTTGAGTTACGAATTTTTGAAAATTTCTTTTTTTCCATGTCGAACTCTCGAGCGCAAAAAGTCAAAAATTAATTTGAAACGCAGGAAATAAATTCTACAAAAATTCAGTTCACTTCACAAGACGTCAATCTTTCAAAATAATTTTGGTTTTTGAATGTGCAGCTATTTTCAGTTGAGTTATGAATTTTTTTCAATGTTCAACACTCGAGCGTAAAAAGTTAAAAAGTAATTTGAAACGCGGGCAAAAAATTGTACAAAAATTCAAATCACTTCACAAGACGTCGATCTTTCAAAATAATTTTGGTTTTTCAATATGAAACAATTTTCAGTTGAGTTATGAATTTATTTTTAATGTCCAACACTCGAGTGCAAAAAGTTAAAAATCAATTTGAAACGCAGGAAAAAAATTCTACAAAAATATTCAGTTCACTTCACAAGACGTCAATCTTTTAAAATAATTTTGGTTTTTGAATGTGCAGCTATTTTCAGTCGAGTTATAAATTTTTGAAAATACATTTTTTCAATGTTCAACACTCGAGCGCAAAAAGGTTAAAAATAATTTGAAACGCAGGGATAAAACCCTACAAAAATTTATTTCACTTTCTAAGACGTCGATTTTTAAAAATTTATTTGGTTTTTCAGTATGCAACGATTTTCAGTTGAGTTACGAATTTTTGAAAATTTCTTTTTTTTCAATGTCGAACTCTCGAGCGCAAAATATCAAAATTCATTTGAAACGCAGGGATAAAATCTTATAAAAATTTATTTCACTTCACAAGACGTCGATTTTTTAAAATCACTTTGGTTTTTCGATATGCAACAATTTACAGTTGAGTTATGAATTTTTGAAAATGTATTTTTTCAATGTCCAACACTCGAGCGTAAAAAGTTAAAAATTAATTTGAAACGCAGGAAAAAATCTACAAAAATTTTCAGTTCACTTCACAAGACGTCAATCTTCTAAAATAATTTTAATTTTGAATGTGGAGCTATTTTTAGTTGAGTTACGAATTTTTGAAAATGTTTTTTTTAATGTCCAACACTCGAGCGTAAAAAGTTAAAAAGTAATTTGAAACGCGGGCAAAAAATTGTAAAAAAATTTAGTTCACTTCACAAGACTTCAATCTTTATAAATAATTTTGGTTTTTTAATGTACAGCTATTTTTAGTTGAGTTATGAATTTTTGAAAATGCATTTTTTTTTCAATGACGAACTCTCGAGTGTAAAAAATTAAAAATTAATTTGAAACACAGGAATAAAATCCTACAAAAATTCAGTTTACTTCACAAGACGTCGATCTTTCAAAATAATCTCGATTTTTAAATGTGCAGCAATTTTCAGTTGAGTTATGAATTTTTGAAAATATATTTTTTTCAATGGCGAACTCTCGAGTGCAAAAAATTAAAAATCAATTTGCAACAGAGAAATAAAATCCTACAAAAATTCAGTTTACTTCACAAGACGTCGATCTTTCAAAATAATCGTGATTTTTAAATGTGCAGCAATTTTCAGTTGAGTTATGAATTTTTGAAAATGCATTTTTTTCAATGACGAACTATCGATTGCAAAAAATTAAAAATCAATTTGAAACACAGGAATAAAATCCCACAAAAATTCAGTTTACTTCACAAGGCGTCTATCTTTCAAAATAATCTCGGTTTATAAATGTGCAGTAATTTTCAGTCGAGTTATGAATTTTTGAAAATGCATTTTCTTCAATGACGAACTCTCGAGTGCAAAAAATTAAAAATCAATTTACAACACAGGAATAAAATCCTAAAAAAATTCAGTTAACTTCACAAAACGTCAATATTTAAAATTAATCTCGATTTTTAAATGTGCAGCAATTTTCAGTCGAGTTATGAATTTTTGAAAATTCATTTTTTTCAATGACGAACTCTCGAGTGCAAAAAATTAAAAATCAGTTTGAAACACAGGAATAAAATCCTATAAAAATTCAGTTTACTTCACAAGACGTCTATCTTTTAAATGTGCAGCAATTTTCAGTCGAGTTATGAATTTTTAAAAATATATATTTTTCAATGCGAACACGAGTGCAAAAAATTAAAAATTAATATGAAACGCAGGGATACAATTCTACAAAAAATCAGTTCACTTCACAAGATGTCAGTCTTTCAAAATAATTTTGGCGTTTGAAGCAATTTTCAGTGAAGCTATGAATTTTTGAAAAAAAAGTATTTTTTCAATTTCAACAACTTTAATAAGTTTTTAGACATAATAGAAAACATTTTTAATATTCGAATGATCAAAATTGGCCGAATATTCAAGCGCTTTATAATTTTTTTAGACTTAAAAAAATTGATATACGAATGATCAAAATTGCCAATAAGTGTTAAGCTGACTTATATTGACAGGAGAAAATGCTGTCGAAGCAAATCAAAGCATAATATCTAATGATGATGAAATTTTAAATTCCAACACCTTTAATACATTTTTAGACATCATAGAAAACATTTTTGATATTTGAATGATCAAAATTGGCCGAATATTCAAGCGCTTTATAATTTTTCTTGACGACATCGAACACTCGAGTCATTATGGCTTACCCTCCAAAATGCTTTTCGCCACTTATATATTAGTTTCACTTTCTTTAATCATCCTCGACTCGAGGGCCAATTCTTTTTTGCCACGTATTGGTTTAATCGTCCTCATCTGAAGGACCTCAAATTGCCGCCCACCAATCAATAGATACGCTCCCGGCATGAAGTACTAATATTGCATATTCTTGAATTAGAGGGATGAAATGAATTATTCCGGGGCGAAAAACCGTCGTGAATAAATTCCTCCTGGGCATTATGTTAAAAAATGTAAATGCGGATTATAGAAAATTTGCGGCGAAAGAGACGTCGCCCCGGCGGCAGAAGCTGCACTAAACAATCCGTGATAAATCTATTGTTCCCATAAAAGCTCCATGGAAATGTGAATTTTAAATTTTATTATATGTATATCGTCTGGAAGCTGCGGGGACACAAAAAGATTTTTTTTTTTTTTTTGCTGCGGCTCTCAAAGTATGATTTATAACGCAAACAAGTTTAAAAAAATATTTAATTTTTTATGTAAATACGGTAAGGGAAGAGATAAATATTAATAGAAATTTAAAGCTTGATTTTTTTATGCAAATCGAATATTATTATTTTGTTACAAACATGTAGTAGTCATGACTGACTTCAATTTTTTTTTGGCAGTTCCGTTGAAGAAGTTGCACTAAATCCTTGAACCCTATACATTTTTACTTTAGAACTGTTATCAGGATTTCTTTTTCAAATTTGAAATTTCTACGTACTTAATTGGCTGTAGACAAGCTTCTCGCATGAGCTAAAAAATAGTCTACGGAAATATCCTTTTTGAAATCTTCCGAGACAATGAAAATGTTTGTATTTATACGTGTGTAACTGAACTTGTTACTTCACACGATCGTGACGGCGGTCACCCATCTAATTTTAGTTCCGCGCATTTTGTAACATTTTAATAAATCCTTGTATAATACTTCCACTATCAAATTAATAGTCTCCAGTCAACCAACTCCATAATACACGAAAAGTTCATTATCCCCGCAAACCGCCAGGATTAATACATCCCGTAATAAATCCACGCGTACACGTGCGCCAACCACGGCAAAAAAAAAGGTAAATTGACGTGGACACAAAGGATTCGGAATAAAATTGCTGCGACCCGAGGGAACTTTTTACAAAAGGAAATTCAACTCCTGCATTAATCTCCTACTCGACTCCGCCATAAATGTCTTCGGATGATTGATGACCCCAAGCCGCCACCAATTTAAATACTTAGTTGGCGGCGTTACGTGAAATCGTTACTGCCCCCGTTGCTATGTGTGTGTGTGTGTTTGATTCCGCCAGGACCTCAATTATTAGCAACAATTGGGTTAATCCTGAAAACGGCCTTCAAGATCGTATAAAGGAGGGGTGATTTATTGTCTCTGGCCGATATATAAACGCCACCGGTGATTGATTGTGCCGAAACTTGTCGGTTATAACTGAGATAAATTTAATAAGGTATTGGTGGTGAAAATTGAATATAAACACTACGAGGTGGTCACGTTTTGCTCCGGCGAAATTCTTCATCGTTGGAATTTCGTGATAAAAAGAAACTTCGACGACATTAAATTTAAACTTCGCCGCCACAAATCTGCAGCATTAATTACTGTTCTCTATCACCACGAAACTTAATTAAGATTTACTATGTTTTACTCAACTCGTTTCCGACCAAATTTGATTCGTGTCATCTCTAAGATCATTGAGTCGTTTTAAACACAATTAATTTTTATTTCTTCAGATTGTCAGATAAAGCTTTAAAAGTTTATTTTAAAATCTATATTAGTTTTTGAAATACAGCGTCCACAGACATACAGCCAGAAAAACGACTGACAGATAGCCAGACAGACGATAGACAGACAGCCTGACAGACAGACACAAAAATGTGAAAAAAAATTGGAATCAGATAGACAGGTAGACAGACATGCACCCAGGCACAGACATGTTTCAAAAATTGTCGCAATCAGACAAACAGGCAGACAAACAGGTACGCAGACACACACAAATGACCGAAATTGCACAGACACACAAAATATTTTCAAAAATAATCGGAATCACACACACAGAAACACAGGCGGACAGACAGACATACAAGAATGGGCAGACACATATTTTCTTTTGAAAAATGATCGGAATTTGACAAACAGGCAGTCAGACATACAGACACACAGACATTTTTGAAAAGTGATCGAAAAGTGTCACGCAGACACACCGAAATTTTTCAAAAATGATCGGTATCGGACAGACAGACAGACAGACAAACGGGTACGTTACGCAAAAATGATCAAAATCACATAGCCGGACGGACAGACACAATTTTTTTCAAAAATAATTGGGATCACACACACAGAAACACGGGCGGACAGACAGACACACAAACGCACAGACACACAAGCAGACAGACGCATACATTTTTCAAAAATCATCGGAATCAGACAAACAGGCAGACAGACAAACATATCCACAGATTTTTTTTTAATGAACGCAATCAGACACACCGACAGACAGACAGATACGTATAAATTTTAAAAAAGATCGAAATCAGACAGACATACAGACAGACGGTCACACAGACACACGGAAAGCTTTCAAAAACGATCGGAATCGTTTTGGGGATCTCAAAATGGATAATTCCGTTGAATTTTCGAATTCGAACAGAATCACGACAACAATACTTTCCCGTACTTTGAACAAAGTACAAAGTTTCACTAATAGTCTAATATTCAAGGGTAGTAAAGTTAACATTCTGTGCTTTACTTTTCTTATTTTTCGAATTTTTAACTGAGAAACCATTGTTTTAGATTCAACTAGTTGGATTGTAGGATAGGGCCCACCCACCAACCTCCAGCTCAATTAAACATCAGTTACAACTTTTGTTCTTGATGTTTTCTTCACTAATAAATCAAAAATTAAATTTTGCTACACCCAAACAAAGATGAATTAAAGTTGATACTTAAAGGGCGGCGGGTAGGCCGTATCCCACCCTCCAATCAGTTGATCACAAAACAGAGTTTTACCAATGGTCTAATTTTCAAGAGCAGCAAAGTTAACATTTTGTTCTTTACTTTGTCGATTTTTCAAATTATTACGTGAGAAATTATTGTTTTTGGTTCACCTGGTTGAATTGTAGGATCGGGACCACCCACCACCCTCGACCTCAATTAAACCTCCGTTACAAACATTATTTTTGGCGATTTTTAGAAATTCAAGTTCATTATTAAATGAACAATTAAACTTCGTTAAACATAAACAACGATTAGTTGAAGTTAAAGTTTATACTAAGAGCGGCGGGTGGGCCCTATCCCACCCTCCAATTAGTTGATCACAAAACAGAGTTTTACCAATAGTCTAATTTTCAAGAGCAGAAAAGTTAACATTTTGTTCTTTACTTTGTTGATTTTTCGAATTAATACCTGAGAAACCATTATTTCACCTGATTGAATTGTAGGATAGGGCCCACCCACCATCCACAAGCTTATTTAAACTTCAATTATAATCATTGTTTTTGGTGATTCTTCCAATCCAAGTTTACTAATAAATCAACAATTAAATTTCGCTAAAACCAAACAAAGATTAGTTAAAGTTAAAGTTGATACGATGGGTGGGGGGTGGGCTGACTGTCTTGTTTGACTATCTGTTTGACTGTCTGTCTTACTTGGCTGTCTGTCTTACTTGGCTGTCTGTTTGTCTATCAGACTGGCTGTTTGACTGTTTTGTTTGACTGCCTGACTGTCTTGTTTGACTATTTGACTGTCTGACTGTCTGCCTTTCTGTCTGACTGTCTTGTTTGACTATCTGTTTGACTGTTCGTCTAACTGTCTGTCTTGTTTGACTGTTTGTTTGACTGTTCATCTAACTGTCTGTCGCGTTTGACTGTCTGTTTGACTGTCTATTTTTTTAACTGCCTGACTGCCTTATTTGACTGTCTGTTTGACTTTTCGTCTAACTGTCTGTCTTGTTTAACTGTCTGTTTGACTGTTCGTCTAACTGTCTGTCGCGTTTGACTGTCTGTTTGACTGTGTAACTGTCTTGTTTGACTGTCTGATTGTTTTTTAACTGCCTGACTGTCTCATTTGACTGTCTGACTGTCTGATTTTAGTGTCTGACTGTCTTGTTTGATTGTCTGTTTGACTGTTTGACTGTCTTGCTTAGATGTCTGTTTGTCTATCTGACTTGACTCTTTATCTGACTGGCTGTTTGACTGTTTTGTTTGACTCTCTGACTGTCTTGTTTGACTATTTGACTGTCTGACTGTTCGTCTAACTGTCTGTCTTATTTGACTGTCTGATTTGACTCTTTGACTGTCTTGTTTAAATGTCTGTTTGACTATATGACTGTTTTGTTTGACTATCTGTTTGACTATCTGGCTGTCTTGCTTGGCTGTCTGTGCTGTTTGACTGTTTTTTTACTATTTGACTGTTTGACTGTCTGTTTGACTGTTCGTCTAACTGTCTGTCTTGTTTGAGTGTTCGTCTAACTGTCTGTCTTGTTTGACTGTCTGCTTGACTGTTCGTCTAACTGTTTGTCTTGTTTGACTGTCTGTTTGTTTTTTAACTATCTGACTGTCTGATTTGACTGTCTTGTTTGATTGGCTGTTTGACTATATGACTGTTTTCTTTGACTATCTGTTTGACTGGTTGTCTTGCTTGGCTGTCTGTTTGTCTATCTGATTCTCTGTCTTACTGGCTGTTTGACTGTTTTGTTTGACTTTCTGACTGTCTTGTTTGATTATTTGACTGTCTGACTGTCTGTTTGACTGTTCGTCTAGCTGTCTGTCTTGTTTGGCTGTCTGTTTGACTGTGTGACTGTCTTGTTTGCTTGTCTGATTGTTTTTTAACTGTCTGACTGTCTGATGTGACTGTCCGACTGTCTTGTTTGATTGTTTGTTTAACTGTATGACTGTTTTGTTTGACTATCTGTTTGACTGACTGACTGTCTTGTTTGGCTGTATGTTTGTCTGACTGGCTGTTTGACTGTGACTGTCTTGTTTGTCCATTTGACTGTCTGACTTTCTGTCTGACTGTCTGTTTGACTGTACGTTTGACTTTCTGTCTTGTTTGACTGATTAGAATAGAATAGAATTTTTTAACTGTCTGACTGTCTTATTTAACTATCAGACTATCCGATTTGACTGTCTTGTTTGACTGTCTGATTATTTTGTTTAACTGTCTGACTGTCTCGTTTCACCGTCGTTTGACGACTGTCTGACTGTCGGATTCGATAGTCTGTGTGTCTGTTTAACTTTCTGTCTGACTGTCGCGTTCGACAGTCTGTGTCTATTTGACTTTCTGTCTGACTGTCTGTTTAACTGTTTGTCTTGTTTGACACTCTGACTATCTTGTTTGACTGTCTGACTGTCTTGTTTGACTGTTCGTCTAACTTTCTGTCTTATTTGACTGTCTGACTGTCTTGTTTGACTGTATGACTGTTTTTTTTTGACTATCTGTTTGACTGTCTGACTGTCTTGTTTGGCTGCCTGTTTGTCTGACTGGCTGTTTGTCTGTGTGACTGTCTTGTTTGACCATTTGACTGTCTGACTGTTTGTTTGACTGTTCGTCTAACTTTCTGTCTTGTTTGACTGACTGACTGTCTTGTTTGACTGTCTGATTGTTTTTTAACTGTCTGACTGTCTTATTTAACTATCTGACTGTTCGATTCGACTGTCTGACTATCTTGTTTGACTGATTATTTTGATTGACTGTCTGACTGTCTCGTTTCACCGTCGTTTGACAACTGTCTGACTGTCTCGTTTCACCGCCGTTTAACGACTGTCTGACTGCCGGGTTCGACAGTCTGTGTGTCTATTTGACTTTCTATCTGACTGTTTATTTGACTGTCTGTTTAACTGTCTGTCTTGTTTGACTCTCTGACTGTCTTGTTTGACTGTCTGTTTGACTGTTTGTCTAACTTTCTGTCTTATTTGACTGTCTGACTGTCTGATTGTTTTTAAACTATTTGACTGCCTTAATTGACTGTCTGACTGTCCGATCTGACTGTCTGACTGTCTGATTATTTTGTTTGACTGTCTGACTGTCACGTTTCACCATCGTTTGACTGTCTGACTGTCGCCTTCGACAATCTGTGTGTCTATTTGACTTTCTATCTGACTGTCTATTTGACTGTCTGTTTAACTGTCTGTCTTGTTTGACTCTCTGACTGTCTTGTTTGACTCTCTGACTGTCTTGTTTGACTGTCTGTTTGACTGTTCGTCTAACTTTCTGTCTTATTTGACTGTCTGATTGTTTTTAAACTGTTTGACTGTCTTAATTGACTGTCTGACTGTCCGATCTGACTATCTGACTGTCTTGTTTGACTGTCTGATTATTTTGTTTCACTGTCTGACTGTCACGTATCACCGTCGTTTGACTGTATGACTGTCGCATTCGGCAGTCTGTGTGTCTGTTTAACTTTCTGTCTGACTGTCACGTTCGACAGTCTGTGTGTCTATTTGACTTTCTATCTGACTGTCTATTTGACTGTCTGTTTAACTGTCTGTCTTGTTTGACTCTCTGACTGTCTTGTATGACTGTCCGACTGTCTGTTTGACTGACTGTCTTGGTTGACCATTCTGTTTGATTGTCTGACTGTCTACTTGACTGTCTGCCTGACTTTATGTCTGGCTGTCTGTCTAACTGTCTGTTTAACTGTCTGTCTGTTTGACTTTCTGTCTAACTGTCTGTTTAACTGTCTGTCTGTTTGACTTTCTGTCTGTCGGTTTGACTGTCTAGTCTATCTAAATGACTGTCTGACTGTGGCCCTACATTGTGTTTGTCTGCAGTAGCGCCCACAGTCTCAAAAATTGCATTTGAAATTTTAAACTTTACAATCCAAAAAATGAAAAGCTTTTGGCAAAATTTTGAAAACTGGAAATGGGCGTTTACTTCATCCGTTTGTTGTTTATTTCCGAAAATTATTTTTAATATTAAAAATATTACAAAAGTCTTTATATAAATGTTGAAGATAACTAAGAACTGCACATATTTTGTTAATAAATGTATTTCTTAAACTCTTTGATTTTCGAGATGAAATTAAGCATGGAAACAATTTGAATGTCTATATTTCGTGATTTTTGGAAATGGAGTTCTGAGGTGGTCGTCGTTATATAAAAATCACGTGGCGCCCTAAATAAGTTGAAAAATAAACAACCCCACGCCTGGGGCGTAATTTTTCTGAAAAAAATGGCCTCTAGGACGGGATTTGAACCCGCGACACCACTAGGTCAAGAGGCAAGAACTCTTTTCTATTTTTTTTTAAATAAATTAAATTAGCAATTTGCACAAAGCTTAATAAAAAATAAACGAAATGCACTGAAATAAATTGTTTTACAGTATTGCCACTGGATTAATTCTTGATGCGTGGAAGTCGTTAAAGGTGGATATACATTGCGGATCAGACTTCTATCCGGAATCTTTTATTTGAATTCGTGCAATCGTCTCTCGGTCGAGTGAGTTTTGTTTGACCTAAAATCCTATCCGGCGATAACATAAATTGCGCTGGTCGTTCAACTTGAGCATAATGCAAACGTCTATTTTCTTTGTTTACAC
The DNA here is from genome assembly GCA_910593695.2 of Ocypus olens. Classification (NCBI taxonomy): domain Eukaryota; kingdom Metazoa; phylum Arthropoda; class Insecta; order Coleoptera; family Staphylinidae; genus Ocypus; species Ocypus olens. The sequence continues at coordinate 8,335,192 of OU343059.1, read as the reverse complement.
TGGAAATTGCACATTACTCGAAAACCAATCGGAAGGGCAATGAGAAATAATCTTCGCATTAAAAAAAATCTTCTAATTTAAAAATTTTAATTAACCTTTTTTAAATTGTGTAACAGTTCACTATGTTTTAACAACTAATTATTGTTGTTTGGTCAGAGATATCGTACATACTGACTTAATGAAGATGATGGTTGTGACAACTTATATTTATTTTATATAATTTAATATTCGTGGTGGTGTTTGCAAGGATAGTTGTTTTTAATTTTGCTGACTTTTACAGAAAGCTTTCGTAAATTTGAATAAAACGTTGCGAATCATCAGACCAATTAGCGTAACTTCTCTTTCGACAATAAACACATTTAAGCAGTCAGAATGTGCCGAAAGCCAAGCGACGTGCACAAAAGTTCACGCCCAATTAATTTGAAACACATTAGTTAAACCCGGGCCGTCACTTAGTTTAAACAGATATCTTCGGTCCGTGACGTCCCTTTATGTGCGAATCAGTTCGAATCTGTGTCGCAAAAGGGGCAAGGCCCTTTGATGTGCCGCCACATTAACAGTTTTATGAAATTCATTTTTGCTCCTCAAAGGAACGGCGCAAATTTCACAATTGCCTCGTGTGTTTGTTCATTTTACATTCATCAGCATGCACGAGAAAAAAATTAGTAAAATTGTGCACGGAGGTTTGTGTTAATTACAAAATTCTTGTTGGAATTTAAAAGGTGCATTACCATATAAGTTTGCACGGTTGCAGGTATATTTATTTATTCATGATGATGAATTATTAAACTAGGTTTATTTATGGCTTCTGCAAATGGTACTTGGAGTTACACAGAATGGTAATGGATTTAGTAATACCAACGAGAGCACCGGCGGAAGTTGTCAAGAGGCTTGTGGACAATGTCGATGAGATGTCAGATAAGAAATACATGGAAAAGTTGACATAAATAAACAAATTATTTACTATATAGTTGGCACATTTCTCTACTTTTATACTTGAAAAAACATACAATTTTTAATAACAATATATATTATGGCTGAAAGACTTAGGTCGCTGGCCTATTGTATTCCTCTAAGGAGGACAATAAACGATTTTTTTATATATCATATATTTATTAATTAGTATGTAATCTGGATCTTAAGTAGTTACTTTGAGATCACAAGAATTCATTGGAATTCATCGTCTCCGGATGAGACCAAGGTCCAAAGTGTAAAAAATGAAATGGCGGCAAATTTAAAATTGCCTTAAAATTTTGATAATCTGTTATGGCTACAACAATTTCTTAAATTATCTGCACTCAGCCACCATTTCTTTAACTAACAAGTTGTTAGGTTGTTGGATTAAACAATCATCATGTTTATACGACTCTATCTGCATACATGCTAATCTTGCAAATACGTTACACAAGTCTCTCGGAGGTTAAAATAACAATAGCAAGTGATGTTTGTAATCTTTCAATTTGCTGCGATCATAAATCACCAACATATGACGTGGTAATAATTAGAGCGCAACGTCATTCGGGCTTAATTCCTGCGATGACAACATTAATATGACATAATGATCGTCTTTGTGGTCGCATAATTGTAGGGGGAAGTTATAGCCATCCGTGTCCCCCCAAATAACGGATATAATTATTAGGCGTTTACGCAAATGCCAGGGGCGGATGGTAAAGGTTCGGCAGAGGGGGTTAAGGAAGGGATTTTTTTTCCTTTCGTCAGGAAAATATGAGGAAAAATGTTGGGTCTCAGAAAAATCTAAAAAAATTCTTGACTGTTCTTAATGATAGATAAAAGCGTGTTAAATAATTATTTTTCCAAAACAAAATTTTTTTGTACCATTTCTCACCAACTGAAAATTAACATTGGCTCTTACGGGAAGCGAATACCGAGACTCTGCAGATTGATGCTAACGGACACCGGCTCATTCAAACAAACGAATCTCGGTTCATAGATATTGTAAAAGGTTGTGAATAGAAACAATAGATTCCAGAAGAACGTAGCTACAAACTCATGTCATATCACCTATATCTGTTTTGTAAGACCGCGCTAAAAAATTATCGAAATCGACCAAAATTTCTGGCCAACTTTCGAGTACTCAGTATAAGAGCAGATAGCAAGAGAACTACAAGTATGATTAGTCTGAAAATTTAACCACCTATTCTCCATTTATTTGCAAACATTTTGATGTACTTTTTAAGTCATTTGGTCATTTCATGATTTTCGATCATTTTTCCGCACAATTAGTCAGGAAAAAATGAAGAAAAATTTTGGGTCTCAGAAAAATCTGAAAAAATTCATAATGGTTCCTAATGACAGTAAAAGCCGTGTGGAGTATTTATTTTTGCGAAAAAAAAATTTTCTGCCATTTTTCACCCATCGAAAATAAACGCGGGGTCTTATGGGAAGCGAATACCGAGACCCTGCAGATTGACGCTGACGAACACCGGCTCATTCAAACTAGCAAATCTCGTTTCATGAATACGGCAGATAGTTTTGAATAGAAGTAATGGATTTTAGAAGAATGTAGCTATAGAACTATATAATATCATCCACATCTGTTTAGTGAGATCGCGCCAAAAAGTTATCAAAATCGACCAACATTTCTGGCTAACTTTCGAGTGCTCAGTTTAAGAGCGGACAGCAAGAAAACTGCAAGTATGATTAGTCTGAAAATTTAACCACGTATTCCTCATTTATTTGAGAACATTTTGATGTATTTATCAAGTCATTTGGCCATATTATGATTTTCGACCATTTTCAGGAAAAAATATGGAAAAATGTTGGGTCTCAGAAAAATCTGAAAAAATTCATAACGGTTCTTAATGATGGTAAAAGCCGTGTAGAGTTATTATTTTCGCGAAAAAAAAAAATTTCTGCCATTTTTCACCAATCGAAAATTTACATGGGGTCTTATGGGAAGCGAATACCGCGACCCTGCAGATTGACGCTAACGAACACCGGATCGTTCAAACAAACAAATCTCGTTTCATAAATATGGCAGATAGTTTTGAATAGAAGCAATGGATTTTAGAAGAATGAAGCTACAGATCTGTATAATATCATCTATATCTGTTAAGTGAGATCGCGCCAAAAAATTATCAAAATCGACCAATATTTCTGGCTAACTTTCGAGTGCTCAGTCTAAGAGCGCACAGCAAGAAAACTACAACTATGATTAGTCTGAAAATTTAACTACGTATTCTCTATTTATTTTCGAACATTTTGATGTATATTTCAAGTAATTTAGCCATTTCATGATTTTCAACATTTTTCCGTGCAATTAGTCAGGAAAAAATGAAGAAAAAATTTGGCTCTCAGAAAAATCTGAAAAAATTCATAACGGTTCTTAATGACAGTAGAAGCAGTGTAGAGTATTTATTTTCGCGAAAAAAAATTTTTTCTGCCATTTTTCACCCATCGAAAATTAACGCGGGGTCTTATGGGAAGCGAATACCGAGACCCTGCAGATTGACGCTGACGAACACCGGCGCGTTCAAACAAACAAATCTCGTTTCATGAATATGGCAGATAGTTTTGAATAGAAGCAATGGATTTTAGAAGAATGTAGCTATACACCTATATAATATCATCCATATCGTTTGAGTGAGATCGCGCCAAAAAATTATCAAAATCAACCAAAATTTCTGGCTTACTTTCGAGTGCTCATTCTCAGAGCGGCCAGCAAGAAAACTACAACTACGATTGCGCTGAAAATTTAACCACGTATTCTCCATTTATTTGCGAACATTTTGATCTATATTTCAAGTCATTTGACCATTTCATGATTTTCGACCATATTTCCGTAAAAGTCAGGAAAAAATGAAGAAAAATTTTGGGTCTCAGAAAAATCTAAAAAAATTCATAAAGGTTCTTAATGACTCTAAAAGTCGTGTAGAGTAATTATTTTCCCAAAAAAAAAATTGTTTGCTATTTTTCACCAATCGAAAATTAACACGGGGTCTTATGGGAAGCGAATACCGTGACCCTGCAGATTGACGCTAACGAACACCGACTCGTTCAAACAAACAATTCTCGTTTCATGAATATGGCAGATAGTTTTGAATAGAAGTAATAGATTTTAGAAGAATGAAGCTATAGATCTATATAATATCATCCATATCCGTTTAGTGAGATCGCGCCAACAAATTATCAAAATCGACCAAAATTTCTGGCTTACTTTCGAGTGCTCATTTTGAGAGCAGCTAGCGAGAAAACTACAACTACGATTGCGCTGAAAATTTAACCACGTATTCTCCATTTATTTGCGAACATTTTGATGTATTTTTCAAATCATTTGGCCATTTCATGATTTTCGACCATTTTTCCGTACAATTAGTCAGGAAAAAATGAAGAAAAATTTTGGGTCTTAGAAAAATCTAAAAAAATTCATAAAGGTTCTTAATGACGGTAAAAGACGTGTAGAGTATTTATTTTTGCGAAAAAAAAAATTCTGCCATTTTTCACCCATCGAAAATTAACGTGGGGTCTTATGGAAAGCGAATACCGTGACTCTGTAGATTGACACTAACGAACACCGACTCGTTCAAACAAACAATTCTCGTTTCATGAATATGGCAGATAGTTTTGAATAGAAGCAATGGATTTTAGAAGAATGTAGCTATAAACTTGTATAATATCATCTATATCTGTTTAGTGAGACCCCGCCGAAAAATTATCAAAATCGACCAAAATTTCTGGCTTACTTTCGAGTGCTCATTTTGAGAGCAGTTAGTGAGAAAACTACAACTACGATTGCGCTGAAAATTTAACCACGTATTGTCCATTTATTTGTGAACATTTTAATGTATATTACAAGTCATTTGGCCGATTCATGATTTTCGACCATTTTTCCGTACGATTAGACAGGAAAAATGAAGAAAAATTTTGGGTCTCAGAAAAATCTGAAAAAATTCATAGCGGTTCTTAATGACGCCAAAAAACACGTAGAGTAATTATTTTTCCTAAAAAAAAATCTTTTATAACATTTATTATTAGTGAGGAAAAAATGAAGAAAAATTTTGCGTCTCAGAAAAATCTGAAAAAATTCATAGCTGTTCTTAATAACGCCAAAAAAACGCGTAGAGTAATTATTTTCCCGAAAAAAATATTTCATAACATTTATTATTAGTGAGGAAAAAATGAAGAAAAATTTTGTGTCTCAGAAAAATCTGAAAAAATTCATAGTGGTTCTTAATGATGCTAAAAAGCGCGTAGAGTAATTATTTTCCTGAAAAAAATCTTATATAACATCTTTTACCAACCGAAAATAAACATGGGGCTTTACATTTACCCAAAAAATTTTGGGTCTCAGAAAAATCTGAAAAAATTCATAGCGGTTCTTAATAACGCCGAAACACGTGTAGAGTAATTATTTTCCCGAAAAAAATCTTTTATAACATTTTTCACCAACCGAAAATAAACATGAGGCTTTACATTTCATGATTTTCGACCATTTTTAGGAAATAATGAAAAAAAATTCTGGGTCTCGGAAAAATCTGAAAAAAATCATAGCGGTTCTTAATGATGGTAAAAAGCGCGTAGAGTAATTATTTTCCCAAACAAATCTTCTATAACATTTTTCATCAACCGAAAATGAATATGTAAATTGATTCTAACGGACACCGGCTCGTTCAAACAAATACATCTCGATTCGTAGATATGGCAAATAGTCATAAATAGAAATAATAGATTCTAGAAGAACGTAGCTATAAATTGATGTAATAATATCCATATTTATCGCGCGAGATCGAGCCAAAAAAAAATCCCAAAATTGACCAAAATTTCTGATCAACTTTCAAGTGCTCAGTCTGAGAGCGGACACCAAGAAAACTACAAGTACGATTGGGCTGAAAATTTAAACACGTATTTCCCTTCTATTTATAAACATTTTAATTTACATTACAAGTTATTTGGCCATTTCATGATTTTCGACCATTTTCCATAAATTCATTCCAACTTTTTCTAAAAAATTGCATTTAATATAACTTCCTGAAAAAGCCGCTGGTTGGATTCGGGGTTTCTATTCGTCACTGAAAAGATCTTTTCAAAACCCTCCAAGAAACGTACTTGTGCAACCTCAAATGTCAATTTTAAGCCGGAAACGCGTTCGTAAAGAAAACTTGAAAATGAAAAAAATCGACTTTTTTAATAATCATCGTAGACCATTGAATTATACCTTCTTTTTCATCAAAAAACGAGCTAAATCGATTGTCGTTAAAAAATTTCATCTAGAAAAAATTGCAAAAAAGTTAGCAAGTCACTGAATGCCTAAGTCAAAAAAAAAAATTATTAATATCAAAATTAAATTAACAAAAACTGCAGAGAATGGCAAATTTATTAACTAGAAATAGCGTAAGTTTATGAAAACTTTTAGAAATGAATCGCGGAGTCAAGTAATTTGCAACTCAATTTTTGTTTTTTTTTTGGTTTTTGGCATAGGTTTGACCATTCACCATTTAGTCATGATTTTTTTTGTCCACAATGTTTTCAGGGTGGAGGGGAACAATTTTCGGGATTTTTTTTTGTTTTTCTAGTGACCCGACTCTTTCAAATTAATTGAAATGTCGACTCTTTGAAATTATTTCTCGACTCTTTTATGAGTCGCGGGTGAGGACTTTTTTTGATTTGCTTATCAACATTTTTGGGGAATATTTTCTCACTTTTTCGACTCTTTTCACTGAAAAAGAGACATTTCGCCCACGTCAACATGGAGGCCATCAGCCACAACAGTTTTATATTATTATTATTATTATTATTATTAAATTTTTCTTAAGTCTAAACAACAAATTGATTTGCCATTAAAGTTGAGAATCTTCTAAAATAAGTTGACAGAATATTCGTTCTATTTATTTTTTGTCAATTTTCATTCCGTCCGGGCAATCTCTGATTAAATAATAAATAAAGGAAACATTCCCACGATATATTACCACTTGTGTATGTATGAAAGTTGTTGTTTGTGTTCGAATTCTCGTGGGGGTATTTTTTACTGAATAATTTATAGGCTGACAATAAAAGTAAAAGTTTCAAGTTGTGAGTTATTAGGTATTCAATACTGTAATATTTAGTTTGAAAAGTTTTTCCTCTCCGTCAAGACATCCTTTGTGTGTGTGTGTGTGTGTGTGTGATATAAAGTGCGGGCCGACTTGCGATTTCATCAGAATTGTACAGAGCGTATCAAAGAGAAATTAATCGCAGTCCTCTGTGAATTTAAATGCGCGTGTCTCACTCCAAAAGTACTTGATGTGAAGTCTATCAAGGGCTAACTTGAAAAACATTAACCAGACATTGCCATCCAAACAAATAAGAAACATTAACCAGAATTCTAACCAGACATTGCCATCCAAACAAATACCTTAATGTGCTGGGAATTTCAATAGACTGCAAGTGCAGAGGGTCAAGGGCTAACTTGAGAAACATTAACCAGAATTCTAACCAGACATTGCCAGCCAAACAAACACCTTAATGTGCTAGGAATTTTAATAGACTGCAAGTGCAGAGGCTCAAGGGCTAACTTGAGAAACATTAACCAGAATTCTAACCAGACATTGCCATCCAAACAAATACCTTAATGTGCTGGGAATTTCAATAGACTGCAAGTGCAGAGGGTCAAGGGCTAACTTGAAAAACATTAACCAGAATTCTAACCAGACATTGCCATCCAAACAAACACCTTAATGTGCTGGGAATTTCAACAGACGCAGCAGCAGAGTCGGCAGAACATACAAGGAACATTCTGCTGCATTCTGTTCCCCAGAAAAAAAAACCTAACCAAGTGCCACGGTACATCAGATCATGAGGGGAGGGTAATGACTCTTTGTCGAATCTAACAATTATCAGCCATAGTCAGATGAAATTACTAATACCTTCTTTCAACAAGCTGGAGCTACATCGCGACGCTTTTATAACAACGAATTCCCTTTCTAGGAATGATCCAACGCCAGTAATCCCTCGGCGTGTGTAAAAACATGAAACCGTATTTACAAAAGTAATTGCACAAAACGTATAGACATCTCGTTATCTGATCCCTCGCGTATACTCTCCGTTATAGCGCGAACCCTGCGAGAACAAAGACATTATCCGCAGTCGATTAGATATCATAACGATACATCGTGCTCATTATTCGAAACCTGCAATTGTGGAAATGAATCAATGCGCCTTCCATGGGTTGCTCGACGCACCGAATTATCGCACCCACGCAAGGATAATCAACCGGATGATATCCTTCGGACCAGCACGTCGGATCCTCGAGCATTGTAAATAAATACCGGGGAACGGGAGGTCGGTATTGGCTCTTCGTTATCGAATTTCCGATTCGAGCAATTATCAACAGCAAGAAACAAGGAGTCGAGGGGTGGTTCATTGATTCGCCAGGGGGTTGATTTCAATTGCCAATTTTAATCCACTGGACTTGCGTTTACATAATTTACTTATTCAGATTAAATATATTTTAAACTAAAGATTGAATGAATAAAAAAAAAACTTTCTAAAGTCGGTCTACACGATCTCTACCACTGCGTTTAATTTTATGTTAGTTATACTAAGATGCATCAAGACAAATTCTAGCATATCTAAAGCTTGAGGACTAATGATTTCAAGATTTGATTCATTGATAGGAAGGGTCGATAATGTAGGTGGGCGAGGGCTAGGTTTTTTTTGTGCGGAAAATCAATGCCGCAATCGTATCGAAAGGCAGTAAAACCCTCGTGTAATCCCATTTTGAAAATTACTTCGACTTGATTTAAGATACTTCAAGCATTTCCCTGTATTTAAATAACGGCGGCAATTCACAGATAAATGCAAATTGGTTTTCATCTTAAAATACGATTCATGTTTTCAAATTTGTCACTTTAAGAGAGAGAGAGAATACAGTTATTGAAACACTTTTACAAATTGACCAGAGATCTTTCAGCCTCAAACTTTGATTTAACTGCAAAACTACAATACTGTAATCTGCATCGTTTTTTCTAGCCCCCCCCCCCCCCCCCCCCAAAAAAAACTGTAATCCCGCCGCTATTCCGGGCAATACGAGCGCGAACTAAACCTCTCCACCCTTTAAATTTCCCGCATCAAATCAATCGAATTCCCCGCTCGTGTGCAAACTAAATTAAATAGATCCGCTGACACTTACCACATCAATAAGCTGTGATAACTTGAGGCCCATTTTGACGGTGAGTCGGTCAGAGTTATTGCCAACGGGCCGGATGAGACGATTATAATTTGACAGGAGATCATCGTAAAGACGTTTCGCGTCCGGATTGGCGAAGATCAGAGGCAACCCTCCAAGCACAAACCATGTGAGCAGCAGCTCCATAGCGCGGAACTGAAACAGAAATTGCCATCAGGGTTAGTCCGGGGGAGAGCGGAGGGATGCGTATTAGAAGATGGTATCGGTTAATTGATACTCGATTATCTCGACTTCGGCTTCCCGGCCGACGCCACTGTCTTGTATACAGATCGTGAGATTACACCGCCCCGCAGGATATGACTTCTTGATTGATGCTTCCTATACATCACACTCTATCTTAAGCCCCGTTTTGAATAAATTTTCGTTCGCGTACATTAGGAAAAACTTACATGCAAAGCTAATATTAGGAAGCCAACAATATATTTATTTCACGGGGGTAAATTGTTTTTTTATTAATAAAACTATTGCAGCTCCCACTCAATAATAACTGTTACAGCATTCAATTCAGGTGTAATTTATTTTTAAAAGTTGGTACCATTGCAATTTCAAACGCCAAACGGGTCAAATGATCGTAATTGTTTTTATAATAATGATGCAGTGACCTACTCAAGGTCATTTCAAGGTCAAAATTGACGTTTTCTGAACACCCAAAACCCTATCGCAATACTCAATCATCATTTACAGCATTCAAAACCGTGTCGTTATAGTGCTGCAATAGGTTTGCTGTAATTTATTTTTAAAAGTTGTTAACATTGTAATTTCAAACCCCAAATGGATCAAATGATCGTAATTGTTTTTATAATAACAGCGCAGTGACTTACGCGAGGTCATTTCAAGGTCGAAATTGACGTTTTCTGAACACCCAAAACCCCATCGCAATACTCAATCATCATTTACAGCATTCAAAACCGTGTCATTATAGTGCTGCAATAGGTTTGTTGGAATTTATTTTTAAAAGTTGCTAACATTGTAATTTCAAACGCCAAATGAGTCAAATGATCACAAACACCTAAAGTATGAATATTTCAGTAAAACCGAAATAAAATATTTTTGGAAAGAATCCTCGAACAGGTCGATTTTCTTTTATAAAAATACACATTTTTGCATGAAAGTCGATTTTCAGTCGTCATTTGTTTTTGAGCATTGACATCATCCATTTTGTTTTTAAATGGAAATCCCCCTTTTCATTGTCGAACTGGAAGTATGAAAATGTTGCCATCTTACATAAGAAATTTTTCGTGTAAATGACAATTTGATATTTAAAGTTTTTCCAAAATGACCTTGTTCCGGCACGTGGCAATTTTTCCAAATAGCAATGATCTTGACCTTCCATAAAATACAATGTGGTTTCAGCAAGACGGCGCATCCCCGCACTCAACAGATTTTTCCAAAAATATTTTATTTCGGTTTTACTGAATATATTCTATACTTTCCAAATAACAATTATCTTGACCTTCAATATAATACAATATGGTTTCAGCAAGCCGGCGCATCCCCGCATTCAATGAATTTTTTCAAAAATATTTTAGTTCGGTTTTACTGAATATATTCCATACTTTCCAAATAACAATTATCTTGACATTCAATATAATACAATAAGGTTTCAGCAAGCCGGCGCATCCCTGCACTCAATGAATTTTTTCCAAAAATATTTGACTTTGGTTTTACTGAATATATTCCATACTTTAGGCGCGTACTGTATATAACACAGGGTGCACTGGCCGTAAGCAAGGTAATTTGAAGGTCAAAATTGACGTTTTATGAAAAAAAAAATTTGATACAAGTTTCATATTTATTTTTACACAATGCGAATCTGCTATAAAAATATCAAGTTCTATAAAAAAAAATTGAACTTCCGGTATGAATAACCCATTTCCGGTTAAAACCGGATATTGAAAATATCATCATTTGATAGAGCATACAGGATTTGGTTAAAAAAAATATTTTGGATTTTTCAAAAACGCCATTTTCCTAGATTTTAAAACGGGTGGACGGGCGACGCGTACACTCTGTACTTGTATTTTTATTTCCTGATCAATAATGAAACTATTACAGCACTGAAAACCATACTGTGATAGCACGCTGTTATTAGTGCTATAATAGGTTTGTTGCTATTTGTTTTTAACAGTTGGTAGAATTGAACTTCCGGTCTGAATAACTCATTTCCGGTTATAACCGGATATTGAAAATATCATCATCAGATAGAGCATACTCGATTTGGTTAACAAAATATTTTGGATTTTCCAAAAACGCCATTTTCCTAGATTTTAAAACGGGTGGACGGGTGACGCGTACATCCTGTATTTATATTTTTATTTCCAAATCAATAATGGAACTATTACAGCATTGAAAACCGTACTGTAATAGCACGCTGTTATTAGGATACGAGTGCTGTAATAGGTTTGTTGCAATTTGTTTTTAACAGTTGGTAGAATTGAAATTCATTTTTATTTCCTGCATCTTTAATGCAACTATTTCAGCACTGAAAACCGTATCGTAATAGCACGTTGTTATTAGGATACGAGTGCGGTAATAGGTTTGTTACAGTTTGGTTTTCAACAGTTGGTAGAATTGAAATTACTTTTTATTTCCTGCATCTGTAATAAAACTATTTCAGCACTGACAACCGTATCGTAACAGCACGTTGCTATTAGGATATGAGTGCTGTAATAGGTTTGTTGTAATTAATTTTTAACAGTTGGTAGACTTGAAATTAATTTTAATTTCCCGCGTCTATAATAAAACTATTTCAACATCGAAAACCGCATCGTAATAGCACGTAGTTATTACGGTACGAGCGCTCTAGTAGGTTTGTTGTAATTTATTTTTATCAGTTGGTATTTCCTGCGTCTATAATACATCTATTTTAGCATTGAAAACCGTTTCGTAATAGCTACGAGTGCTGTAATAGGTTTCTTGTAATTTATTTTTAAAAGTTGGTAGAATTGAAATTTATTATGCGTCAAACAACGATAAACGGTATATATAATAATTTTATTATACAAGGCGGAAAATTACTTTTAATACTTTGCGTCTATAATAAAGCAATTACAGCACTCAACACCCTACCATTGTTATTAATAAACGAGTGCTAAAATAGTTCTGGTGAAATTAATGTTTATACGTTGGCAGCAATGAAATTTCAATCGTAAAATCAACAATGAAGCTTTACAGCACACAAAACCGTTTCGTAATAGCAATTTGTTTTAAAGGTACGAGTGCTACAGTTTATTTATAAAAGTTGGTAGCAATGAAATTTCAAACGCAAAATGTGTATAATAGAGCTATTACAGTACCCAAAACAGTATCGTAATAACGTATTATTTTAAAGGTACGAGTGCTTTTATAGCTTTGGTGCTATTTATTTATTAAAGTTGGTAGCAATGAAATTTCAAACGCAATATCTGTACTCTGCGTCAATAATACAGCTATTACAGCACCCAAAACAGTATTGCAATAGCACATTATTTTCAGTTATTTTAGTTATTTCAGGTACGAGTACTGGAATAACTTTGGTGAAATTTATTTATAAAAGTTGGTAGCAATGAAATTTCGAGAGCAAAATGTGTATAATAAAGCTATTACAGTACCCAAAACAGTATCGTAATAACATATTATTTTAAAGGTACGAGTGCTTTTATAGCTTTGGTGCTATTTATTTATAAAAGTTGGTAGCAATGAAATTTCAAACGCAACGTAACCATCAATAATAAACCTATTACAGCACCCAAAACAGTATTGTAATAGCACATTATTTTAAAGGTACGAGTACTGGAATAACTTTGCCCCAGTTTATTTTTAAAAGTTGGTAGCATTGAAATTTCAAACGCAAAATGTATAATAAAGCTATTATAGCACCCAAAACAGTATTGGTGTAATAGTATATTGTTTTAAGGATACGAGTGCTGTAATAGCTTTGGTGCAATTTATTTATAAGTTGGTAGCAATGAAATTTCAAACGCAACGTAGCCAGCATTAATAAAGCTATTATAGCACCTAAAACGGTATCGTAATATCACATTATTTTAAAGGTACAAGTGCTGTAATAGCTTTGGCACAATTTGTTTTTAAAAGTTGATGAAATTTCAAATGCAGCAAATTACGAGTATGACAAAAAAATATGTACAAAAATAACTTTTAGTTTATTTAATATAGGCGTAGCTACGGTTACCTAAGAAACATAAATTTCTCTAAATTTTGGCAATAAATTTCTCTAAATTTTGGCAATAAATTTCTCTAAATTTTGGCAATAAATTTCTCTAAATTTTAGCAATAAATTTCTCTAAATTTTGGCAATAAATTTTGGCAATAAATTTCTCTAAATTTTGGCAACAAATTTCTCTAAATTTTGGCAATAAATTTCTCTAAATTTTGGCAATAAATTTCTCTAAATTTTGGCAATAAATTTCTCTAAATTTTGGCAATAAATTTCTCTAAATTTTGGCAATAAATTTCTCTAAATTTTGGCAATAAATTCCTCTAAATTTTGACAATAAATTTCTCTAAATTTTAGCAATAAATTTCTCTATATTTTGGAAATAAATTTCTCTAAATTTTGGCAATAAATTTCTCTAAATTTTGGCAATAAATTTCTCTAAATTTTGGCAATAAATTTCTCTAAATTTTGGCAATAAATTTCTCTAAATTTTGGCAATAAATTTCTCTAAATTTTGGCACAAATGGCTTAAAAAATAAATTATAAATAGTTTACACGATTGGATCCATACGTCATTTTACTCAACTTGAACTCGTGCGATAAAATCGTCATTACAAAACTGGTGTTATAATTTACTACATTAGATACATTATATAACTAAAGTAATATAATCTTGTATAGGAGTATTATTTATACCCGACGCCCTAAAGGGTAAAGAGGGATAGCAGAAGAAGAAGATATATTATTTCAAAATCAAATTATTCTACACGCGACTCTCTACAATCTGAGGTTAAATTAAGAAACGAAAAATCAACGTTTGAATTTTCCTTTTTTGCAAGAAAGAAAACGAGCGTGGCAGATGGACGTGAAACAAGAAAAAAAAATTCAACATTTTCAGTATCTGATATAAACATCAAGTTAGCAAAGCATTAAACTCTATTTTAACATAAATAAAGTTGTAACCCTCTACCGCCCTCGAGTGTCTTCAGAACAATTTTCCTGGAAACAGTTCGCAGCCCACGTCTGGGTTACAGGATGTGCATGTTTCTTGAAAGATCTAGTTTTATCACCGACTTAAAGCCTCCGGTTGTGGCGTGGAAACAACGTATATTTTCGTATAGATTCGCTTTTATAACCTCTGACGGCAATGTATAATATTTTAAAAGCAAAAAACTAGACAACAGTTACCACAAAATAAGTAGTGGCGGTTGGTGGCTTGAGTCATGATGGGGCCAGCGGAAGTAGATATTGGCCAGGATAACACAACTCTACCGCACCAGTAGAATTTGATTGTTTGACTAAATTCTATGTATTTAAGTGTTGACAAAGACTTTCATCCCGACTTAATAGAGTCTGGCACCTAGAGGCCCATGGGTATGTAATCTAGTCGCCACAGTATGCGCATAATCATTTTCCTATGTACCTATGTTTCAAACGTATTTGGAAGTTGTTTATGATTTGAGCCAAAGACCAGAGGGGTATAAACATCATGACGTATTGTTTTTTTCTATTCAATCCCAGAAAGGTTATATCTGTCAGTTTGACTTTTCAAGCTTGCATTAACGTGATTTGATTATTGCTTCAAATTTACCAAGTAGTTTATGAATGCGGTGGTAACGTCACGTTTTTCCAAACAAGGATTTTACGTCAAGATAAACAACGAGCCAAGTTCTGTAACTCCTGAAGGAAATCGTGCGAAAGCCAAGATTGAATGGTGCGACAAAGAATATGCTAAATTCCAAGCCTCGATGGTGACTAACAATTTTAGGTAAGTTTGATATTTCAAATTCAAAGTTATTATGATTTTATAAAAAATTAAACTTTTCAAAGTGTTACGGCCCTAGGGTATTATGTACCTCCTATCCTAGCAACAAATAATAACTTTTGACATTTAAAGATTGCATGTTTTTCTAAATGAAACTTTACAGTTGTGACATAAGTAGCGGATCTTTTCGAAGTTGTATGTCCTTACTACGGTACTATATTTTATCCTAGTAATAATGGCACAGTAATGTAATAATAGTAAGAAATAAATAAACTTTTTTGTCCCAAGGAGGGTTTAATCGATTTGGAACGTCAACTTGACAAGTAAATTATTGTAGCAACATTTATGAGTGCAATATGTTCCATCTACTAATGCGAGCGTTTCACAGTCTAATCGCTTTAGGGTAGCTAAAGTATAAAGCTAAAGACATTTTAAAGATTTTTGTTATTTGCTGTCGGATTACGAGTACTGTCAAAGGCACATCTCCCTACAATGGAAAAGTAGAGATCAGATCAGATCAAAACATACGTTTTTGTTGGACGTCTGTTTTTGTCGGGTAAAACTGAATTTCACACTTATGGTTCACTTGCGTTGATATTGCCAAGCAGAACTCTTGGCAAGTGCACAAGCAACGGAAAAAACTCGACCACCTGATTTTTCAAGGGGACGTCATCGATGTTCTACTTGAAATGAATAATCAAAAGATGAAGAGTGTTGCATGTTGATTCCCAATATAAAAATAACGAAGGTTAGTTGTTGGAAATTTAGGGATGATTTCGGACATTGAATTCATTCAGCTACAACGAATTTTTTATATACAGGGCCATAGGGATATTCATGTAAAATTTGAAATGTATTAATATTGGCTCCCCTAATTATTTAAGCAGTATCGGTCTTCGAATATTATTTTTAACCCTTTCAGCCCTGGATTTTTAAATTTGAAAAGAACATTTTTGTTAATTATTATTGATGGGGAGCTTCTTAAGACCATAAATACCAAATTTGAACTGATTTGATTAATTAGTATAGGAATTAATTAGTGAGGCTTTATTGAAGTGACATCTAGTGATAAACAGCAAAAATATGGATTTTCATAGTAAGTAGAGACTTGTAAATGTTGCGGTGGCAATTGCGCCACCACGAGGGCCGAAAGGGTTAAAGCTTTTTAATCTTAATGATTTAGTACCTTACTTAATAGTTTTCGCAGAGTATTTACCGAGATATTTGCAAAAAAACTTTACAACCATTTTGAATGAAAAACAAAGGTTTGCCATGAAATCATAATGGCGGGTATTTAATTTTTCTCTAAAAAGTGACAGTAGTTGTCACATTACGATTTACAACCGGCCGTATATTATACACAAGAAAAAGTATTTATAAGTTAATGGTCTTTCTTGTGTGGAAAGTGTAAATCGTAATGCGACAACAAACGTCACTTTTTAGAACAAAATGAAATATCCGCCATTATGATTTCATGGCAAACCTTTGTTTTTAATTCAAAATAGTTGTAAAGTTTTTTGCAAATATCTCAGTAAATACTCTGCAGAAACTATTGAGCTTTAAAAATAATGTCTGTGCGGATGTGTATGTTTGCCTGTGGGCGCTATATCTCAAAAAATATTTAAGGTTCTGTAATTAAACTTTAAACTAGAGCTTCATTTGACAATCGGAAGAAATGGAAAGCTTTTGGTGAAACTTGGAAAACTGCATGGTAAGGTTTTTCTCCTACAATTTCGTGTCATACATTTTATTAGATTGCTTATATTTTTGCAAACATATGTAGTCGCACAATTTTAACATATTCGATACAATTAACAGTGATGATAGTAACTTGTTGCAATTGAATTAAATATTAAATTTGATATACGAAAAATCGACAAATTTTACTCAATTTTGGTGAGAAAACCTTGAGGGATGTCGACAGATTTATAATACGTAACAGTGTCAAAATTCACAAATTTTACTAAAACTATAAATAAGTTATTTATTGCTTAATCTTTGTAAGGCTTATCTTTGAATATTTTGTTGTTGCAATTGAATTAAATGTTAAATTTGAAATACGAGACAGTTGCAAAACTGAATTCTGGTATGACCTTGAGGGATGTCGGCAGATAGAAAAGGTGGGAAAATCTTAACAAAAGTAGATATAAACCCGACTATTGTATTATAACGGAAAGGGAGGGTAAACCTCTAGCTACCTACTAGAAAGAACAAAGTGAGAAGAGAACACACTGGTGGGAAGATATCGGCGTGGTAGTGAAGACATAAGTAGCAGATACTAGATGCCAGAAGAAGAGAGGAAATGTAGGATATGTGGATAGTTTTAAAATCGACAAATTTTACGAAGACTTTGAGTGGTGTCGACGGACAGGAAAGGTGGGAAAATCTTGATTGTAGTAGAATAGTAGAAAGGGAGGGAAAACCAGGCTACCCACTGGAAACAACAAAGTGGGGAGAGAAACCACTGCTGGTAAGAGTGAAGAAAGAAGGAGCAGATAGGGGATGTCAGAAGAAGAGAGGAAATGTAGAATATGTCGGGAAGAAGAGGAGCTATGGCAGAATTGTGAAGTGCTTGAAGAACAGAGGAATTGAAGGATAAATGAAAAAGAGGAAGAGCGAAAAAGAAGGAGCAGATGAGGGATGCCAGAAGAAGAGAGGAAATGTAGGATATCTCAGAAAGAAGAGGAGCTATGGCAGCATTGTGAAGTGCTTGAAGAAGAAAGGAAATGTAGGATATATGAAAAAGAAGAAAAGAAGAAGAGGCAAGATGGTGAAGTGCTTGCAGATAAATGGGGCAACATGGATGCGCAGGGTGAGCAAAAGTGATGAAATTGACGAGAAGAAATTCGAAAGGTGCATGTGACAGAAAAGGAAAATGAAAATATAAGATAATTGTAAATACATTATTTGCCAATGAAGGATTAATAAAGATAAATATGAAAACTGTAAATAAGTTATTTATTGATTAATATTTGTAAGACTTGAGTTTTAAATTTTACATATAAATTCTTTTTATTTAATGTTGTTTATACTGGAGGCTTCTACTTAAACATAATCAATGCAAGAATATAGAAATATAATGCATTTTTGATATTATATAAAAAAATTACTATTTCTTAAGTGGAAACAGAATTGCAACAATCAAAACATGAACTGTGAAAACGAAAAATGCATTCGGAGATTTAAAAAATTGTAAAAAAAAAACAATTGATGCAGGAATGTGCTTTAAAAGCTTAAGATCTATAGAAAAGTAATCCATTTTTGATAATATGTAAAAAAAATTGCTATTTCTTAAGTGGAAACAAAATTGCAACAATTAAAACATGAACCGGAAAAACGAAAAATGCATTCGTCGCTTTAAAAAAATCGTAAAAACACAATCGATACAGGAATGTGCTTTAAAAGCTTAAGATCTATAGAAAATGAATCAATTTTTGATATTATGTAAAAACACTTGCTATTTCTTTAGTGGAAACAAAATTTCAACAATCAAAACATTTACTGGGAAAACAAAAAATGCATTCGGTGATTTAAAAAATTGTAAAACAACAATCGCTGCAAGAATGTACTTTAAAAGCTTAAGATCTATAGAAAATGAATCCATTTTTGATATTATGTAAAAACAATTGCTATTTCTTAAGTGGAAACAAAATTGCAACAATCAAAACATGAACTGGGAAAACGAAAAATGCATTCAGCGCTTTAAAAAATTGTAAAAAAAACAATTGATATAGGAATGTGCTTTAAAAGCTTAAGATCTATAGAAAATTAATCCATTTTTGATATTATGTGAAAACAATTGCTATTTCTTAAGTGGAAACAAAATTTCAACAATCAAAACATTAACTGGGAAAACAAAAAATGTATTCGGCGATTTAAAAAATTGTAAAAAAATAATCGATGCAGGAATGTGCTTTAAAAGCTTTGGATTTACAGAAAAATAATTCATTTTTTATATTATATAAAAAAAACATTGCTATTTCTTCAGTGGAAACAAAATTTCAACAATCAAAACATGAAGTGGGAAAACGAAAAATACATTCGGAGATTTAAAAAATTGCAAAAAAATACCAATCGATACAGGAATGTGCTTTAAAAGCTTAAGATCTATAGAAAATTAATCCATTTTTGATATTATGTAAAAACAATTCCTATTTTTTAAGTGGAAACAAATTTGCAACAATCAAAACTTGAATTGGGAAAACGAAAAATGTATTCGGCGCTTTAAAAAATTGTAAAAAAACAATCGATGCAGGAATGTGCTTTAAAAGCTTAAGATCTATAGAAAATGAATCCATTTTTGATATTATATAAAAACAATTGCCCTAAGTGGAAACAAAATTGCTTCAATTTAAACTTGAACTGGTGAAAACGAAAATTACATTAAACGATTTGAAAAATTGTAAAATAATCGATCATGGAATTTTCTTCAAATACTTAAGATCCGTTAAAAAAACAACTGCCATTTTACTGATGGAACAGAACTGCAACTCTTCAAACTTGAATGGGAGGACGAGAATTGTCTACGACGATTAAAAAAAATATATAATCGATCAACGAGTTTGCGTTCAAAGGTGAAAATAACCAATTTTTGAAATTGACTGATTTTAAAAATGTATTAAAGGAGAAATTTGCTTGAAACCCTTAAGATTAATATAAAAAAAAAATGTCTTAGTGTCCTGGCAGCAATATAAATTTTATATTATAAATAATAACCCTATTAATTTGTAAATTTTTAGTCACAGAAATAATACATTTTCAAAAGTTATACAAACAAAGTAATAGTGTTTTACTTTTTATTTACCATATTATCTGCAGCTAGGGCATAGGTGTCTGTGCTAAGGGCTATTAACCTTTGGATTTTCAGCTTAATCAAATTATTTCAAGAATATTAATATGAAATAAATATTAATTCTACCAAATAAAAACTTGAATCTTTAAGATGTTTAAGTGAATTTCATAAATTCTCTTAAGGCGAAACTAGTCGAGAATTTTAAACATTCAGAATCTAAACTGTGATTTTACTTGGCAGACTTAATATTATCATTAATAATGTAAGCTATCGATACTTAATCAATTTATTTGGCTTGTTTCAGATGAAATAGAAATTTACAAAAATGATTAAAATTAGGCTGAAAGACCTCTGGTCAATTGTCTGTTGAGGCCATCTGTAAAAGTGTCTCAATAAATGTATTGTCTCTCTCTGATTAAAATTATTATGTGTATCAAATTTTTATTTTTATTTTTTTTCTTAGGAAGTGAGTTGGGCGCAGAGAATTAGAAAATTGACTTAAGCTACTACACATCTGTTTCATAGATACAAAAAAACTTGGAAATAAGCTAAGTCAAAAATTTACTATATTCTTGTTCAAATTAAAAAAATGTGCATTCATGTTAAAATAAATAATTTACATTCTTAATCAAAAACTTAGATTCTTGTTCAAAAGTCTGGACTGCATTTACCGTTGTGCACACCAGAAGTATCATTTTGCCAAATTACTATTTACGATCTTATCTATTGCTGACATGTACACGTAAGTGTGGAAACTTGTAATTGCATAAATAAATTGAAATTTTAAAAAGAGCAACAAATTACTGCAAGAGACACTTTCTCTCCAATTCATTTTATTGTATTTTTAAAGCATTATATTACACTCTCACTTGATTGCACCTTTTACCACGAATATGCATTTACAATACAGTCAATATTTATATGAAAATATGTATTATTCAATTAACATTAATAAACCATAATATCCACAAATTCGTACACATCCAATTATAAATTAGTCAAATGAATTACAAATAGATAACGCGGTGAAGTAATGCAAATTGCAAACATCTAGGCCAGAGCAAAACCCCCCAAAATTTGCAACATAACCGCCAGAGTTTGTTGATTTACGAAGGAGTGCTGCAGCTGCAATAATTACCCCTTTTTTCACAGTTATGATCGATACCCAGTGCAAGGGTCGTAAAATGAGATACTTGATATGGATGAGTAAATATTTACCACCATCGATATCACTTGAATATTTGATCTTTCTTGTATAGGTAAACAACGGATATGAAACAACTTTAAGTTACGACTTGTTTGGAACTCGTCCTCCGCAAGGTGTGAAAGGGATTAAACGAAAATTACACAATATCTTGACGTTTTCGCGAGAGACCGACCCAGTGAACGCCCACTTTTCAAGTATTAGCGGAAAGGCTTTAAAAGATAAAAAAAAAAACGCAACGCCGATTTTTTCCGAGGCCCTTCTTCCGAGCTACTCCTGCTTTGACTTACCTTTTACATGTTTGTATATCCTAACGTATTAAATGTAAATATCCATGATCGCACCGTCACTGAGGGACGCAGGTAACGGAGATGTGTGCAGGATGTATCATCCCTAGCTACTGGGGTGCAGCATCCCTTCGCCTTCTTTGGCCGGCGATGGCGCTCGAAGCGGCCCGAAATGCTCGAGTCAATACCGGGTCGGGCCCGATTTAGAGGGCGGATCAAAATTACTGTATGAACGGCCCAGACCCGATGAATGGAACTAATATTTCCTGCTGGATCATTGCTAACTTCATCCGTGTTAATCGCGTTATGCAGATCCGTTCATTTTTGATGCCCGGCCTCCTAAATAACGTTCGGCGAGGCCAAGAAAGTTAAACGGCTGAAGTCGACTAATTACTAAAAACGCGAGCCGAATTGCGGCGGGACTACTGTAGAGTTCAACAGTGTGGGATTTTATTTTTAAATTTTACTGCTGTTTCCTATGCCTGGCTATATTTTACGCGGTGCTGCAGGGCCGCCTTAAAGTTTTATGCGGCAGGCTTTGGAGGCCCTTAAAATTTTTCGGTAATAATAATTGTGAATTTAAGCACTTTCATCTGCTAATGAAATAGATTTGACTTAAGCAAAAATCAAAAGAAATAATAATAGTCAAAGCAGGCTATGAACAAACAGCCGCATGTCTTCTCATTGACAAAGTCAAACTTGACGTTTGAAGTTTTGATTTTAAATTGTCTATTTTCGAGTGACGTGACGAAAGTTGGTCCTTCGAACCGAATAATGTATAATGGAGTGAACAGCTATTTGATCAATATAAACTGTGAACATATAGTTTTCACGCGAGTTATGAATATTGAACATGAGAATGTAATTTTATTTTTGTAGAATATTCCGTGCTTGAATTGACAAATGCAACATTTCTGCTTGTTTTTCATTATCCGTCCAAAATTGGCAATACTGTAACAGTGAATTTTACAAAATACAAAAAAAATAATATAAACATAGAGAAATGGCAATTTCTCAGCGTCGAAAAGGTCATTTTCTCGTGTCGGAAATGTTTATTACGCTACGTCAAAATATCATTTTGTCGTGTCAGAAATGTTCGTCACGTAATGTCAAAAATCTAATTTTCTCGTGTCCGAAATGTTCATTATGTATCATCAAAAATGTCGTTTTCCCATATCAGAAATGTTCATTACGTAACGTCAAAAATGTCATTTTCTCCTGTCAGAAATGTTTGAAGAGTCAAAAATGCAATTCTTCTCCAATCACAAATGTTCAATACGTAAGTTTTTTTACTTTCTCCGGAAATTCATTTTTTTTGGCATTCGAAACGTCATTTCTCTTTCACGAAATCTTAATTTCTTATTGTCAAAAATTACATTATTCCGTCAGGAATGTTCAATATGCAACCTCATAAATGTCATTTTCTCCGGTCAGAAATGTTCATTGCGTAACGTCAAAAATTCCAAAGAAAAATAATATAAACATAGGGAAATACTCATTACGTAACGTCAAACAACTCACCTTCTTCTGTCAGCAATGTTCGTTTCGTAACGTCAAAAATGTAATTTTTCTGCAGCCAGAAATGTTCATTACACAATGTCTAAAATGTTCGTGACATTTTCATCTGTCAGAAACGTCTATAACGTAACATAAAAAATCTCATTTTCTCGTGTCAGAAATGTTGATAACGTAACATCAAAAATGTCATTTTTTCGTTTCAGAAATGTTCATAACATAACGTCAAAAATGTCATTTTCTCCTGTCAGAAATGTTCGTTGCGTCAAAAATGTCAATTTAATAACGTCAAAATGTATTTTTTCTCTTGCAAAAATAATTTTTGATTACATTTTTCTAGGCCGAATTTTTTGACTGTCAAAAATATTCCTTTTCTGCAAATGTAATTTTTTCTCCTGCAAAAATCATTTTTGATTACATTTTTCTAGGCCGAATTTTTTTACTGTCAAAAATATTCCTTATCTGCTGTCAACAATATCACTTTTCTAATGTCAAAAATGTTCTACTTTTGAACCGTCAAAAATATTCCTTTCCGACAAAATTTCTTACTCTTAAAAATGCCAATTAAATGCCAAAAATGTACTCTTTCTTCTTCCAAAAATCATTTTTGATTACATTTTTCTAGGCAGAATTTATTGAATGTCCAAAATATTCCTTTTCTGCTGTCAACAATATTACTTTTCTAATGTCAACAATATCACTTTTCTAATGTCAAAAATGTTCTACTTTTGAACCGTCAAAAACATTCCTCGTGGACAAAATTTCTTACTTTTAGAAATGTCAATTAAATAATGTCAAAAATGTACGCTTTCTCCTTCCAAAAAACATTTTTGATTACATTTTTTAGGCCGAATTTATTGACTGTCAAAAATATTTATTTTCCGCTGTCAACAATATCACTTTTCTAATGTCAAAAATGTTCTACTTTTGAACCATCAAAAATATTCCTTTTCGACCAAATCTCCTACTATTAAAAATATCAATTAAACAATGTCAAAAATGTAATTTTTTCTCCTGCAAAAATCATTTTTGATTACATTTTTCTAGGCCGAATTTTTTTACTGTCAAAAATATTCCTTTTCTGCTGTCAACAATATCACTTTTCTAATGTCAAAAATGTTCTATTTTTGAACCGTCAAAAATATTTCTTTTCGACAAAATTTCTTATTCTTAAAAATGTCAAAAATGTACTCTTTCTCCTTCCAAAAATAATTTTTTGATTACATTTTTTTATGTTGAATTTTTTGACTGTCAAAAATATTATTTTACTTGTGTTAAAAGTGTCAAATTCCTAATGTAAAAATGCTCTACTTTTGAGCTGTTACAAATATTCCTTAAAAAATTTCTTACTCTTAAAAATGTCAATTCAATAATGTCAAAAATATAATTTTTCTCCTGCAAAATAATTTTTTTGATTACATTTTACTAGGCAGAATTTTTTTACTGTCAAAAATATTCCCTTTCTACTGTCAAAAATATCATTTTTCCTAGTGTTAAAAGTGTCAATTTCCTAATGTAAAAGATGCTCTACTGTGTCAATTGTCAATTCAATAATGCCAAAAATATAATTTTTCTTCTGCTAAATCATTTTTTGATTACATTTTACTAGGCAGAATTTTTTTACTGTCAAAAATATTCCCTTTCTAGTGTCAAAAAATTCTTTTCGACCAAATTTCTTACTCTTAAAAATGTCAATTAAATAATGTCAAAAATGTACTTTTTCTCCTTCCAAAAATCATTTGTTTAGGCTGAATTTTTTAACTGTCAAAAATATTCTTTTCTACTGTCAAAAATATCATTTTTCTAAGGTTAGAAGTGTCAATTTCCTAATGTCAAAAAACCTTTTGAGCTGTCAAAAATATTTCTTTTCGATCAAATTTCTTACTCTTAAATATGTCAATTAAATAATGTCAAAACTGAACTCTTTCTCCTTCCAAAAATCATTTTTTTATTACATTTTTCTAGGCCGATTTTTTTTACTGTCAAAAATATTCCCTATCTACTGTCAAAAATATCATTTTTCTAGTATTAAAAGTGTCAATGTCCTAATGTAAAAAATGCTCTACTGTTGAAATTCATTTCGACAAAATTTCTTACTCTTAAAAATGTCAATTAAATTATGTCAAAAATGTACTTTTTCTCCTTCCAAAAATCATTTGTTTAGGCTGAATTTGTTGACTGTCAAAAATATTCGTTTCTACTGTCAAAAACATCATTTTCTACTGTTAAAACTGTCATTTTCGTAATGTCAAAAATACTTTTGAGCTGTCAAAAATATTTCTTTTCGACAAAATTTTTTACTCTTAAAAATGTCAATTCAATAATGTCAAAAATGTAATTTTTCTGCTTCTAAAAATCACATTTATGTTTTTCGACTGTCAAAAATATTGTTTTTCTAATGCCAAACATATTTTATTTACTAACTTTCACCGTAGTTATTATTATATTTCCTTTGAAAAAAAATGATGAAGTAGTAATTGAGCGTAAATGTCATTTTAATATTTGTCGAATATTATTCCTTGCTTGAAAATATAATATTTCAGTTTTCCATAATCCCCCAAAATTGGTCCTTCGAGCCGGAAAATTTACGATGAAGTAATGGTAAAATTATAAACGTCTATTGTTCTCCATCAATCATCGTCCGTACAAAATTGGTCCTTCGAACCGGGAAATGCACGCTGGGAATAAAAGTAAACGTAAAATTTGAAACGTTTATTGTTCCGCATCAATTATTTCAGGAACGTGGAAAACATGTCGACAAAGCTGCCCCTGCAGTCCGGGAAGAGGCCGCCGCAGCCTCCTTTGATATTCCTTCCCATCGTTTGCGCAGCGTAATACTCATTATCACTGTGACTATCTAAAATCTCGTTTGTTGACGTTGGCCTGAAATTAAATTCACTTTTCATTCAGCACACACTCAGCAAGCCATTGAATGACACGACAGATTTCGGATGATTGAACAGATTTTTTTAATTAACAATAGCTGGCGCGATCGTGAGATTCTTCAGTCGTTTGTAAATGAGCTTATAACTTTAGATTATGTAGGTTTATTGTTTATACGGATATGTATAACTGAGTATTCTTCAGTTGTTCGTAACTTCAGATTATGCACGTTTATTGTTTATATGGATATGTATAACTGAGCTTTAAGATTTTTCAGATTATGTACGTTTATTGCTTATGTGAATATGTATAACCCGAGCTTGTTATTTCAGATTATGTAGGTATTGTTTATGTGTATGTGAGTAACTGAGCTCGTCCAGATTATCATTATTTAATCCTTAAACGAATGAGCGCATTTTTATAGAACGGTGATCAGTAGATCGATGGAATAAAAAAAAATGCTTTATTAGTAGGGCGAGAAAAAGTGCATAATTAACTCTTAGCTAACGAGCTAGTTTATAATAGTCGCAAACAACTAAAATGAGCTCATTTGTGGATTGATATTTTGGTGGATGCGCCGGGAAGTTGCTTTTAAAATGCGATATGGTAGCGACCACAATTAATTAAAGAATTCCTAGGAGTGTTCGTGGTAAAATTATCTTAAATTGCATGGCGTGCCTAGATGTGATTTATCAGGTATAATTTTTTTAGCAATTTTTTCCGATGGGATTTATACTCACGTGAAAATGGCATGTAATATTTCTTCAATGATTCCAGTCGATGTATCTATCGGCTTCTCTGATAATTCGCAGATTGCACGCAAAATACACCCTCTGCCCCCATATCCATACATTTGCGCGTACCGCTCGAGGGTTTTATAAATATCCCAGCGCGATATGGGGGCGATGGACCTCTTTTTCCTTGCATAAATTATATTCGGGTTCGTGTACAGGGAAGCGTTCTGGGGGAGGTAGTGTGTCGACTTGATAACAATGCCCACAATAACGGTCTCATCTTCCAAATCCACGGGAAATCCAGCACCCATTATGGCCTAAATTAATATCCGTTAGATTGTTAAAAGAAATTGTGCAAATACGTGTTTCTGCCGTTTGAATGTTCCGACAACTTTTGGTTGTATAAAAATGTTAGTGAATAAATTTAGAAGGTATAGTCGATTCCAAGATATAGTGGACTGACTTATTTAAATTTGCATAAGTAGGGGTTTGCCCACAGCAGCCTAAAATGTTTTTTCGACATTTTTTAGAACCGAAATTTGTGCTAATAATTAATACATTTACATCTATAATTAATAATCACCGCGAGAAATGTAAATAAATCAGTTCACTATATCGTGGAAAAGAGTATACCTACGTTAATGTCGTTGCGACATGTTTTTTTAAACCAAAATTTGTCCTAACAATAAATACATTCACATCTATAATTAATAATCAGAAAGAGAAATTTAGATAAGTAAGTTCACTATACCTCGAAAAATAATTTTTTTTCAATTTTTTTTTTAGAACCAAAATTTGTCCTAATAATGAATACATTCACATCTATAATTAATAATCACCGAGATAACTTCAAATAATTCAGGTCACTATATCTTGTGAAAGACCATACCAACATTTATTTTCTTGCGACATTTTTTCACAAAAAAATAATGAATACATTTATATCAATAAACAAACATACTTGAATTCTATGGATGGGACCTTCTGGATAAATAAGGGCCCTCTTAGTTCTGGCGCTTTGGGCATCTGCAGCGTGCAAGACGATCACTACAACACATAAAAGTTTATGTACATTGCGCAGCGCCATGTTTGCACAAAACAAATAATCGTACTTTCCGGGATTCTTTCGTCTTCTGGGTATCCCCCGCTGAAAATAATTAAAACTCTACTTTCTAAATAAAGCGCCGTTAAGGCGTTTACGGCGACTAATTAGAGCTTTGTTAATTATTGTTTGTTAGTAGGCGGGCGTTAATAATAATTCCGAGTCCGCATTGTTTCCTGAATTAGTGTGTATTAACCCAGTTTAAACAGAACTGTTAATTTGTATTATTACAAAAAATCTAACGTACTGTTAGAATCGCTGAGAAGTTTCTATTTATAAAATTCTATATTTAAGAAAATACATGTTTGGCCAAGTTTGGTTTCTTTTCACAAACGGAAGAGAAATTCGATTTCTCATCTGTCGAATTCGTGAGAGAAATAACATTTCTCGCCCAAGGGAGAGAAATTATTATTTCTCTTCCTAGGGAGGGAAGTAATCGTTTCTTTTCCTATGAGGTTCCATTATTTATGTCACGGCTGACAATCCGGGAAAACTATCAATGACGTAATTTTGGATTATGAGCTAATTTTGCATTCTTGAGTCTTTAGAATACCATTCTGAAGTTTTATAAAAATCTGTTTACGGATTTGCCTCTAAATGATAAAAATACGTTAAAATAATAATTTTCAAGTTTTCAAAAAGTTTGAGTGAAAATTCCGGGAAAACTATCAATTACGTATTTTTCGATTATGAACTAATTTTGCATCTACGAGTCCTTAGAATACCATCCTGAACTTTCATAAAAATAAATTTACGGATTCGCCTCTGAATGACAAAAAAAAATCAGAATGATTATTTTCAAGTTTTCGAAAAGTTTGAGTGAAAATTCCGGCAAAAGTGTCAATAAGGTAGTTTTGGATTATGGTCTAATTTTGCATCTATAAGTCCTTAGAATGTCATCCTGAAGTTTCATAAAAATCAATTTACGGACTCGTCTTCGAATGATAAGAAAAGCTCAGAAAAAGTTTGAGCGAAAACTCCGGGAAAACTATCAATGAGGTAATTTTGGATTATGGCCTAGTTTTGCATTTCTGAGTCCTTAGAATATCATCCTGAAGTTTCATAAAAGGTATTTTATGAATTCGCCTCTAAATGACAAAAAAGGTCATAATGATTATTT
This sequence comes from Ocypus olens, assembly GCA_910593695.2. Lineage (NCBI taxonomy): Eukaryota > Metazoa > Arthropoda > Insecta > Coleoptera > Staphylinidae > Ocypus > Ocypus olens. The sequence goes on along the minus strand of OU343059.1, from coordinate 8,306,450 downwards.
TCAAATTTTCGAAAAGTTTGAGTGAAAATTCTGAGAAAACTATCAATGACGTATTTTTTGATAATGGACTAATTTTGCATCTATGAGTCCTTAGAATACCATCCTGAAGTTTCATAAAAATAAATTTAAGGATTCGCCTCTGAATGATAAAAAAAGTTCAGAATGATTATTTTCATATTTTCGAAAAGTTTGAGTGAAAATTCCGAGAAAACTATCAATGACGTATTTTCTGATTATGGACTAATTTTGCATCTATGAGTCTTTAGAATACCATCCTGAAGTTTCATAAAAATAAATTTACGGATTCGCCTGTGAATGACAAAAAAATTTTAGAATGCTTATTTTCAAGTTTTCGAAAAGTTTGAGTAAAAATTCTGGAAAAACGATCAATGACGTAATTTTGGATTATGGACTAATTTCGTATCTAGGAGTGCGTAGAATATTATCCTGAAGTTTCATAAAAATCAATTCACGGATTCACCTCCTAATGATAAAAAAGTTCAGAATGATTATTTTCGAGTTTTCAAAAAGTTTGAGTGAAAATTCCGGGAAAACTGTCGATGAGGTAATTTTGGATTATGGTCTAATTTTACATCTACGAGTTTTTAGAATATCATCCTGTAGTTTCATAAAAATCAGTTTATGAATTCGCCTGTAAATGATAAAAAAAGTTTAGAATGATTATTTTCAAATTTTCGAAAAGTTTCAGTAAAAATTCTGGAAAAGCTATCAATGACGTAATTTTGGATTATGGACTAATTTTGTATCTAGGAGTGCGTAGAATATTATCCTGAAGTTTCATAAAAATCAATTCACGGATTCGTCTCCTAATGATAAAAACAGTTCAGAATGATCATTTTCGAGTTTTCAAAAAGTTTGAGTGAAAATTCAGGGAAAACTGTCCATAAGGTATTTCTGGACTATGGACTAATTTCACATCTATGGGTCTTGAGAATACCATCCTGAAGTTTCTTAAAAATCAATTCAGAATGACTATTTTCAAGTTTTCAAAAAGTTTGAGTGAAAATTCCGGTAAAACGGCCAATGGGGTAATTTTGGATTATGGTCTAATTTTACATCCACGAGTCTTAAGAATACTATCCTGAAGTTTTATAAAAATCATTTTATGAATTCGCCTCTAAATGATAAAAAAAGTTCAGAATGATTATTTTCAAATTTTTGAAAAGTTTGAGCGAAAATTCCGGGAAAATTATCAATAAGGTAATTTTGGATTATCAACTAATTTTACATCTATAAGCCCTTAGATCACCATCCTGAAGTTTCATAAAAATCTGTTAACGTATTTGCCTCCAAATCATAAGAAAAGTTCAGAATGATTATTTTCAAATTTTTGAAAAATTTCAGTGAAAATTCCGAGAAAACTATCAATGATTTATGTTGGATTATCGATTAATTTTATACCTACGAATCTTCAGAAAACCATCCTGAAGTCTCATGAAAATCTGTTTACGAATTGGATCCGAAATGATAAAAAAATGAAAATGATTACTTTTTTTTTAAGTTTGAGTGAAAATTCCGAGAAAACTATCAATGATTTATGTTGGCTTATCGACTAATTTTATACCTATGAATCTTAAGAAAACTATCCTGAAGTCTAATAAAAATATGTTTACAAATTGGCTCCGAAATGATAAAAAAAATGAAAATGATTGTTTTTTTAATTTTTTAAAAAGTTTCAGTGATAATTCCGGGAAAACTATTGATGCATATTCTTGGATTACCGGCTAATTTTAAATCTATTAATTTTTAAAACAATATCCAGAAGTTTCATGAAAATCTATTTAAGGATTTTTCTTGAAATTGAAGTTTTCATGTTTTCGCATGTTTTGGGTGGAAATTCTGAAAAAAACTATTCATGACGTATTTTTTGATTATCGACTAATTTTACATCAATAAGTCTCTATATTTTTTAGTACTATAATAATCTATTCAGGTATTTGCCTAGAAATGAAAAATAATCAGAATGTTGGTTTTTGAATTTTCAAAATTTTTGAGTGAACATTGCAGGTAAACTGCTTATGATATATTTTTGGATTATCCACTAATTTTATACCTGTAAGTCTCTTAAATATTTTTCTGAAGTTTCATAAAAATCTATGTAGGCATTCGCTTTGAATTGAAAAATAGAATCAGAATGTTGATTTTTAAATTTTCAAAATTTTGGAGTGAACATTTCAGGTAAACTGCTCATGATCTATTTTTGGATTATCCAATAATTTTACATCTATAAGTCTCTGAAATATTTTCCCGGAGTTTCATAAAAATCTATGAAAGGATTTACATTTAAATGAAAAATATAATCAGAATGTTGATTTTTAAATTTTCAAAATTTTTGAGTGAAAATTTCTGGTGAACTACTAATGAACACTTTTTGGATTATACGCTAATTTTACTCCTACAAGTCTCTAGAATATTTTCTTAAAGGATTTAGACAAATTAAAATGAAAAAATCAAAATTATTCAAATTAAGAAATTTGAGTGAAAATTCCGTTAAACTATCAATGTCAGATTTTCGGATTGTAAACCAGTTTTATACCTATGTGTCTTAAGAATACCACTCTGAAGTTTAATCAAAATCTATTCACGGATTTGCTTTGAAATAGAAAATAATAATCGGATTGTTTGTTAAGTTTTCAATATTTTTGGGTGAAAATTCCGTGAAAACTATTCATGACGTATTTTTGGATTACAGACTAATTCTATATCTATAAGTCTCTGAAATATTTTCCTGAAGTTTTATAGAAATATATGTAGGGATTTGCCTTGAAATGAAAAATAGAATCAGAATGTTGATTTTTAAATTTTTACAATTTTTGAGTGAAAATTTCTTGATACATTTTTGGATTATACACTAATTTTACTCCTACAAGTCTCTAGAATATTTTCCTGAAGTTTCATAAATATGTCTTAAAGGATTTAGCTTTAAATTAAAATGAAAAAAATCAAAATTATTGAAATGAGGTTTTTAAGAAATTTGAAGGAATATTCCGGGAAAACTATCAGTGTCGGATTTTCGGATTATAAACCTATGTGTCTTAAGAATACCTTTCTGAAGTTTAATGAAAATCTATTCAAGGATTTACCTTGAAATTAGAAAAAAAAAATCGGATTGTTTGTTAAGTTTTCAATATTTTTGGGTGAAAATTCCAGGAAAACTATTCATGACGTATTTTTGGATTACTGACTAATTTTATATCTATAAGTCTCTGAAATATTTTCCTGAAGTTTCATAAAAATCTATGTAGGGATTTAGCTTTAAATGAAAAATAGAATCAGAATGTTGATTTTTAAATTTTCAAAATGTTTGAGTGAAAATTTCAGGTAAACTACTCATGACATGTTTTTGGATTATCCGCTAATTTTACTTCTATAAGTCTGTAAAATATTTTCCGAAAGTTACATAAATATATCTTAAAGGACTTAACTTTAAATAAAAAAAAAATCAAAATGATTCAAATTGAGTTTTTAAGAAGTTTGAGTGAAAATTCCGAGAAAACTCTCAATGTCGGATTTTCGGATTATAAACCCATTTTACATTTATAAGTCTTTGGAATGCTTATGTGCAAGTTTTCAACATTTTTGAGTCAAACCTCCAGGTAAACGTATTTTCTATTTATCAACATCGATAAGTCTGTAGAATGTTGTCCTGAAGTTTTTTTTTTCAAATTAGATTTTAGAAACGAACATTTTACTCCCGTTTCTGAAAAAAAAGTATATACAGGGTGTCATCGGATCAAAAAAAGTTCTGAATAAAACCGAAAAAAAAAATTAGATAAAAGTTACTTTTTTATGTCATATTGACATATTGTTACGTAATTGATAGTTACTTTTAATTTGAGGCATGGTAATGATCCGCCTACTTTCTCTAATAAGTAGCATCAGAAATAAATATTCTTCACATTTTTGGGCAGTATTAAACAAAACGCTATACAGCACTTGTGATGAAAGGAATTTCGCTGTACATTCGCCTACCACTCGTGTGCAAACAGGCCCACGCGTGAGCAAAATTCGTACTTTCATCACTTGTACTGTAATAATAATAATAATAATACTTATAATAATATTTATTGTCATTGAAGTCGTTACAAGAAATAACTAAACTTTTAGACGCGTCAAAATAACAAGGATGATATAAATACTTACGACAGACTCATTACAAAACCTGGAGTAATATTATTGGTTGTGGTTAAATTTTTTCTCTTTAGTTTTTAGTATTCATAAATTACGTGGATGGAATATAATATTATCAATTTATACCTTAGAAGATGAAATATATATTGTTCACACTTATTTATATTTGACGAGGATAACATCACCCTCCCCCCACCCCCATTTATTCATTTTACGACTAGTAGTATCAGAACGTCGTTCGGTCCAAGGCCGTAACATCATTCCGAGGTACTAAAAAATTATTATCTGACTGATTCGATTCGATTCGATTTCCAATAATGTGGCGCGGAAATGTCGGGAGAAATTTTAAGAATGCCCGACGAAATGAGATTTCATGGTGATTTATGAAACAATAAAATCCCTGCGCATCCGCCAGGCCCTAATCGTAAAACATTTATTATATCCACGGACATATAGATTTCTGAGACGGTATTTCCGATGGGTTGATTAAGGCCATGTCGGTATCTACATATCATTGGGTTCCAACGCGATAAATTGTGCAAACGTTTGGTGATTCGTCGGTAAACGTGTAAATCTAATTCATCGTACACACTTTTCGAACCGAAAAACATCGACATAATTAAGTAAACATTTTTTTTTTGTAATAAATCGCAGTCCCATTGTATTCCTCTGATGAGGAAATAAACGATTTTTATTATTATTATTATTACAAATTTAAACAAAAACTTGTTAAAGTAATCAAGACCATAAATTACACATTGCAAGTATCAGAAGCCATTAAATTATGTTCCAAACCGAACTCCGACAAGTTGGATACATCTCCGTACAATTATGGCCCTTATCGGCGGCCTTATCATAATCATCCTCATCCTCGTACCCGTCATAAGGCTTCACGCTGAAATCAACAAGTAAATGTGAAAACTTCCCTTCGCTGATAAGATTTCGGCTCATTAGTTACCGGAATATGGCTTTAATAATCTCCTGCATAAAAGTGCCTTTGCCGGCGGTGGCTTTGCTAACTTCGCACACCGACTTCAGCAAACAGGCCCGTCCATCCTTGCTCTGCCTGCAAACAAAAGGCAAAGATGTTGACACAACCGAGCTCATATTATATTCACTTACGCTGTGAAGAATTTTTCAATTTTGCCGTACAGATCCCGCCTCGTCCGTCTGTGCACGTGATGGTACACGGGATGCACGTATGAGGAAATCGCGTCCTGATAAATGTTCTTTCTTTTTGATGCTTGTAGGTACGCCGGGGAATGATACAAGGTGCTGTATTTCACGGGGGCGGTTTTTACGAAATAGGCAGGGTTGGTAATTCTATAGCTACTTATTCGAACGGGTTTATTGAAGACTTTCTGGTACTTAGTGGCTGTTGGAGCGTAAACGTCTGGTTTGTCCACTCTCCTGTGCAGTAATTCAGCAGGTTTCCTGAACGGCTGGAACGGATCATGCGGAAGTTCCCAGGCGATGGCAGCAGTTCCACCGATTGTAAATATCGTGCTCCTTCCAATTATGGGCAGGGTTAAGCAGTAGACTACAATTAGTATCGAGCTCGAAATGATTTACCCTTATTCTATTCGGAATACTGACCTAGTTGCAGGGAGCTCCCTTCCGGGAAAATGAGATATCGCTTCTTCCTCGAGAGTATTTTTTCGGCGCTATTTACTCCACTTTTCAGGCCACCAGTTGTCGCAATCGCCGATAAAATCAACAACAAATATAGGTATATAGTTCTGGTTACCATTTTTCTGAAGCTAGGGTGGAATGGAAGTAAAATGCTCGCGAGAATCCGCTAACCGACAACTCACTGTAACTGTATTTCGTGTTTAACTGTATATAATTAACACCAGACGAGCTGAAGCCGTAATTTAATTATGATGCCGAAACAAGATTTATTCTTTTACAATTAATAAAAATACCTAACCATATTAATTCAATACAATAGGCAAAACTGCGAAAGAATAATTGCATTAAATCACTCATTTTCAATGTTTTTTTTTCAATGTATTAGTTCTTTGAAAATTCGAAGCACCATGAGAATCTCAGTTGTGTATTGTATCTGTGAGAATTTTCAATTTTCAAATTTATGCGAAAACTATTAATACTGCCCATTTTTAAGTAAAACATGATTTTTTGAGAAAAATTGATTGGTGTTAAAAAATTTCAGCTATCTTCAATAGCAAAAAAAATAGCGTGTTTCATGGTGACACGCTAATTTTTTCGAAAATAAAAAAAAAAAGATTTTTCAGACTTTGATCGGCTGTAGCCGTATGTCAATTAGTGGGATTCAATTAAAATCAGAGATTTTTAATTTTTGACGAAAACATGAAAAAATACACAAGTACACCCCTTGGAACTTTTGGTAAAAAAATAAATTTTTTTACAAATATTTTTTCACTAGATTTCAAAAATATACAAAAACAATTGCTAGAAACTTTGCAAATTTACTTAAAATTGGTTCTGCTTTAAAATTTAGATAAAAATAGTCAACATTTCTTCACTAGATTTCAAAATAATCACAAAAGATTTAAATTTTTTATAAATAAAAAATTGCGAATTTCCCGAGCTTTCAAAAATATACAAAAACAATTGCTAGAAACTTGAAACTTTGCAAATTTACTTAAAATTGCTTTTGCTTTAAAATTTAGACAAAATTACTCAACATTCCTTCACTAGATTTCAAAATAATCACAAGAGAATGAAATTTTTTATAAATAAAAAATTGCGAATTTCCCGAGCTTTCAAAAATATACAAAAACAATTGCTAGAAACTTGAAACTTTGCAAATTTACTTAAAATTTCTTTTGCTTTAAAATTTAGACAAAATTAGTCAACATTCCTTCACTAGATTTCAAAATAATCACAAGAGAATTAACTTTTTTATAAATAACAAATTGCGAATTTCCCGAGCTTTCAAAAATGTACAAAAACAATTGCTAGAAACTTGAAACTTTGCAAATTTACTTAAAATTGCGTCTGCTTTAAAATTTAGATAAAATTAGTAAACATTCCTTCACTAGATTTCAAAATAATCACAAGAGAATTAAATTTTTTATAAATAAAAAATTGCGAATTTCCCGAGCTTTCAAAAATATACAAAAACAATTGCTAGAAACTTGAAACTTTGCAAATTTACTTAAAATTGGTTCTGCTTTAAAATTTAGATAAAATTAGTCAACATTCCTTCACTAGATTTCAAAATAATCACAAGAGAATTATTTTTTTTATAAATAAAAAATTGCGAATTTCCCGAGCTTTCAAAAATATACAAAAACAATTGCTAGAAACTTGAAACTTTGCAAATTTACTTAAAATTGCTTCTGCTTTAAAATTTAGATAAAATTAGTAAACATTCCTTCACTAGATTTCAAAATAATCACAAGAGAATTAAATTTTTTATAAATAAAAAATTGCGAATTTCCCGAGCTTTCAAAAATATACAAAAACAATTGCTAGAAACTTGAAACTTTGCAAATTTACTTAAAATTGCTTCTGCTTTAAAATTTAGATAAAATTAGTCAACATTTCTTCACTAGATTTCAAAATAATCACAAGAGAATGAAATTTTTTATAAATAAAAAATTGCGAATTTCCCGAGCTTTCAAAAATATACAAAAACAATTGCTAGAAACTTGAAACTTTGCAAATTTCGTCAAAATTACTTCAGCTTTAAGACTTAGATAAAATCTGCAAACATTCCTTCACTAGATTTCAAAATAATCACATAAGTCCCACTTAAAACCAAAAGTAATTTCGAAATAATGCTGTTTCGACAATTAAATATATTTATTTGGAACGAATTTGTCGTCGTTAGTACTTTTTTGCTTTTTTCAAACATCCAACAACTCGCAAAAATAAAATTTGTTATTTTGGCAATTGAAAATATTTTCATCGAAGCACCTCAAATGATCAACATCACGAAGAAACAAATATTTAAAAAATCGTAATTAGTAGATTTTTAAAAACGAAAGAGTAGTGTTTTGGTAATTGAATACAAATTTTCTAGAATTTACTCTCTGCGGTTTATATATTTTTTTCGATGCTTCAGAAATAACTGGATTTTCTGAAATAAGTGTTTAGCAGTTTTTGAAAAAAAAATGGACGAATCTGCGAGATATCATAAAAACATCTCATCAAATCGGAGAAAGTTACATGATTAATGTAAAAAACAGCGAATGAATGGATCAGACAGGATGGAGCTGGGGTGGGAAAAAAAGAAGTGAAGGAAGAGGAAGTGATGAAATAGAAAATGTAGTAGTCAAAAATTAGTCAAAAATCGAAAAAAAGGCCAAAGATCTTAATTATGAGCCAAAAAAAATGAAAATTGAAGTAAAAGAAAAATTTTTAGTAAATAACTCTTTAGTCCAAAATAGGTTTTTGACCCGACACTCGAAAATAATGGCTACAAAATAAAAAAATACTAAATATTCAGGTTACAAAATCTAAAATAAAGGGCAAAAATAAAAAATTTTGACCAAAAAACTTGGAAATACCGACAAAAAAATAAAAAAAACACGTGCATAATAATCAATAATTGACCCGACACTCGAAAATAATGGCTATAAAATAAAAAAAAAAAACAAAATATTCAGGTTACAAAATCTAAAATAAAGGGCAAAAATAAAAAAAATAGACCAAAAAAACTCGGAAATACCGACAAAAAAAAATAAAAAAACATGTGCATAATAATCAATAATTCAGGTCCAAAACATAGGGCCAAAAATCAAAAATTCGATTCCAAACGGAGCAAAAAATCGAAAATTTTAACAAAACCGAAAAATTAGGCCAAAATAAGCAATATTTAGGTTAAAAAAAATAGAAAAAAAACGAAAATCAAAAATCCCAGTAGAAATAAAAAATGCAGACCAAAAAAATTGAAAAATAAAGGTTTTTTTTATATGATTTTTTTACCATAGGTGGTGCGTAACACATTGAGATTTGATTTTAGATATTAATCACAATTTTGAATATAACTTTTGTTATGGAAACAAAATCAACACTTATGCGTATTAATAAATTCGATAATTATTTTCCGCATTTCTTTTTGAAATAACCGTATTATTGATTTACTCCCGAATTACCGTTAGTGGATATTTGTTCTGCCACTTAGAGCCTCCGTGAATACAATTTTTTCGCTCGGAGATCTTTCAGTAATGGACAGTAAATGGATGAGATCATGTCTTCTGCGGTTTTTTGCGTATTATTTTCCGCGCTGTTAATGTCCGAAATAAATTTTGCCGATTGTAGTCGAAAGCTATCTCGTCGTAAGAGATATGTTGCATTCCCGGAGGGTTCCACATTGTCCGTAAGTAATACCAAAATATTTACATTTTTATGGAATTTAAAATAAGATCTACTAATTTTGTTTATTTCTTACAACAATTTATATTTCATGTCTGATGTATTCTATATTAACCCTTTGGGCCACAGGAGTCGTTGGAAGCAAAATGACAAATACCGCAATATCGCTTGTCTTTATTGATTGCGACGACAAAAATTTTCGTTTGGGACTCGAAGGGTTAGATCGAAAATGTCTATAGTCTTTTGAATAATTAGGAAGACCAAGTAACTTTGGATATTAGTATCATAACCCTTTCAGCCCTGGTGGTGGCAATTGCCACCCCAAAATTTACATGTCTCTACTTACTATGACAATCCATATTTTTGCTGTTTATCACTAGATGTCACTTCAACAAAGCCTTATAATTAATTCCTATACTAATTAAGCAAATGAGTTCAAATTTGGTATTTATGGTCTTAAGAAGCTCCCCATCAACAATAATTAGCAAAAAATTTTTTTTTTCAAATTTAAAAATCCAAGGCTGAAAGGGTTCACGTCTTTACATTTGCATGTAAAATGTAATGTAGAGGAGGGAAACATCTGCCCATTAGGCAATTTGTTGGTTATGTATAAAAACTTTTTTATGTCCCATTAATAATTAGATAGCGATATGTATGACGGCGCAAGCAATCACCAGGCCTTCAGAACTTTTCACCGAGGGCCTTAACTGGGGCTTATCGTACGACCTCCCCAACAACACCGCCACCATAAAGGAATTCCTGTATCCCCGCTACGCTATGCAGCGGCGGCACCGCAGAGATTTGTATCAGAAACTCGAGGTTATTATGGATTCGTAAGTAATTTCACGGATGACGGCGGCAAATTGCTAATTTCGAGCCCTTTACTTCGCAGCATGGGCTACGACGGGCGTACGTGTGTCTTCAGGGCACTGTGCGAGGCCGGCGGCATGTTCTCGAGGAACGGAAATAACGTCGTCGAAGAGATCCTGCGGATTATTTTCGGGTGGGTGTGAAGAATATCATACACTTAGCTTGTGCTCATTTGTGTTTTCAGTTTCCCGCAGCAAAGGATCATGCCGTCTGAACCAGAGGAGCATCGTCAATATCAGAGGGCGCATCGGATTGGAAAGGAGCGAGGAGGGCAAGAGTGCTCCTCGAGATTTCCTGGATGTTCCTTCTCATTACTGGATATGGCTTTGGGCCATTACGGCGAGAGCGGTCTACCCTTTGCGATGTAAAGTGAACTTGCTCTCCTCGTGAATGAAATATATTAATTGTTACAGTACCAAATTTTTTTAACAATAATAATTCATGCTTAGGGAGCTGCATGCAGCAATGTATATTTAATCTAGTTATAAGATATTATAACTGGAGAATCGAAGTGAAATTTAGGGTCTGAAAATTTCGGTTCGAAAAGCAAATTAAACTTTAAAGGCCTACCGGTCCCAGAAATACAAACTATATTGCCAATATCCTGCCGATATTATGTTTTGGTCCAATAAGTTAATAAAGGACCAATGTTTATTGGCATCGCACGAGTGCTTTCATATATTTATCCAATTTATAACAATATTAACTTTACGTGATTTTCCCAATATTGTTTTCATATACAAGGGCGGATCGATAAGTGTGGTGAAATTGTAACAGAGGGCATCAGAATCGCAAGATGACGTTACAAGTAAAAAAAAAAAAATATTTTTTTTTTACACTTTTGCGTTATTTTCAATTGAGATTACCACAAAAATTAAGGAAGGGCTTTCGCAACTTCTTACAAAATCAAACTAGAGTGAATTTTTAGTCAATTTGAAAAGTTTTAAGCCGATGGTAATTGTTTAAATATTTTTCTCAAGTCGACGAAATGATTACAATCTTTTAGAATTGAGATTAGAACAAAAATTAAGGAAGGGTTTCCGCAACTTTTTACAAAATCATAAACCAGAGTGAATTTTATTTTCAGTCAATTTGAAAAGTTACAAGGCGATGGTAATTGTTTAAATATTTTTCTCAACTCAACAAAATGATTACAATCTCTTCAAGTGGGACTATCTTAAAAAAATAATCTTGGGGGTTTGCAACTTTTTGCAAAATTATGATCCAGAATAAATTCTGAGTGGTTTTGGAAAGTTTCAAACCGATCGTAAATGTTAAGTATGGTGAAATTGTAACAGAGGGCATCACAATCGCAAGATGACGTTACAACAAGTAAAAAAAAATATTTTTTTTTACACTTTTGCGTTATTTTCAATTGAGATTACCACAAAAATGCAGAAAGGGTTTTCGCAACTTTTTACAAAATCATAAACCAGAATTAATTTTATTTTTAGTCAATTTGAAAAGTTTCAAGCCGATGGTAATTGTTTATATATTTTTCTCAAGTCGACGAAATGATTACAATCTTTTAGAATTTCCGTTCTCTTAAAAAACATAGTCTGGGGGGTTTGCAACTTTTTGCAAAATTATGATCCAGAATAAATTCTGAGTGGTTTTGGAAAGTTTCAAACCGATCGTAAATGTTAAGTATGGTGAAATTGTAACGGAGGGCATCACAATCGCAAGATGACGTTACAACAAGTAAAAAAAAAATATTTTTTTTTACACTTTTGCGTTATTTTCAATTGAGATTGCCACAAAAATTAAGGAAGGGTTTTCGCAACTTTTTACAAAATCATAAACCAGAGTCAATTTGATTTTTCAGTCAGTTTGAAAAGTTTCAAGCCGATGGTAATTGTTTAAATATTTTTCTCAAGTCGACGAAATGATTACAACCTTTTAGAATTTCCGTTCTCTTTAAAAAAAATAGTCTGGGGGGTTTGCAACTTTTTGCAAATTTATGATCTAGAATAAATTCTGAGTGGTTTTGGAAAGTTTCGAACCGATCGTAAATGTTTTTACTTTTTTTTTCAGTCGCTGAAATAATTACATTTTTTTTAAACTTTGCGCTCTGTTACAGTACGTTTTTCTCAAAAATAAGGAATCTGCTCTTTACAATTTTTATTAATTTTGAGTAAATTTTGAAAGTCAAAATTATGATCTAGAATAAATTCTGAGTGGTTTTGGAAAGTTTCAAACCGATCGTAAAAGTTTTTACTTCTTTCTTCACTTGCTGAAATAATTACATTTTTTTTCATAAACTTTGCGCTCTGTTTAAGTAAGTTTTTCTCAAAAATTAGGAATCTGCTCTATACAAATTTTCACACAATCATGATCTAGAATGAATTTTGAGTAAATTTTGAAAGTTTTATCACGATAGCGTTTTTGATAATTGAATTTCGAATTTGAGAAAAATCACGTAAACAATACTTTCCCGCATTTTTTACTGAAAAAGTAAAAGCCACTGAATTGCAGTATTTTTTACTTTCGCCGTTGCGTACGGGAATGTATTGTGATGATGTTTTTGACGGACAAATCGATTTCAACGATTTTTAGGAAATCGTTAAAAAGGGCAAATTATCGTAAAAATTCCATTTATAACTTCAAGTCGGAGAAAGCTACATGATGACGACATCACCATTCTTTTTTTAGGAATCATTGAAATCGTCTCTAAGGACTTCAAAACGAAAAATTTTAGAAATTTTTTTCACGATCACAACAACCTAACCCAACCTAATCTAACCCAACCTAACCCAACATAACCCAACCTAACCTAACCTAACCCAACCCAACTTAACCTAACCTAACCCAACCCAACCCAACCCAACCCAACCCAACCTAACCGAACCTAACCTAAGCTAACCTAACCTAACCCAACCTAACCTAACCTAACCTAACCTAACCCAACCTAACCTAACCTAACCTAACCTAACCTAACCTAACCTAACCTAACCTAACCTAACCTAACCTAACCAAACCCAACCTAACCTAACCTAACCTAACCTAACCCAACCTAACCTAACCTAACCTAACCCAACCTAACCTAACCTAACCCAACCCAACCTAACCTAACCCAACCCAACCCAACCTAACCCAACCCAACCTAACCCAACCTAACCTAACCTAACCTAACCTAACCTAACCTAACCTAACCTAACCTAACCTAACCTAACCTAACCTAACCCAACCTAACCCAACCTAACCTAACCTAACATAACATAACCTAACCTAACATAACCTAACCTAACCTAACCTAACCCAACATAACCCAACCTAACCTAACCTAACGTAATCTAACCCAATCTAACCTAACCTAACCCGTATTTTGCAAGGAGAAAATTAAAGCCACTGTACTGCTGTATTTTTAGTTTCACCGTTGCGTACGGGGAAGTATTGTGGTCGTGGAAATTTGAACATTTTTTTTACGGAAATATCGATTTGAGCGATTTTTTTAGAAAAATTGATAAATGGGCAAAATATTATGAAAATTCTATTTGTACCATCAAATTGGAGGAAGTTATAGAATGAAGACATCATTATTTTTTCCTGAAATCATTGAAATCGCCTCTAAAATTTAAAAACGGATATTTTCGTAAAAAAAAAATTAGAAAAAATATTCACGATCACAATACTTTCCCGTATTTTGCAAGAAGAAAATGTATTATGGTCGTGGAAATGTGAACATTTTTTTTACGGAAATATCGATTTGAGCGATTTTTGAAAAAATTGGTAAATGGGTAAAATATTATAAAAAATCTAATAGTACCATCAAATCGGAGAAAGTTATATAATGACGACATCGCCATTTTTTTCCTGAAATCATTAAAATCGCCTCTAAAGATTTTAAAACGGAAATTTCGTAGAAAAAAATTTTTGAAAAAAAATTCACGTTAACAATACTTTCCCGTATTTTGCAAGGAGGAAATAAAAGCCACTGTATTGCGGTATTTTTAGTCTCATCGTTGCGTAGGGAAAAGTATTGTGGTCGTGAAAATATAAATTTTTTTTTACGGAAATATCGATTTGACCGATTTTAGGAAAAATTGATAAATGGACAAAATATTATAAAAATTCTATTTGTACCATCAAATCGGAGAAAGTTAAATATTAACGAAATCACCATTTGTTTCCTGAAATCATTGAAATCGCCTCTACAGATTTTAAAACGTAGTTTCGTAAAAAAAAAAATTAGAAAAAAAAATTCACGATCACAATACTTTCCCGTATTTCGCAAGGAGAAAATAAAAGCCACTGTATTGCGGTATTTTTAGTCTCATGGTTGCGTAGGGAAAAGTATTGTGGTCGTGAAAATATAAAAATTTTTTTTATGGAAATATCGATTTGAGCGATTTTTGGAAAAATTGATAAATGGGCAAAGTATTATAAAAATTCTGTTTATGCCATCAAATCGGAAAAAGTTGCATGATGGCCACATTACCAATTTTTCCTGAAATCATTGAAATTTCTTCTAAAGATTTTAAAACGGATGTTTTCGTAAAAAAAAAAAATTAGAAAAAAAAATTCACGATCACAATATTTTCCCGTATTTTGCAAGGAGAAAGTAAAAGCCACTGTATTGCGGTATTTTTAGTTTCACCGTTGCGTACTGGGAAGTATTGTGGTATTTTTACGGAAATATCGATTTGAGCGACTTTTGGAAAAATTGATAAATAGGCAAAATATTATAAAAATTAAATTTGTACCATCAAATCGGAGAAAGTTAGATAATCACGACATCGCCATTTTTTTCCTGAAATCATTGAAGTCGCCTCTAAAGATTTTAAAACGGATATTTTCGTTAAAAAAAAATTAGAAAAAAAATCACGATCACAATACTTTCCTGTATTTGCAAGGAGAAAATAAAAGCCACTGTATTGCGGTATTATAGTTTCACCGTTGCGTACGGGAAAGTATTATGGTCGTGAAAATGTGAACATTTTTTTTTACGGAAATATCGATTTGAGCGATTTTTGGAAAAATTGTTAAATGGGCAAAATATAATAAAAATTCTGTTCATCTTTATGCCATCAAATCGGAGAAAGTTGCATGATGGTCACATCACCAATTTTTTCAGAAATCATTGAAATCGCCTCCAAGGAAATTGAAAAAGGATATTTCCGTAAAAAAAATTCTTGAATTTTTTTTACGATGGCAATACTTTCCCGTATTTCGTAACGGAGAAAGTAAAAAGCAGCATTTGTTTCATTTGATATAAGCATAATAGGTTTGGAATTTGTCTTCAAAGATTTTCAATTTTGAAGGTTCAGCTTCGAAGATTCGAAGATTCATAGAAAATATTCGCAACTTTAAAAATTCGAAATTCGACGAGACATCCTGTATATGTAAAACGTTTTTCGGAATTCATAAAAAATGTCTTGGTACGTCTTGAAGTGAAAAAAATTGGCTAGATTTTGACCAATTTTCAAGTCTAAAAAAATTATTTCTATGGTTTGTACGAATTTCACATAAACATTTTCTAAATGACACTCAATTGGTACATTTTAACTTCGCAACTTTGAAAATTCCAAATTCGACGAGACACCCTGTACATGTAAATCTGAACTCATTACTTTTAATAAGTTAATTTGAATTTAAATGTTTAAAAATAAATAACCCAAAACTAGTAAAATCCTTGTTTATCTCGAACTATCCCGCTATAAAACGTTATCGACAGTTAAGGTAGTTTATAGTTTCCCTCTCGATATTACGTGAACGACACCATTATTTAGTTATTTATCACCGCCGGGATCGAGTATTTACATCAGCGCTCTTACTTTTTTTTTTTTTAAAGAACAACAATAAAAATAAGAAAGCCTTCACGACGCAACTCGCATAATATAATCCGAAGTAAGTTTTTGGCAGTTGGCCAACGTGTCGTTAGAATATAAACTACTGCTTATCAGACGAAAGGCCAGACGAATATTCTTTCTGATGTATGAATGGAGTTGACGATCGTTCATCTTGACGGAAAAGAAAAGGAGAGTTTCTTGACGATTTTAATAATAAAAAAAAACGCCGCATTACGAAACGAAAAAATTGGATTATCTCAGCTCCGAAAACATTTCTGAAATGTCAATCGAAGGCAAGAAGTTTTATAATAAAATATAAAAGTGGTTGAAGGCGAAAGGCGAAGAATTGTGAAAAAAGTAGAAATTACTGTATGTAACAATTCTTTAATAAATATGTTTGTAATATATTGTAAAACAAGTTTCTTAAACATTGCTCAAGTAATAAATTTTTAACCAATACTTCCTTGTAAAGATCAAGATGTTTTTTGAAGGCTCCTGTTAATACCATTTGATCGAATCCTTTTATCATCTAGAAGGGTATGGATTTTTTAATATTAAAATTTATGTTGGTAGTAAAAGGGATATCTGCATTCTATGATTTACATGTGATTTTTACTTTCTCCATTACGAAGTACGAGAAAGGATTGTGATCGTGATTTTTTTTTCAAAAATTTTCAAAATGTAGCAAATTTAACACATTTAAAAAAAATATTAGAAAATTTTCATCTTAAATCAATTGCTAAAATCGCAAATTTTTAAATCAAAACAAAAAATCGTCTTTAAAAAAAATCATATAACTGTTGGACGCGCTGTTGGATTTTAAAAATGTAGCGAATTTAACGCTTTTTGAAAAATCATTGGAAAATTTCTACCTTAAATCAACGTATTTGCCAAAATCTCAATTTTTTTAATAAAAACAAAAAATCGTATTTTTTATAAATTACGTAACTGTCGAACGCGTCATTAGATTTTGATGATTTAAACTTGAACATGTAGCCAATTTAACACTTTTTGGAAAATCATTAAAAAATTTCTATGTTAAATCAACGCAAATTGACAAAAACGCAATTTTTTAAGTCAAAACAAACAAAAAATAATTAGGTAACTGCTAAACGCATTGTGAGATTTTTATTATTTAAACGTGAAAATGTAGCGAAATTAACACATTTTAAAAAATCATTGGAAAATGTTCATCTTAAATCAATGTAAATTGTCAATCAAAACTAAAACATCGTATTTTTTTAAATCATATAACTGTTGAACGCATTGTTGGATTTTGATTTTTTAAATTTGAAATTATAGCGAATTTATCACTTTTTGAAAAGTTATTGGAAAATGTCCTCCTCAAATCAATGCAAATTGCCAAAATCGTAAATTTTTAAATCAAAACAAGAAATCGTATTTTTAAAAAATTATATAAAAGTTATTGGAAAATTTCCCCCTCAAATCAATGCAAATTGCCAAAATCGTAAATTTATAAATCAAAACAAGAAATCGTATTTTTAAAAAATTATATAACTGTAACAAATTGTCAAAAAACGCAAATTTTCAAGTAGAAACATTTTTTTAAATTACGTAACTGCTGAACGCGTTCTTAGATTTGATGATTTAAACGTGAACATGTAGCGAATTTAACACATTTTTAAAAATCATTGGAAAATTTCCACCTTAAATCAACGCAAATTGCCAAAATCTCATTGTTTTTTTAAATCAAAACAAAAAATCGTATTTTTTTATAAATAAATAAAGTAATAAAAGTAAATAAATAATTAAATAAAGGAACTTCGTAAGCGTTCAAATCGGTCATTGGGTGGACTATTTTCATGAAATTTTTCAGAATTTTTCATCAACTTCTTCGTCAGTGTAGGAAAAGTGTTTAAAAAATCGATTAAAAAACTTTTGAAATTTTTTTTAGGGTTTAAATATCTTTGGAAAAAAGGATAAAATATGTATTTGTATGGACTATTTTCATGATTTTTTTCAGAATTTTTCATCCACTCGTTCGTCAGTAAAGAAATAATGTTTAAAAAATTGATTTCAAAAACTTTTGGAATATTTTAGTATCTAAATGGCCTAGAATGACCTTGAAAAAAAATTATTAAATGGGTAATTGGGTAGACTATTTTCATGATTTTTTTCAGAATTTTTCATCCACTCGTTCGCCAGTAAAAAAATAATGTTTAAAAAATCGATTTCAAAGACTTTTGGAATATTTTAGTGTCTAAATGGCCTAGAATGACCTTGAAAAAAATTGATCAAATGGATAATTGGGTAAACTATTTTCATGATTTTTTTCAGAGTTTTTCATCCATTTGTTTGTCAGTAAAAAAATAATGTTTGAAAAATCGATTTCAAACATTTTTGGAATATTTTAGTGTCTAAATGGCATAGAATGACCTTGAAAAAAATTTATCAAATGTGTAATTGGGTAGACTATTTTCATAATTTTTTTCAGAATTTTTCATCAACTCGTTCGTCAGTAAAAATATAATTTAAAAAAATCGATTTACAAACTTTTAGACTTTTTCCAGTAACTAAATGACCTTGAATGACTTTGGGAAATATTGGTCAAATGGGTAATTGTGTGGACTATTTTCATGAATTTTTTCAGAATTTTTCATCCACTTGTTCGTCAGTATAAAAATAATGATTAAAAAAGTTATGTTTAAAAGCTTTTGAAATTTTTTCAGTGTCGAAATAACCTTGAATGACCTGGGAAAAAATTGGTCAAATGGTTAATTGGGTGGACTATTTTCATTAATTTTTTCAGAATTTTTCATCAACTCGTTCGTCAGTAAAATTATAATTTTCAAAAAATCGATTTACAAACTTTTAGAATTTTTCCAGTAACTAAATGACCTTGAATGACTTTTGGGAAATATTGGTCAAATGGGTAATTGGGTGGACTATTTTCATGAATTTTTTCAGAATTTTTCATCCACTTGTTCGTCAGTATAAAAATAATGATTAAAAAAATTATGTTTAAAATCTTTTGAAATTTTTTCAGTATCGAAATAACCTTGAATGACCTTGGAAAAAATTGGTCAAATGGTTAATTGGGTGGACTATTTTCATTAATTTTTTCAGAATTTTTCATCAACTCGTTCGTCAGTAAAAATATAATTTAAAAAAAAATCGATTTACAAACTTTTAGAATTTTTCCAGTAACTAAATGACCTTGAATGACTTTGGGAAATATTGGTCAAATAGGTAATTGTGTGGACTATTTTCATGATTTTTTTCAGAATTTTTCATCCACTTGTTCGTCAGTATAAAAATAATGATTAAAAAAGTTATGTTTAAAATCTTTTGAAATTTTTTCAGTGTCGAAATAACCTTGAATGACCTGGGAAAAAATTGGTCAAATGGTTAATTGGGTGGACTATTTTCATTAATTTTTTCAGAATTTTTCATCAACTCGTTCGTCAGTAAAAATATAATTTTCAAAAAATCGATTTACAAACTTCTAGAATTTTTCCAGTAACTAAATGACCTTGAATGACTTTTGGGAAATATTGGTCAAATGGGTAATTGTGTGGACTATTTTCATGAATTTTTTCAGAATTTTTCATCCACTTGTTCGTCAGTATAAAAATAATGATTAAAAAAGTTATGTTTAAAATCTTTTGAAATTTTTTCAGTATCGAAATAACCTTGAATGACCTTGAAAAAAATTGGTCAAATGGTTAATTGGGTGGACTATTTTCATTAATTTTTTCAGAATTTTTCATCAACTCGTTCGTCAGTAAAAATATAATTTAAAAAAAATCGATTTACAAACTTTTATAATTTTTCCAGTAACTAAATGACCTTGAATGACTTTGGAAAATATTGGTCAAATGAGTAATTGGGTGGACTATTTTCGTGAATTTTTTCAGAATTTTTCATCCACTTGTTCGTCAGTATAAAAATAATGATTAAAAAATCGATTTATGTTTAAAATCTTTTGAAATTTTTTCAGTATCGAAATAACCTTGAATGACCTTGGAAAAAATTGGTCAAATGGTTAATTGGGTGGACTATTTTCATTAATTTTTTCAGAATTTTTCATCAACTCGTTCGTCAGTAAAAATATAATTTAAAAAAAATCGATTTACAAACTTTTAGAATTTTTCCAGTAACTAAATGACCTTGAATAACTTTGGGAAATATTGGTCAAATGGGTAATTGGGTGGACTATTTTCATGAATTTTTTCAGAATTTTTCATCCACTTGTTCGTCAGTATAAAAATAATGATTAAAAAAGTTATGTTTAAAATCTTTTGAAATTTTTTCAGTATCGAAATAACCTGGAATGACCTTGGAGAAAATTGGTCAAATGGTTAATTGGGTGGACTATTTTCATTAATTTTTTCAGAATTTTTCATCAACTCGTTCGTCAGTAAAAATATAATTTAAAAAAGATCGATTTACAAACTCTTAGAATTTTTCCAGTAACTAAATGACCTTGAATGACTTTGGAAAATATTGGTCAAATGGGTAATTGTGTGGACTATTTTTATGATTTTTTTCAGAATTTTTCATCCACTCCTTCGTCAATAAAAAAATAATGTTTATAGAACCAATTAAAAAACTTTTGGATTTCATTTTCATTATGGTCGGTCTATATGACCTTGAATTACTTTGGAAAAAACTGGCCAAATTGAGCAATTCATATGAGACTTTGAATAAGTCTTATTTGATAATTCGAAGAACTGAAAGCTTACGGTAAAATTTCGTACACCGGAAATGGGCTTTTTGTTTTCTTCGAATATTTTTTTAAATATGAAAAATATCACAAAAACATTTAAACAAATATTGAACACAACAAAAAAATGAACAAGTCTAGTTTGAAAATATTTTTCGTAAAATCATTGCTATTCGAGAAATTTGTTTTTTTTAATTTTTGGTTTATAATTATGAAATGGTAACAGTTACAGCAAATTTATGTTAATAATAATTGTAGAGCATACCAAAATGAACAACTTATAAAGAATAAGTTTCTTTTGAAATCCCTTTGGTTTTTGAGTAAACTGACCATTTTCATCTTTAATAATTTTGACTACAAAACGCTCGATGTACGCTCGATGTACATTAAAAACATGATTTGAATTGAAAATAAACAATGGAAGCGTAAATATAAATGATACCATCAAGTCGGAGAAAGTAACATGATGGCCACATCACCATTTTTTTAAGTTATTTCTACTGAAGCGTTTACGATGTTGCTTAGGAAATCTTTACCGTATTTCTACTAACCTCTAAAATTCTTCCAAAAATACATTCACAAATCTATGCTAACAGCTTTTGGTCTGAATATTTACCGCAATTTACAATCAGTTAACGAGAACTTGCAAGTTGACACTAACTTTAAAGAATGAGTTCCATCGAATTTTATCGGCGTTGTTTCGTTGTTATGGTAACGCACTGACAACGCAATTTGTTGGCGAATTATCACTCAATCTCGATTTGATAATTCGTTGCAAGAATGCTCTCCTAACGATAATTTACATAAAAACTTTACTAAACCGACTCATAAAATCCCCATCGCAGGGAAACAACCTCTCGCAGTTTTCGAAATCCCTTCCCAACCTTTCAGCGGCGTGATACTCGTAGTCGAGACTGCTTTCAACGACTTCATCCGTACACGACGGCCTGAAACCCAAAACATAAATTACCAAAATTTCCCAATGGCATAATCACACGTACGTAAATAATACATGAAGTACCTCCGCGAACAACCCAGTTTTGCCCTCGAAGGGCGTCGACGCGGATTCACAGACGGCGCGCAGCAAACACGACTTACCATCCCCGAAACCGAAACTGGAAATTAAATATTTGAAGTGTGCATTTTGTCGCAAGCACAAAACCTCACCTTTCCGCGAAATGCTGGAGGGCGTAATATAAATCCCACCTCGAGGTCGATCGCTTCCTCCTCTCGAGATCCATGATGGGATCGGTGTAATAAGTGCTGTTGTTCGGCAGCTCGTAATAGCTTTTCACGGCGGCGCCTATGGTGATGCTGGTGTCCTTTACTTCAACGGGCAACCCTATACCGATTACCATCTTCGCAGAAACAAAAGCCCCTTCGCGTTAATCGAAACAGAATTACGCTGTGTACATACTTGAATCCAGTTGAGACCCGGTTGATACACCAAAGCCCTTCTTCGGCGAGACAAAAGGGCGAAGCTCGTGTCGCGGACGGCCGAAATCGAGTTTAGGAGCAGAATTACGAGGACCAATAACCCGCGCATCATCACCCAAACTCAAAGTTGGAAATTGCGTCTTGAGCAGGTGACACCTTTCGTGTTTGCTTAACAGTAACATCGTTACAGTTAACCGATCTTCTTTCATACTTAATTAGATCGAATCGTGAAGTGATGCGAGAATATTGAATTTTCAATGACAAATTATTTATTTATTTAATCACAATTTAGTGTAAGGCAGCTAATGACTTATTTGTTAAGTACAAAGTTTCTACTTCGTTATACATACTTTTATATAAAATAAAACACTGTTTGTATAAACTTTGATTTATTCGTTTGAATGCAGTTTCGGCATTATCGAAACTTAGACTAGTTTTGATAATGGCAAAGTTGAGTTGCCGAAACTGTAGTCAAACAAATAAATCAAAGTGTTATACAAAGTAAAAACTGTTTTATTCCAATGACTTAAACTAACTAACGACGTTTTAATACAATTATTCCATCGTAAACTCTTTGTAGAAGAGATCAATACTCGCGGAATTTACAGAGTTTCAATTTTCCAACGCGTCTCAAATCTTCACAGTTTGTTTGGAATTGTTGAAGGAAAATAAGTTCGTAATATTGTTTATGCTGGAGGCTTCTACTTCGTTATACATTTTAAATATTATAATAAAACACTTTTAACTTTGTTTTGAATAACTTATATATTAATTTTCAAACAAGAAGTTCTTGTTTGAAAACGGTAATTGTATTACCGAAACTTAAGTCACAAAAATAAATATATAAGTTATACAAAACAAAGTTAAAAGTGTTTTATTATAATAAATAAGTTCGTGTTTACGTAATCCGTCTTCTTTGATAATACAACAAAGACCTTTATTAGTATTGAAATTCATTAAGATCCGAGCGTAAATTCATTACTTGGTATATCTAAAAGATTTATTATTTAAAAATATATTTAATGTATAGTTATTTACAGTATTTCACAAAATTAATGGATTCCAAAGACTACGTTTCTTCACCATTGCATGTGCTCTCAAACGCCAGACAATTCGTCAATATTGATTTTAGGAATTCGCTCTCGACACCACTGGACCTAAAACAAACACTTCGTTAGTATTAATTCAATTTAAATTTGATGCGATGCTGGGCATGAAACGAATTTACAATTTTCTATATTTAGACTTTAACAATTGATATTTTCAAACAATTCTTTGATACACTGCAAATATCCACCCATCAAACACATGTTAGAAATCATTCTCTTAAAGACTAATGAAATTGGCTTTTTGAAAATTGGGAAAATGTTTTATTCGATTTGGTCAAAATTTAACTAATTTATTTCACTTCAAGACGTACCAAGACATTTTTGTATGAATTATATAAAACATAAAAAAATCGCACATTTTTTCAAGACCTGGGCATCCAAAATGGCGATTTTGATTTTTTTGGAAATTACTCGGGCGCCAAACGCGGTGTTTAATTTGGAAAATTCGAACGTCAAAATGTGCCAATTGAGCATCATTAAACGTAAGGTTACACAAAAAAGCTGAAAAACCACGTTGATTTATTTCTTTCCATTTTATCTTCATAAAATGTATTTCTTTTACATTGAATAAAAATTTGTCATGATCCATCCGTAAGTAAGATTGATGTAACATTTTATTGGTGATGTATACAACTTCAAAAAAATGTTTGAATGTGACAAAGAAATTAAATTTGGTTTGTGCAGTTTTTCTTTCGCCGAATTAATTTCAAAATTTATCAAGCATTAATGCATTAATGACACTCCATAAAAAAAAACAAAAACTATTTCACTGCTGGAAAGAAAATTAAACACTTAACACTTGCATCTAAAATAATAAAAAAATATTTAGAGTAAATTTGTAAGAAATTATTTTCTGGCCGAAATTTTTTTATAATTTTAAAATTGATACAGAAATAATAAATTCTTCACATTCTATATAAAAAAAAAATGGAATACAGAAATAATCCTATACAGAAAGTAAATTCATGAAATTCTGTAAGTACAGTAAAAAAATACTAAGAAAGTGAAAACTGCATTCAACGATTTAAGAAATAGTACCAATTTTAAACGAACATTTTTTAGCACGTTTTTGAATGATACTTAATCGGCACATTTTAACGTTCGAATTTTCCAAATTAAACACAGCATTTGGCGCCCGTGTAATTTAAAAAAATCAAAATCGCTGTTTTTGATGTCTAGGACTTAAAAAATGTGCGTTTTTGATGTTTTATTCAATTAATTTAACAAAATATCCAAACACGTCTAGAACTGAATTAAATTGGCTCGATTTTGACGTTTGAATCATCCAAATCCAAAATAAAAAAATTATTTCAATGGTTTGTACCAATTTTACATAAACATTTCTTAACACGTATTTGAATG
Organism: Ocypus olens; assembly: GCA_910593695.2. Classification (NCBI taxonomy): domain Eukaryota; kingdom Metazoa; phylum Arthropoda; class Insecta; order Coleoptera; family Staphylinidae; genus Ocypus; species Ocypus olens. The sequence goes on along the minus strand of OU343059.1, from coordinate 8,281,737 downwards.
ACACTCAATTGGTACATTTTAACGTTCAAATTTTTTAAATTAAACAACACGTCTGACCCCCGGGCAATTTCCAAAAAAATCAAAATCGGTGTTTTTGATGTTTAGGACTTGAAAAATGTGCGTTTTTGATGCTTTATTCAGTTAATTAAAAAAATATCCAAACACGTCTAGAACTGAATTAAATTGGCTCGATTTTGACGTTTGAATAATCCAAATCGGACAACGCATGTTCCGGCAGTGCAATTTCCAAAAAGGTAATTTCATAATTCTAGAGGCCCAGGCCTTTCAAAAATGATTTTACGGTTTGTACCAATTTTACATAAACATTTCTAAACACTCATACTCAATTGGCACATTTTAAAGTTCGAATTTTTCAAATTGAACAACACATCTGACGCCCGGGCAATTTAAAAAAAATCAAAATCGCTGTTTTTGATGTTTAGGACTTGAAAAATGTGCGTTTTTGATGTTTTATTCAATTAATTTAAAAAAATATCCAAACACGTCTAGAACTGAATTAAATTGGCTCGATTTTGACGTTTGAATCATCCAAATCGAACAACGCATGTTCCGGCTGTGCAATTTCCAAAAAGCCAATTAAAAGCCTTACAAAATCTATGGTTTGTACCAATTTCACATAATCATTTCTTAACACGTATTTGAATGACACTCAATTGGCACATTTTATCGTTCGAATTTTTTTAATTAAACAACACGTCTGATGCCCGGGCAATTTCCAAAAAAAATCAAAATCGCTGTTTTTGATGTTTAGGACTTGAAAAATGAGCGTTTTTGATGTTTTATTCAATTCATTTAAAAAAATATCCAAACACGTCTAGAACCGAATTAAAATGGCTCGATTTTGACGTTTGAATCATCCAAATCGAACAACGCATGTTCCGGCAGTGCAATTTCCAAAAAGCCAATATCATTATTTTAGAGGCCCAAGTCTTTAAAAAAATGATTTCTATGGTTTGTACCAATTTTACATGAACATTTCTTAACACGTTTCTGAATGACACTCAATTGGTACATTTTAACGTTCGAATTTTTCAAATTGAACAACACGTCTGACGCCCGGGCAATTTCCCAAAAAAATCAAAATCGCTGTTTTTGATGTTTAGGACTTGAAAAATGAGCGTTTTTGATGTTTTATTTAATTAATTTAAAAAAATATCCAAACACGTCTAGAACTGAATTAAATTGGCTCGATTTTGACGTTTGAATCATCCAAATCGAACAACGCATGTTTCGGCTGTGCCATTTCCAAAAAGGTAATTTCATAATTCTAGAGGCCTAGGCCTTTGAAAAAATGATTTCTATGGTTTGTATCAATTTTACATAAACATTTCTTGGTATTTTAAAATATATCCAAAATTAATTATTGCATTTATGGTACAATGTAAAAAAAGATATATTACAGCTACAAAGACAATTTAACACTTAAAAATTTGAACCTAGAAAAGTGAAAATTGCATGTAATTACTTAAAAAATTGTAAAAAAATATTTTCTTTTGCGGAAATAACAACAAAATTTTAATATACATTTAGAATTAATGTATCAATGATATTCTTTTAAAATAATTAACATATATTTAGAAATTAATTAACACTTTAAAAAAATTAAAAAAATGCAAAAAAAACATTTCTTTTCACAAAATTAGCTTCAACATTTTAAAACGTATCCAAAATTATTTCAAATATCTCAGCTAGAAAGACAATTGAACAATTATGCATTTAGAAATATTGTATTTATGACCCCCTTTTAAAATAATTGATGAAATTTAAAACCAAAAAAGATAAAATTGCACTAAAAGAGTTAAACAGTTGCAAAAATTTAAAAAAAAAATCGCCCAGATTTTAAAATGTATCCCAAATTATTGCACCCAATAGAAAAAGGATATATCGAAACTAGAAAGACAATTTAACTCTAAAAATTTGAAATTTAACGATTTAAAAAATTATAAAAAATTATTTTCTTTCCGAAATTACATCAAAATTTCAAAATCTATTTAGAATTCGTGAATTTATGACACCCTCTTAAAATAATTGACATATCGTACCTAAAAATGAATAAACATCAAAAGTTAAACAAAAAAAAAAAAAATTGCAAACATTTCTAAAAAATCGCCGAGATTTTAAAATGTATCCAAAATTATTGCACTCAATAAAAAATGGATATATCGCAACTAGAAAGACAATTTAAAATCTTACAATTTGAACCTAGTAAAGGGAAAATTAAATTCAAGGATTTAAAAAATTGTAAAAAAATATTTTCTCGCCGAAATTACAGCAAAATCTCAAAATCTATTTAGAATTCATATTTATGACACCCTTCTAACATTTTAAAATAATTGTCATATTATTCCTAGAAATGAGTAAACACTAAAAATTTGATTAAAAAAAATAGAACGACCTAAAAATGTTTTAACAATTCTTAAATTTTAAAATGCATACAAAATTAATGCGTTTATGGTACTCTATAAAAAAGATTGATATATCATAGCTAAAGAGGCAATATTACATTTACAATTTGAATCTATAAATTTGAATTTAACGATTCGAAAAATTGCAAAAAATTATTAAATTACATCAAAATTTCAAAATCTATTTAGAATTAATGTATTTATGACACCTTTCTCAAATAATCGATATATAATACCTACACCTGAATTAACACTAAAAATTTGCATTTAACGGCTTAGAAATGTTTTAACAATTCTTCTCTCGCCGAATTGACTTTAAAATTTAAAAATGCATCTAAAATTAATGCATTTATGGCACTCTATAAAAACGATTTATATATCCAGCAAGCTAGAAAATTTAGAACTTAAACTTTGAATCTAGAAAAAGGGAAAATTGAATTTAACGATTTAAAAATTGTAAAAAAAATATTTTCACGCCGAAATTACAACAAAATTTCAAAATCTATTTAGAATTCATGTATCTTTGACACCATTCTAAAATATTCGACATATAATTCCTAGAAGTGAATTAACACTCGAAATTTGATTAAAATAAGATAAAATAGCATTGAACGACTTAATTTTTTTTTTAGTTACAACAAAATTTCAAAATCTATTTGGAATTCATGTATCTTTGACACCCTTCTAAAATAATCGACATATCATTTCTAGAAGTGAATTAACACTCGAAATTTGATCAAAACGATAAAATTGCATTGAACGACTTAAAATATATTTTTTTTAAATTACAAAAAAAATTCAAAATCGATTTGAAGTTCATGTATCTTTGACACCCTTTTAAAATAATCGACATATCATTCCTAGAAGGGAATCAACACTCGAAATTAGATCAAAACGATAAAATTGCATTGAACGACTTAAAAAATATTATTTTTAAATTACAAAAAAAATTCAAAATCGATTTGGAATTCATGTATCTTTGACACCCTTCTAAAATAATCGACATATCATTCCTAGAAGTGAATGAACACTCGAGATTTGATCAAAACGATAAAATTGCATTGAATGACTTAAAAAATATATTTTTTTTAAATTACAAAAAAAATTCAAAATCGATTTGGAGTTCATGTATCTTTGACACCCTTCTAAAATAATCGATCTGTCATTCCTAGAAGTGAATTAACACTCGAAATTTGATCAAAACGATAAAATTGTATTGAACGTCTTGAAAAATATTTTTTTTTAATTACAAAAAAAATTTAAAATCGATTTGGAGTTCATGTATCTTTGACACCCTTCTAACATAATCGACCTGTCATTCCTAGAAGTGAATTAACACTCGAAATTTGATCAAAACGATAAAATTGCATTGAACGACGTAAAAAATGTTTTAATAATTTTTCTCTCGCCGAATTGATTTTAAAATTTAAAAATGCATCCAAAATTAATGCATTTATGGCACTCTTAATGTATTGAACTTAAAAAATTGCAAAAATTGAACTTAAAGAAAGGAAAAATTGCTTTCGATGATTAAAAGGATAGTACAATATGGAGATGTCGTTAAATTTTCATGAAATGATCGCTGATTTCAAAATTGAAGTCAAATTTTTTAAAACCAAAACGGTGGACTACTGATGCGAAAAATTATAGGGTTCCAACGAAATGAAACAGTTGGTGATTTTCGACGTCGCTGATTTTAAAACTGAAGTCAAATTTTTTAAAAACAAAATGTCGGATCCAAAAATGAGTTGCAACGAAATTCGGTTTTTGTGGTCACTGATTCTTTCGTCGGATTAACCTCAAAATCTGAAATCCAAATGATAAATGAAATCCATATTGATATTATTATTTATTTTTTTATTTATTTATTTATTTACGGAATCTCCTTTACAATAGATAACATTTACAAATAGAAAACATGTTACATAACAAAATAATAGAAAATTGAATTTTTTTTAATGTCCATCGCACTTGCCCACAAAACGTCTAAGAAATAAATTAAATTTAGAGTTTGTACTCAAATTTGTGTCAAAAATATAAAGCTACGCCCTTTACTTGTATTGATATAAAATTGTGACATGACCTTCATGTTACACTCTAAGAATTGATGGTATAATACAAGGGTAGTCGACCTTTTATACCCATCGCCCATTTGTGTATCGTTGGTGAAAGAAAAACTTAAAATTTTTTTACAGCTCGTAACTTTTTCATTTTGACTTTCTTTGCTTCTCTCTTTCAAACTTTAAACCCCTCCTTCAGATTTAGATTTAGATTAAGGGAGGGTGTCGAGGTCACGGAATGTAGGCCCTTAGATGGGTCCATTATACGCCAACTCCTCCTTGATTACCTTCATTAAAAATTTCAAAATTCAAGTTCTAATCAAGGTAATCAAAGGCAAGAGTTTAAGTTTTGAGAGCGAGGAGCAAAAGAAAAAGGTCACCGAAGGGCGAAGTTGCAATTTTTAAGGCGGGGAGCAAAAAAAGGTCGCAGAAGGGTGAAGTTGCAGTTTTTAAGGCGATGAGCAAAAAAAGATCACAGAAGGGTGAAGATGCAAATTTTAAGGCGATGAGCAAAAAATGGCCACCGAAGGGCGAAGTTGCAAATTTTAAGGCGATGAGCAAAAAATTCTCTCTTTCAAACTTGAAATTCCTTCTTCAGATTTAGATTCAAATTAAGGGAGGGTGACGAGGTCACGGGATGTAGGCCCTTAAATGGGTCCATTATACGCCAACTCCTCCTTGATTACCTTCATTAAAAATTTCAAAATTCAAGTTCTAATCAAGGTAATCAAAGGCAAGAGTTTAAGTTTTGAGAGCGAGGAGCAAAAGAAAAAGGTCACCGAAGGGCGAAGTTGCAATTTTTAAGGCGGGGAGCAAAAAAAGGTCGCAGAAGGGTGAAGTTGCAGTTTTTAAGGCGATGAGCAAAAAAAGATCACAGAAGGGTGAAGATGCAAATTTTAAGGCGATGAGCAAAAAATGGTCACCGAAGGGCGAAGTTGCAATTTTTAAGGCGGGGAGCAAAAAAAGGTCGCAGAAGGGTGAAGTTGTAAATTTTAAGACGAAGAGCAAAAAAAGGTCACCGGAGGGTGAAGTTGCAATTTTTAAGGCGGGGAGCAAAAAAAGGTCACCGAAGGGTGAAGTTGCAGTTTTTAAGGCGATGAGCAAAAAAAGATCACAGAAGGGTGAAGTTGCAAATTTTGAAGCGATGAGCAAAAAATGGTCACCGAAGGGTGAAGTTGCAATTTTTAAGGCGATGAGCAAAAAAAGACCTCGCTTAACACGGTGGATGTTTGTTGCCTGCACAAAGTTCTATCAAAACTTACCGACTCTATCTGTTAATTTAAATATGTAATAAACTACCAATAATTGGAATTGGATTTTTGCTGTACAGTAAAGGTTCTCTGCCTGCAGATAGCTCTACTAAGACTAGAAGTATGTGTCTGTTATACGCAATTGAAACATGATAAACTACCGACTAAATGTTCCTTTTGGAAATAAATAAATTCAATTGAATTGAACAGTGTAGGAGCACTTTTACCTCATTCAAGAAACTATTGAATTTTGAAATCATACTTACTCATTTATAATTTTTCCCACCTCACAGAACATCCCGCAGGCACCACCAAAACTTGAAATTAATTCCACTTGCCTGCATATGTTGTTCAGAATGCAAGAGTACCCCTTGCTGCCCTGGCTGGAAAAAAGGGCAAAAGTAAAAAAGCGGAAATAAATTACGCATACGCGAAAAAGGTTTTTACATGCTTTCCAGATTCCGTACATCGGCCTCTAAATCCCTTTTAAAGAATTTGTGCCTCCGTTGCAGCGTGTCCGGCAGATCCCAGTTGACCCTTACCGCCCAGCCCTGAGCAAATATTTGCACCCAAGGAATCACATTAACCTTCGCGTTTACCCGAAACTGTAAATAAAGCGACTTTATTATAATTCAGAAACGCCAGCGCGCAATACTCACGAATAGTTTGCTGTTCTTGCTGAAGACCACCCTCCGCTTGGCGCGGTGCTTATGATTTTCGCAAGAAATCGCGTCCAGCAATAGAAGAGCCGCGCATATGATAACTATCCACATTATTTTGCTACAATTTGAAGGCATCATCTTTTTCATAAGTGATAATAAATATTTATGGAAGGAATTAACGTGTACACCGCAACAATGGAAACTGGATCGAAACCGATGGCAGTGCTCTGTTAATTTCGGTACTCTCCTTTGTTAATAAGGTGTTAAATTTTCCTACATACAGTACTCGAGTACTTGCCGGGTAGTGATAATGCAAACGGTGCGGATTACAGTGATTTTATTATTCTTGTGCGGCGGTGATTGCCTGGAGAGGGCCACGAGGCGCGAAAATAAATTACTATCAAGGAAAAGAAGATATCTGACTTTTCCGGAAGGCAGCAATTTCGTCGTAAGTGTCGGCGGGTTCGTTACAGATTAACCTCTCAAGTAATTAGGTTTCGTAATTAATGAGGACATTTGCATAATGCTATGTAAATTTCGTTATGTTAATCTTGCGAATGTACGAGTGCAGTAAAATGATTAATTAGAGAGGATCAGTTTGGGAATCGTTAGAGGGGGATATAATTACAATTGTTTTTATTTGAAATTAGTAGATGTTACACAGAAAATCAGGTCAATGTGAGTACAGTCTGATTATTAAGACACTAAACTGTATTGTTTTGGTGGGGAATTTATTATTACCCCCTGGTGTGAAGAGTGTTCTACTGTTAATATTATAAGGTGTGAGCCACAGAATTTTGTTCCTAAGTTGGCCATGCCTGAGAGAGAGAGAAACATAGATTAATTCATTTGGAAAAAATCCTCGAACAGGTCGATTTTCTTTTATAAACATACACATTTTTGCATGAAAGTCGATTTTTAGTCGTCATTTATTTTTGAGTAATGGCGTCATCCATTTTGTTTTTGAATCGCAACCCCCTATTTTTGTTCTTGATTTTCAGAGATGTTTTCTTTTCACAAAAAGTCGACTCATCATTACAAAGAGTCGACTTTTTACCTCACGAAATTGACGAGCAAAAAAATAAATAATAAAATTTTTTCCTATAAAAGGTCCTAAAAACAGTCCTTAAAATAATTGTGAAGCAAGTCCTGGAAAAAAATCTCTTAAAAGGTTCCGAAAAAAATCCAGAAGCCTTGAGAAAAATGTCTTCAAAAAAAAAAACGGAAAAATGCCCCGAAAGAAAGTCCTGAAGGAAAATTCTTGAAAGAAAGTTCTAACACAAAGTCCTGAGGTAAAATTCCAAAAGAAGAGTCTTCAAAAAATCTCTTGAAAAAGTTCTTTAAAAAAGATCCTTAAAAAATACTGGAAAAAAAATCTGAAAAATTGTCATAAAAAGAGTCATGAAAAAGTCTTGAAGAAGCCCTGAAAAAAGTTTTGAGAAAAAATTCTGAAAATGTTGAAATTTATCCTGAAAAAGAACCTGAAAAAAGTTTTGAAAAAGTCCCAAATAAGCGCTTCTCAACAACAGCTCCATGAGAAAGTCTTGAAAAACAAAATTGAAAAAGATTCATGAAAAAAGTTTTTGAAAATAAAGTCCAGATAAAGAATTCTGAAGAAAAGTCCTGAAAAAAGTATTTAAAAAAAGTCCCATAAAAGGTCCTAAAAACAGTCCCTAAAATAATCATGAAGCAAGAAGTCCTGGAAAAAAAGCCTTGAAAAAAATTAAATTTCTCAAAAGAAAGTTTTAACAAAAAGTTCTGAGAAAAATTTTAATAGAAGTCTTCAAAAAATCTTTTGAAAAAATTCTTTAAAAAAAGATCCTTGAAAAATACATGAAAAAAAATCTGGAAAATTGTCATAAAAAGAGCCAAGAAAAAGGTCTTGAAGAAGCCCTGAAAAAATCCTGAAAATGTTGAAATTTGTCTTGAAAGAGAACCTGAAAAAAGTTTTGGAAAAGGTCACAAAATATAGTTTTGAAAAAAAAAGTCTTAAAAAAGTCCTTAAAAAGGAAAACTATGTCCTGAAAGAGACTTTAAAACGTCCTAAGGACAGGAGACTTGAAAAAAACTTCCTGAAAATAAAGTCTAAAAAAGAGCTGAAAAAATCTAATTAAAAAAATCCAAAAAAATTATTAAAAAAATCCTAAAAATGCAATTAAAAAAATCCTAAAAATGCAATTAAAAAAATCCTAAAAAATGTAACTAAAAGAATCTTAAGAAAATGTAATCAAAAAAATCCTAGAATAATATTATTAGAGAAATCCTAAAAAAGTCTTCCATGAAATTCCATAAAGGAGACCCGAAAAAAAGTTCTGAAGAAGATTGTCATGAAAAAAAAATCCCAAAGAATTGAAAAAAGTCTTGAATATAGTTCCAAAAAATAGTTTTGAAAAGAGGCCTTGGAAAAAATTATTTTAAAAGGTTCCGAAAAAAATCCAGAAGCCCTGAAAGAAATGTTCTTAAAAAAACGGAAAAATGTCCCGAAGGAAAATTCTTGAAAGAAAGTTCTAACAAAAAGTCCTGAGAAAAATTCTAAAAGCAGAGTCCTCAAAATAAAGTCTCCAAAAAATCTTTTGAAAAATATCTTTAAAAAAAGATCCTTAAAAAAATACTGGAAAAAAATCTGAAAAAATTGTCATGAAAAGAGCCATCAAAAAGTCTTGAAGCCCTGACAAAAAAATCTTGAAAATGTTGAAATTTGTCTCGAAAGAGAACCTGAAAAAAGTTTTAAAAATAAAGTCTTAAAAAGTCCTTAAAAAAGGAAAACAATGTCCTGAAAGAGACTTTAAAAAGTCCTGAGGAAAGGAGTCTTGGAAGAAACTTCCTGAAAATAATGTCTAAAAAAAAAGAGCTGAAAAAATGTAATTAAAAAATCCAAAAAAATAATTTAAAAAATCCTAAAAAATGTAATTAAAAAATTCCAAAAAATGTGATTAAGAGAATCTTAAAAAAATGCAATAAAAAATCCTAAAATAATGTTATTAAAAAAATCCTAAAAATGCAATTAAAAAAATTATAAAAAATGTAATTAAGCGAATCTTAAAAAGAGTTATCAAAAAAATCCTAAAATAATGTTATTAAAAAAATCCTAAAAAATGTGATAAAAAGAATCTTAAAAAAATATAATCAAAAAAAAATTTTTTTAAGAAGACCGTCATGAAAAAGGAAATCCCAAAAATTGAAGATAGTTCCAAAAATAGTTTTGTAAAGAGGCCTTGGAAAAGGCTTGATAAAGTTCAAAGTATTGTACTTTTTTATATTGTATTAGTTTCTAACTCTTAATTGTAGTCTTATTTTAATTATTTTATTAGTTGATAATTGTATAACGGACGCTCACATCCACTACTTTGGATCAATTTTACATTATTTTTGACTATTTGTATATGGTGGCAACGTGATTTGAATAAATAAAAAATAAAAAATAAATAAAAAAGTCTTAAAATAAGTCCTACTAACATACCGGGTGTACCTGAATTTTGGAAGACCCCAAATATCATTAAAATTTTTAGATACAGGGCGAGTCTCTTACTTGGAATAATTTCAGTAAATCAAAGAAAGTTTAGTTTTAGTTTTCGGAAATATGCTCGGACAGGTCGATTAGTATTTTAAATTGCGATCTTTTTGATGTAAGAAAATTTTATACAGCGCGTCCGAAATTTGAGATATGACGTCATCGACTATTTTTTTAATTGCAACCCTAATTTTTTTATCACTATTCTTAAAGAGTAAATCAATTTACATTTTAAATTTTTATTTCCTGTCATTGATAGATAGATAGAAGATATATATATATATATTTATAAGATATATATGTAACACCCTGTATATTTTTACACAATTTAATTTGTCTCTAAATTCTGAGTTCATAAACCCTTTAAATTTGTTTTTTGTTTAAATTTAATTTGAATTTGAACAAAAAACTAACAACCAAAAGGTCACTTATGTTACATCTATGAATTTAGAATTTAGAGATGAAATAAATTATGTAAAAATATACAGGGTATTATATTTGAAATAGAAAATTTAAGGTAATTTCTGGTTAAACCGGAAGTGGAATTTTTATTAAAAGTCAACATACTTTATTCCCTAAAAACACCTTACCAAATTATATAAAGATATATGTAAAAATGGAAATTATATTTGGGGTCTACCAGAATTCAGTTACACCCAGTATAGGATAATCATACGTGACATTAATCTGACGGTTATAAGGAATTTGGTTACCAACGATTTTTGGTATAAAGCTGTAGAAGAGACCCGTGAACCGCTCCACTGAGCCGATTCGCGTCAGGAAGTGAACCGGTTCGGAGCCGTTCACGTAAGTGAACCGTCTTGTCCATCTCCACATCTAAGAGCAAAAGTCACAGCTCATTGTGTGCAAAAGGGCGGATAGTCAGTTTTTACCGGTTCGCGGAAGTGAAGCGTTTTGTCCATCTCCACCCCTAATAGCAAACGTCAAAGTTCATTGTGCGCAAAATGGCGGACAGTCAGTTTTTACCGGTTCATGGAAGTGAACCGTTTTGTCCATCTCCACCCCTAATAGTAAACGTCAAAGTTCATTGCGTGCAAAATGGTGGGCTGTCAGTTGTTACCGGTTCGGAGCCGTTCACGGCAGTGAAACATTTTTCCATCTCCACAACAAACCTCAAACCTCAAAGTTCATTGTGTGGGCAGTCAGTTTTTCGTGAAACATCTTTTGCCACAGTAAAACAACAGCGCCATAAAAATAAATCAGCGTAGAGCCTTCAAAACCCTTAATGCGGCTCTATTTACATTTTAGAATAAATTTAAATCCTCAGTTTATAACGAAACATTAAATTGCACATAACCACAACTGGATGAGTTGAACGATAAATGGCAGATTCATTGAAGGAAACAAAAGCGCGATTATTTCACGTAAAATAACATAACCTCAACTGATCGAGTGGGACCGTGAATGTCAAAATATATTCCATACGCGTTAAAGAAAACAAAAGCGCGATTATTTCACGCAAAATAACATAACCTCAACTGGACGAGTGGGTCTATAAATGTCAAAATGAATCCTGTACGCATTAAAGAAACGAGCTTATTTCACGTAAAATAAAATTTAAATGTGTCATCTAGAGCAACGCGGGGGCGAATTAACTCCACCGCGTCCGCCGGGAGATCCTTAATAAAAAAGAGTTTCTGACACTGTTGGGATTTGTGCCCTCGGTTGTTGTTTTTTTATTATTATATAAACGCGGAATCGAGGCTGCCGTCGCAAACGTACAACGAGTACACTTGAAGTTATTACATAAATAATTCCATGGCGTGCACAAACACTGATTCTATTTAAATGATTTATCACGGGATTAGAGGCAATCTCTTTCGCTGACGTGAATATTAGCGCATACATCATTTGCCGGGATGATATGTGCGAGGGTGGCTAGATGTCGTGCCCTTTTCCGCGCTGAGTAGAATTGATTTTTCCGATTCAAACGTTCAAAATTAGTTTTTTCTGTTCCTGGATGCAGATATTAAAATACTTCAATGGTGATCGTTGGATTTGTCAAGTTGTGACAAAGCAATTTTCTTGTTTTCAGAAACAATCTTTCTAGAAGAAATGTGAAGGAACAGACTGTTTGCTTATTTTGCGAAACATTGTTTCTAGAAGGATACGTTTCTTAAAGACCATTTTCTTGTTTTCTAAAACTATCTTTCTAGAAGATATGTGAAGGAAGAGTTTTTTTAAAGACCATTTTCTTGTTTTCCGAAACAATCTTTCTAGAAGAAATGTGAAGGAACAGTTTTTTTAAAGACTATTTGCTTATTTTGCGAAACATTGTTTCTAGAAGGATACGTTTTTTAAAGACCATTTTCTTGTTATCTAAAACCATCTTTCTAGAAGAAATGTAAAGGAAGAGTTTTTTTAAAGACCATTTTCTTGTTTTCCGAAACATTGTTTTTAGAAGGATGAGTTTTTTAAAAAACATTTTCTTGTTTTCCAAAACAATCTTTCCAGAAGAAATATGGAGGAAGAGCTTTTTTAAAAATTATTTTCTTGTTTTCCGAAAAAAATCAATTTTTGAATAATTCCTTTTTAAAACACACCGCAGAAATTTGGCGATTTTAATGAAGCATCCAGTGGATTGTGCCGATGCCGCATCCTGTTGAAACCACTCATTAACGTTAAAATTAGCGACTTATAATTAATCGCATCACCTACTAGTTAATTTTACTCCATCCAATCGAATTATCTGTATTTCCCAGTTTGAAAATCGAGAGCTTTTCCGTTAATTAGTGGACGCGGCTTATCCGGAAGTTTAAACGAATTTCCCGTCCGTGCATCCGGCCGCTTGCCGCAGTGCTCCGGAGCAGTAACCGTCACCATTGATTTTCAACAAACTACCCCAACACACACACACACACACACACTCGTCACAAATTCCCATGTGCCCTCGGGTAAATATTATTCGGTGATTATTGTGATTAATTACCATCAAGCACGCACCGCTGGAATTAATTAGGCGTAATTTATTTTAAAGCGCGAAGATGGTATCGCGGTATTTATCTTAGAGCTTCCACCCCAAAATTGATTTATACTTAATTAGCAGTGTGTGTACGTGTTCCATTTCCCACATCATCGTACCACAAGCGTACCGAGTGTAAATTACTGTTTTGTGAATTATTTTTTAATTAAATGTATTGTTATTGAGATTATGGTGTAATTCGCAAATGAACGAACACATCTTTATTTTCTCCGTGATGATGTACGAGACAGTATTATGATCGTGAAAATGTTTTCAAATTTTTTTTTTACGGAATTATCCGTTTTGAGGTCCCTAAAGGCGATTTCAAAGATTTCTCGAAAGAAAAAAAAATTGTCTGCGTGTGTGTCTGCGTGTGTGTCTGCGTGTGTGTCTGCGTGTATGTCTGCTTGTGTCTTCTGTATGGCTGTGTGCATAGGGGTCCGCAGAAAATTTTCCATGAGGGTGAAGGGGGAGGGGCTGTGCAAAACTTTCATACAGAAATTTTGAATAAATAACCGTCAAAAATGACAATTTCGAATGACAGCAAACTGCACATAAAAAAATTTGCAGTTGTCAAAAATTGTGGGTTTTTTCTATCAAAAACGGCATTTTTTGATATTAAAAAAGAAAATTGCCATTTTTGTATTGTCAAAAATTCTGCAGTCATTTCTGCCACCACAAACGATACGATTCAACGGTAAATAAAGAAATTTGCAGCAGCCAAAAATTATGGTTTTTTACTATCAAATTCGACATTTTTGATTTAAAGAAAATAAGAAAATTTCAACTGCTAAAAATGACAATTTCGAACTGTTAAACGGCATTTTTGACATAAAAAATAAGTGAATTTCAACTGCTAAAAATGACAATTTCAAACTGTCAAAAATAGCACTACTATCACAAATGGCACTTGGCAGTAAAAATGAAATTTTCAATTACTGAAAATAACTTTTCAATACTGTTCAAAATTGCTCATAACTGAAAACGGCACGTTTCAACAATAAAAAAAAAATTCCAAATGCCAAAAATGTTAGACTGTCAAAATTTGAGCATTTACACTATCACTATCAACATTTTTCAATATTAAAAAAGGAAAATTTCCAACGGCCAAAAGTAACAATTACAAATTTTCAAAAATTGTGCAAATCTACTGTCAGAAATAAAAAAAGATACATTTTCAACCGTCAAAAATGACAATTTCGAATTGTCAAAAATTCTGCATTTCTACTTCACAAACGGCACGATTCAGTGGCAAATAAGGAAATTAGTAGCTGCTGTAAATTGTGGAATTTTACTATCAAAAACGTCAATTTTTGATATTTAAAAAAAAGAAAATTTCAACTGCTAAAAGTGACAATTTCGAATTGTCAAAAATTCTGCATTTCTGCCACCACAAACGATACGATTCAACGGTAAATAAAGAAATTTGCAGCAGCCAAAAATTATGGGTTTTTACTATAAAAAAACGGCATTTTTGATATTAAAAAAATAAGTGAATTTCGACTGCTAAAAGTGACAATTTCGAACTGTAAAAAATAGCACTACTATCACAAATGGCACTTAGCAGTAAAAAGGAAGTTTTCAATTACCCAAAATAACTGTTTAGGACTGTTAAAAATTGCTCATTACTGAAAACGGCACGTTTCAATAATAAAAAGAAAATTTCCAAATGCCAAAAATGTTAGACTGTCAAAATTTGAGCATTTTTACTGTCACTATCAGAATTTTTCAATATTAAAAAAGGAAAATTACAAATTTTCAAAAATTGTGCAAATCTACTGTCAGAAACAAAAAAAAACATTTTTAACCGTCAAAAATGACAATTTCGAATTGTCAAAAATTCTGCATTTCTACTATCACAAATGGCACGATTTTGCGGAAAATAAGCAAATTAGCAGCTGCCGAAAATTGTGGAATTTTACAAAACGGCATTTTTTGATATTTAAGAAAAAAGAAAATTTCAACTGCTAAAAATGGCAATTTCGAACTGTCAAAAATCGCACATATCTACTTGGCAGTAAAAAGGAAATTTTAATTGCCAAAAGTACGTATTAAAAACTGTCAAAAATTGCTCAATACTGAAAACGGTTTCATTTCAACAATAAAAAGAAAAATTCCAAATGCCAAACTGTCAAAATTTGAGCATTTCTACTATTACTATCAGCATTTTTCAATATTAAAAAAGGGAAATTTCCAACGGCCAAAAGTAACAATTATTAATTGTCAAAAATTGTGCTTGACACTACTGTCAGAAACGGCATTTTTAATCGTCAAAAATGACAATTTCGAATTGTCAAAAATTCTGCATTTTTACTATCACAAACCGCACGATTTAGCGGCAAATAAGGAAATTATCAGCTGCCGAAAATTGTGGAATTTTACTAAAAACGGAAATTTTTGATATTAAAAAAAAATAAAAGTTTCAACTGCTAAAAATGACAATTTCGAACTGTCAAAAATCGCACATGTCTACTTCAATTTCCATTGCCAAAAGTACGTATTCAGGACTGTCAAAAATTGCTCAATACTGAAAACGGTGTCATTTCAACAATAAAAAAAAATTCCAAAAGCCAAACTGTCAAAATTTGAACATTTCCACTATTACTATCAGCATTTTTAAATATTCAAAAAGGAAAATTTCCAATGGTCAAAAGGTTTCATGTCAACAATAAAAAGAAAAATTCCAAATGCCAAACTGTCCAAATTTGAACATTTCTACTATTACTATCAGCATTTTTCAATATTAAAAAAGGGAAATTTCTAATGGTCAAAAGTAACAATTACAAATTGTCAAAAATTCTGCATTTCTGCCACCACAAACGTACGATTCAACAGTAAATCAAGAAATTAGTAGCATCCAAAAATTGTGAATTTTTACAATCAAAAATGGCATTTTTTGATATTAAAAGAAAAAAGAAAATTTCAACTGCCGAAAATGACAACTGTCAAAAATCGCACATTTCTATCATCACAAATTAAAAAGGAAATTTTCAACTGCCAAAAATAACAATTTTTAATTTCTACTAAAATGTACAGTAATAATACAGCGAGATCGAATCAAAAAATAGTCAAAGCAGGTCATGAACAAAAAGCCGCTAAATACCTTTTTTTACTTTCTCCGTTACGAAGTACGAGAAAGTATTGTGATCGTGATTTTTTTTTCAAAAATTTTTTTTACGGAAATATCCGTTTTGGGGTCCCTAGATGCCATTTCAACAATTTCTGGAAAAAAAAAATTTGTGTCTGTGTGTGTGTGTGTGTGTGTGTCTGTGTGTGTGTGTGTGTGTGTGTGTGTGTGTGTCTGTGCGCGCTGTATCTCAAAAACTAATAGACCAATTCATGTGAAACTTTCAACATACGTCTTATTTGATAATCCGAAGAACTGAAAAGCTTTTGGTAAAATTTCGTACACCGGAAGTGGGTGTTTACCTTAACTGTTTTTTGTTTTTTGCCAATATTTTCTTAAATATGAAAAATATCACAAAAATATTTATACAAATATTGAAGACAACAAATAAATGAACATCTTTGGTTTGAAAATATTTTTCATAAAATCATCGCTATTCGAGAAAAAAATGTATTAATTTTTTTTAAATTTTTGGTATATAATTATAAAACACTAATAGTTACAGCAAATTTATGTTAACAATAAATGTAGAGAATGCCAAAATGAACAATTTATGAAGAATAAGTTTTTGTCGAAATCTCTTTAGTTTTTGAGTAAACTGAGTTTTTGAATTTGAAGTATAATTTTTCCATCTTTCATAATTTTGACGTTTTAAATGTCAGTTTCATCCGAGTCTACGAACCGTTCGATGCACATTTAAAATATGATTTAAATTGAAAATAAACTATGAAAGCGTAAATATAAATGATACCATCAAGTCGGAGAAAGTAACATGATGGCCACATCACCATTTTTGGTTCTTAAATTTGAAAATATCAATATACGCCAGCTTGACACTTGACGGCTGTGTGTCTGTGTGTCTTCTGTATCGCTGTGTGTCTTCTGTATGGCTATGTGTCTTTTGTAGCATCCAAAAATTGTGAATTTTTACAATCAAAAATGGCATTTTTTGATATTAAAAGAAAAAAGATAATTTCAACTGCTAAAAATGACAACTGTCAAAAATCGCACATTTCTCTCATCACAAATGGCACGTTGGCAGTAAAAAAGAAAAGTCTTCTGTATGGCTGTGTGTCTGTGTGTCTTCTGTATGACTGTGTGTCTTCTGCTGTGTGTCTGTGTGTCTTCTATATGGCTGTGTGCTGTGTGTCTTCTGTACGGCTGTGTGTCTGTATGTCTTCTGCTGTGTGTCTTCTGCATGGCTGTGTGTCTGTGTGTCTTCTGCTATGTGTCTTCTGTATGGCTGTGCGTCTTCTGTACGGCTGCGTGTCTATATGTCTTCTGCTGTGTGTCTTCTGCATGGCTGTGTATCTTCTGTGCGGCTGTGTGCCTGTGTGTCTTCTGCTGTGTGTCTTCTGCATGGCTGTGTGTCTGTGTCTTCTGCTGTGTGTCTGTATGTCTTCTGCTGTGTGTCTTCTGCATGGCTGTGTGTCTGTGTGTCTTCTGCTGTGTGTCTTCTGTATGGCTGTGTGTCTTCTGTACGGCTGTGTGTCTGTATGTCTTCTGCTGTGTGTCTTCTGCATGGCTGTGTGTCTTCTGTGCGGCTATGTGTCTGTATGTCTTCTGCTGTGTGTCTTCTGCATGACTGTGTGTCTGTGTGTCTTCTGTACGGCTGTGTGCTTTATGTCTGTGAGACTGTGTCTGTATCTCAAAAACTAATAGAGCAATTGATATGAAACTTTGAACATAAGTCTTATTTAACAATCCAAAAAACTGAAAAGCCTTTGGTAAAATTTTGTACACCGGAAGTAGGTGTTTACCCTAACTGTTTTTATTTTTTTCCAATAACTTTTTAAATATGAAAAATATCATAAAAACATTTAAACAAATATTGAAGACAACAAAGGAATCAACACCTCTTTTTTGAAAATATTTCTCATAAAATTATTGTGTATTGTTTGTTTGTTTCTAGATGACGATGTCCGTCATCAAGGGTGTGATGATAAAAACCCCTCGGGGCATCAATATGCTGGGAGAGATGGACGTGCCCTTTCGTCTGCCGAGCGACACGAGGATTTTCAGATACCAGCGGCCCCATCGCCGACAGAGACGGGAGATTTTTAATCAATTAGCGTCGGCACTGGAAGGGTACGTACCGGAATATCGGATTCGAA
Source organism: Ocypus olens (assembly GCA_910593695.2). Lineage (NCBI taxonomy): Eukaryota > Metazoa > Arthropoda > Insecta > Coleoptera > Staphylinidae > Ocypus > Ocypus olens. The sequence continues at coordinate 8,263,604 of OU343059.1, read as the reverse complement.
TTCAATTCGAAATTCAATTTTGAAGTGTAATTAAATCGGCTCAATTATTGCATCTTTCAATTTGCACTCCTCCCGAAGAGATTTATCGCTAACGTATTGTTTGCGTGACTAGGTTCGGTCTGAATGGATTCGGCTGTATAAAAAGGATGCTGTGCGAGGCCGAGGACTATCTCGCCACAATGGAGGATTCGATGGTGAAGGATATGCTGGCCGCGATATTAAAGTAGGTATACGATTCGTTCGTTTTTTTACGGAGATTTATCGTAACTTTTATGTAATCGGAGAGGGATGTAAACAAATTTGTTGTTATGGTCTTAGTAAGACTTAATTTTGCTTGCAGAGTTACGAACAGGTTGAATGTTCATATATTCAGGCTACATTTTGTTGTATTGAATTGATTATTGTTATTTCTCACTCATAGAGGATTTGAACTTTGAAACACTATTATTCAGACCTAAAATTTAAAGAACTTAACTGAAGCCATTTGAGATATGGCAAACCTCTTATGTCTATCACAAAAACATCGCACAATTGCTTTCACATCACGAAATCAAAAAATTATTTTTGATTTAACATTCAATATTTGAGACGTCAATTAATGTCTGGCAAAATTTTCAAGTTTCTGTTTAAGTACTTTTCATTTTCAGGCCTCCAACGGACGACGATGAATACTTAAATTCGTGCTACAATTCAACGTCAACGGGATGTGACGTTTCTCTGCTGAATTATTTAACAAATATAAGTCCGATCGATGTTTGATGCCGCTGAGTTTAATGTAAAGTTGAACCTTTGAATTAAAAGCTAAACGTTAGATATTCAGTCTTTATTGTGATAAAAGAATATATAAAAAAATAGAGTTATACAGGTGGGTAAGTATCTATTTACAATATTAGAGATCCATAAATCTTCCTAAACTACACTGAAAGGAAATAATAAAAACCAGAAATTTAACCCTTAAAAAACGAGCGCATTTTTGTAGAACATGTAGAAAAAAATGTATTGCTTTATTACTTGTACGAGAAAAGTATAATTAACCCTTAGCTAACGACAAAATATTTTTGTTTTAAGTAATTTTGTAAAGGGAGATTTTCCGTTAGTAAAACTATTATACTAAAATAAGATTATTTGTGAAGTTTCATTTTGGTGAGTGCGCCGGGAACTAAATTGTATAATGTCGCGAATATGGCCCCATTCGTTCGCTAAGGGTTAATAAAATGAAAATAAAAAACTCGAAGAAGCGATTTCTTGTCAAAAAATGTGGGAAATCGTCTGTATATATAAATTTAGAAAAATCTTTTTTATTAGAGTTACCTCGCTCCTTTATAGGGGTAGGTTAAAATACACTTTTAATTTTATTTCTCACGTGGAACAACTTCTGTACATCGTGTTAATGTTAATACTGCGAAAAATTTAAAAAGCGATTTCTTGCCAAAAAAATGAGGGTCCTCTGTATGTACTTAAAAATAAAAAAATAAACATTTTCTATCAGAGTTACGCTCCTCTATGAAAGGATAAAATAAACGTTTCATTTTATTTCTCAAGTTTATCAAATCACAGGAGAATGAAATTCGTTATACAACTTTAACTTATTAAAGAATTTTCCACACCAATATGATTAAAATCATCTGCTATCTCCGAAAGCATTAAAATTGGCAACACTTTATTGTTTTGTCATTGTATTTAAAAACTTCACTTATGAGGAAAGAAAATCAATTTCTTCAATTATGCAATTACTCCTCACGAGCGAGGCATACATTTACTTTCCTCTCTAAATTGAGTGATGAAAATGTCATCTCAGAAGGTGAAGAGCTGTATTGCAAATTAAAATGATCACCAGTGATGCAAACGTCTTCTTTCATCTCGAAATTAAGTGATAAAAATATAATTTTTTCTCACATCTTAATTCATTCTCGAAATTTGTGTGGATTCAATGACTCGTGCAAAAAAATAAAATTTATCCGGACAAATTATGACCTCTTGTGGTATTACCGCCGATAAATTTGAGGGTGGGAGAGTGTTTACCCACCACCTTCAAAAGTTTACCTCAGGATAAAGATAAAAACAACACTGAAAGATTTAAGTGATGAAAATGTCATTTTAGAAGGTGAAGGTGAAGAGTTTTATTGCAAATTAAAATGCAAACGTCTTCTTTCCTCTCTAAATTAAGTGATAAAACTGTAATTTTTTCTCACATCTTAATTCATTTTCGAAATTTGTGTCGATTCAATGACTCAGGCAAAAAAATAAAATTTATCCGGACAAATTATAACCCTCTTGTGGTATTACCGCCGATAAATTTGAGGGTGGGAGAGTGTCTACCCACCACCTCCGAAAGTTTACCTCAGGATAGAGATAAAGACAACACTGAAAGATTTGAGTGATGAAAATGTCATTTTAGAAGGTGAAGGTGAAGAGTTTTATTGCAAATTAAAATACAAACGTCTTCTTTCCTCTCTAAATTGAGTGATAAAAATGTCATTTTTCTCACATCTTAATTTAATCTCGAAATTTGTGTCGATTCAATGAGACGGGCAAACCCATAAAATTTATCCGGACAATTTATAACGTCTTGTGGTGTTACCCGCCGATAAATTCGAGGGTGGGATAGTGCCCACCCACCACCTCCGAAAGTTTACCTCAAGATAAAGATAAAGACAACACTTGAAGGATTGAACTGCAGAACAAAAAATTACAGTCGGCGATTAGAAAATTGCCAAAAAATTAATTCAAATTTTTAAAATCCATCCAGAATAAACAAATTTTTGGAAATGCTTTCAAAACATTTGACATAACACAGCTGGAAATGTAATGGCAACACTTAAAACTTAAACTGCAGAAACGAAAATTACATTCGGCGATTAAAAAAAATTGTAAAAAAATCATCTCTGTGGCAGGTAACTTCAAAATTTCAAAATCTATTTAAAATTAACCTATTTTTGATATCCCTTTAAAACAATTGACATATCACAGCTGGAAACTCAAAACTTGATCAGAGGAAAATAAATTGGCAATCGGCGATTGGAAAAATTGTTAAAAATTCATCTTTGCTGGAATTAACTTGAAAGCTTCAAAATTCATCGAGAATAACCCTATTTTTGACATAGTGCTAAAACAATTGACACATCATAGTTGGAAACAAAATGGCAGCACCCAAAACTTAAACTGAAGAAAAAAAAATGCATACTTCGATTAGAAAAATTGTTAAAAATTTATCTCCGCGGGAATTAGCTTCAAAGTTTTAAAGTTCATCCAGAATACCTCTATTTTTGACATAGCGCAAAAACTATTGACTTATCACAGCTGGAAACCAAATAGAAACACTCAAAACTTGAACAAACGAAAATAAATTTGCAATCGGCGATTGAAAAAATTGTAAAAAAATCATCTTTGCTGGAATTAACTTCAAAGCTTCAAAATTCATCCAGAATAACCTTATTTTTGACATATCGCAAAAACAATAGGCATATCACAGCTGGAAACAAAATGGCAGCACCCAAAACTTGAACTGAAGAAAACAAAATTGCATCCTGCGATCTCCGCTGGAATTAGCTTCAAAGTTTCAAAATTAATCCAGAATACCTCTATTTCTGACACAGTGCTAAAACAATTGACATATCACAGCTGGAAACAAAATGGCAGCACCCAAAACTTATCAGAGAAAAATAAATTTACAATCGGCGATTGGAAAAGTTGTAAAAAATTCATCTTTGCTGGAATTAACTTGAAAGCTTCAAAATTTATCCGGAATAACCCAATTTTTGACATAGTACCAAAACAATTGACACATCATAGCTGGAAACAAAATGGCAGCACCCAAAACTTGATCAAAGGAAAATAAATTTGTAATCGGCGATTGGAAAAGTTGTAAAAAATTCATCTTTGCTGGAATTAACTTCAAAGCTTCAAGATTCATCCAGAATAGCCCTATTTTTGACATAGCCCTAAAACAATTGACAAATTATAGCTGGAAACAAAATGGCAGCACCCAAAACTTAAAACGAAGAAAACAAAATTGCATCCTGCGATTAGAAAAATGGTTAGAAATTTATCTCCGCTGGAATTAGCTTCAAAGTTTCAAAATTCATCCAGAATAACCCTATTTTTGGCATAGCGCTAAAACAATTGACATATCACAGCTGAAAACAAAATAACAACACTCAAAACTTGAACAAAGGAAAATAAATTTGCAATCGGCGATTGGAAAAGTTGTAAAAACATCATTTTTGCTGGAATTAACTTGAAAGCTTCAACATTCATCCGGAATAACCTAATTTGTGACATAGCGCTGAAACAATTGACACATCATAGCCGGAAACAAAATGGCAGCATCCAAAACTTGAAATGAAGAAGACAAAAATGCATCCTGCGATTAGAAAAATTGTGAAAAATTTATCTCTGCTGGAATTAGCTTCAAACTTTCAAAATTCATCCAGAATACCTCTATTTTTGACATAGCGCTAAAATAATTGACATATCACAGCTGGGAACAAAACGGCAGCACCCAAAACTTGAACAAAAGAAAATAAATTTGTAATCGGCGATTGGAAATATTGTAAAAAATTCATCTTTGCTGGAATTGGCTTCAAATCTTAAAAATTCATCCAGAATAACTCCATTTTTGACAAAGCGCTAAAACAGTTGACACATTATAGCTGGAAACAAAATGTCAGCACCCAAAACTTAATCTGAAGAAAAAAAATTGCATACTTCGATTAGAAAAATTGTTAGAAATTTATTCCGCTGGAATTAGCTTCAAACTTTCAAAATTGATTCAGAATAACCCTATTTTTGATATAGCGCTAAAATAATAGACATACCACAGCTGGAAATAAAATGGCAGCACCCAAAACTTGAACTTAAGAAAACATAATTGTATCCTGCGATCAGAAGAATTGTTAAAAAATCATCTTCGCTGGAATTAGTTTCAAAGCTTCAAAATTCATCCAGAATAACCCTATTTTTGACATATCACTAAAACAATAGACATCACAGATGGAAAAAAATAGAAGCAGCCTAAACATGAACTGAAAACAAAGAAACAAAATTGCATGCTGCGATTAGAAAAATTGTTAAAAACTGATCTCCGCTGGAATTAGCTTCAAAGTTTCAAAATTCATCCATAATAACCCTGGAAAAAAGTGTTTTATTGAAATGATTCCAATTTAAACTTAACTATCGGCACTATTTCATAGGATTGTTCTGTTTATAATTTTGCAATGATTAATAATCAAGAATCAAACTATATACATAATCCCGAGGATAATTACATCATGCTTAGATGACTTCGAAATTTCCCACTTTTCCGTTGCAGTAACTTCTTCAGAGCAAGAAATAACAGCAAACAAAAGTCGAAGTCGGTGTAATTATGATTTACAGGGTTACAAATTAATTAATTATTGTGATTTTAGGTTTTCAGTATTAGGAATTTCTTTTCAGTGTAGTTTTCGATTGCCAGACACTAATTACTTTAACATTAATGGTTTTAAAAATTAATTACGGCTTCAATTAAGTATATACATGTCTAATCTCTACAATTAATTTTCTATGCAAACTGGTAAGCCCTTGCAGGGATCTACGGCGTTGGGCCTGGTCGAGCTGGAGCAATATCTATCAGGCAGCGCCATCTCGTTTCCATCCACGCACATCACGCTCCTGCGGCGGAACTGCTTTTCGCCCTGCAACGAGAAATCGATGGGGTAGTAGAGTAGCGAGGTTTGCATCCCCGGAAACAGGGGGAGCGCGGTGTACCTTCTTGCTGCAGGTCACCGGGCAGGACTGCCAGGGTCCAAACCACCAGTGGGAGGGACATGCCTCCTCGTTGCAGGCCTTCATGAGTTGGTCCGGTTCTTCTGTGGGATCGCATAACGTCTCATCAACAACGGTCGACGTTCCGTCGATAACTGAAGAATTCGGGGATATCAGGGATTCCTGACAAAGTGGCTTCCTGCTTTGAACTCCACCTCCGCACGTCACGGAGCATTGGGACCAATCTCCCAGAATCCAGGAATATTTAACCTGCTTGGGCGCTTCACGCTTCGACACCGTGAATTGGTATTTGATGCCCGGATTAAAGGTTTTTCCGCGGAAGATGATCTAAAAATATATACAAGAGCAATGTGAATAATTATCAAATGCTGTTGTGATAATTGAAGCGCTTGCGGATTTATCCATCGTCTCGTTCCAAGGAAGAAGGCCATCAAGCAATTATATTACTGTAAGACCAGTAAATATTATCAATATCAATAAGTGATTGTAACCAGCGACGGCTCGCTGGGTACGGCCAAAGTAGCAGAGGTGATAATACAGATAGGTACGGCCGTCTCTGCAACCGACTGTATTGCCACCTCTGCTACCTCGGCCATACAATGAGTCACCCCGCGAGCCGTCGCTGATTGTAACCTAAGCAACATCAAGGTGGCTTGTATTAACTACGATTTAGGAACCAACTGATAAATTCATCACTTGTCTTTTTGCTAATAATTGCATTCGCTCGGCTTTCCCTAATTAACCATCGGCCACGAGGTTCTTCAGCCGTATTATTATGCGATTCAGTTTAAAAAAATCTTTACTTAAATTTTTAATATAAGTCCAAAAGAAGTTCTGGCTAACAGTCCTGAAAAATGAGTTCTGAAAAAATTGTCTAGAAAAAAATCCCTAAAGAGTTTTGATAAAAAGTACCAAAAAAGTCCTGAAATGGCCCTAGAAAAATCCTTCAAAAAGTTCAAAAGAAGGTAAATTCCTAAATATAAAGACTTGAAAAAAGTCCAAAAGAAGTTGTGGCTAAAAGTCCTAAAAAATAAGTTCTGAAAAAATTGTCTAGAAAAAAATCCCCAAAGAGCTTTGATTAAAAGTACTAAAAAAGTCCTGAAATAGCCCTAGAAAAGTTCCAAAAGAAGGTCCTGAAAAAAATTCCTAAATATAAAGTCTTGAAAAAAGTCCAAAAAAAGTTCTGGCTAAAAAAAAGTCCTGAAAAATAAGTTCTGAAAAAATTGTCTAGAAAAAATCCCCAAACAGTTTTGATAAAAAGTACTAAAAAAAGTCCTGAAATGGCCCTAGAAAAATCCTGGAAAAAGTCCCAAAAGAAGGCCTTGAAAAAAATTCCCATGTATAAAGTCTTGAAAAAAACGGTGTAAAAAAGGCCCTGGAACAGTCCTGGAAAAAGTCCCCAAAAGAGTCCAGAAAAATAATTCTTTAAAAAAAATTCCTGAAAGAAAAGTCCTGGACAACAATTTCTGAAAATAAAGTCTTAAGAAAATCCCTTAAAATGAATAGTGAAACGAAAGTCCTGAAAAGTAGGTCCTAAAAAGAAGTAGTTGAAAAACTCCCTGACGATAGAAGTCCTGAAAGAAAAGGCCTGTAAGTAAAGTTCAGAAAAAAATTTCAGAAAAAAAATTCAGAAAAAAATTCATAAAACAAAGTCCTTAAAAACGGTCCCGAAAAAGGCCTGAATAAATGTCTGGAACAAGAAGTTCTGAAAAAATTGTGCAAAATAAAAATCCCAAAGAGTTTTGATAAAAAAGTATTAAAAAATGTCCTGAATTAACCCTAGAAAAATCCTGGAAAATGTCCCAAAAAAGTCCCGGAAAAAATTCCTGAACATAAAGCCTTAAAAATGTATAAAAGTAAATAGTGAAACGAAAATCTTAAAAACCAAGTCCCAAAAATAAGTTATTTAAGTAGAGTAATTGAAAAACGTTTTTTTGACGAAAGAAGTTCTAAAAGAAAAGTCCTAAAAAGTCTTGAAGAAAAAGTCTTTTAAAAAAATTCTTGGAAATCAAAAATAGATTCCTTAAAAAAATCCATTGAAACAAGTCATAAAATAGTCCCCAAAAAACTTTTTTTAACGAAAGAATTTCTGAAAGAAAAGTCCTGAAAAAACGTTTTGAAGAAAAAAAGTCCTAAAGAAAAAGTCTTGTAGAAAAATTCTTGGAAATCAAAAATAGATTCCTTAAAAAATCCATTGAAACAAGTCATAAAAAAGTCCCTGAAAAACGTTTTTTGACGAAAGAACTTCTGAAAGAAAAGTCCTGAAAAAACTTTTCCTGAAGTCCTGAAGAAAAAGTTTTGTAAAGAAATTCTTGTAAATAAAAAATAGATTCCTTAAAAAAATCCCCCGAAACAAGTCACAAAAAAAGTCCCTGAAAACGGTTTTTTGTCGAAAGAATTTCTGAAGGAAAGGTAAGTCTTGTACAAAAATTCCTCGAAATAAAAAAATTATTAAATAAATTTCTTAAAAAAATTCCTTAAGAAAAGTCTTGAAATAAATCATAAAAAGTCCTAAATAACAGTCCTGAAAAGAAAGTTCTGAAAAAATTGTCCAGAAAAAAAAATCCCAAAGAGTTTTGAGAAAGTTCTAAAAAAGACCTGAAAAAAAAAACGAAATAAAAAGGCCCTAGAACACTCCTGGAAAAACTCCTGAAAACTAATTCTTTAAAAAAATTCCTATGAATAAAGTCCTGGAAAAACAAAAAAGAAAGTACTAGAAAAGAATTTCTGAATATAAATAAAGTCCTGAAAAAATCTCTTAAAATGAATAGTGAAATGAAAGTCCTGAAAAATAAGTCCCAAAACAGAAATCCTTGAAAAACTTCCTGACGGTAGACGTCCTGAAAGAACAGTCCTGAAAATATAGTTCAGAAAAAAATTCCAGAAAAAAATTGCTTAAAAAAGATCCCGAAATAAGTCCCGAAAAAAGTCTTGAATAAATGTCATGAAAATAAGTTCTGAAAAAAATGGTCAATCTCAAAGAGTTTTGATAAAAAGTACTAAAAAAATGCCTGAATATAAAGTCTTGAAAAAAGTCCTGAAAAAATGAATTTAAAAAATAGTCCTGAAAAATAATTCCCAAATTAGAAGTCTGCAAGACTCAAAACTTATTTTCAATCCTTTTTTTTTAGGACTTCTTACGTGAAAACGTATTTCAATGACTTTACTTTTAACACTTCTTTTGGGGCTAATTTTTCAGGTCAATTTTTTTATTTAGAAACAAGACTATTGTAGTCTTGTAGAAAAATTCTTGAAAATTATTAAATACATTCCTTAAAAAATATCCTTGAAAAAGGTCTTGAAATAAGTCCTAAAAAGTCCTAAATAACGGTCGTGAAAAAAAATTACAGAAAAATCGTCCTTAAAAAATTCATAAAACAAATTGATCCTGAAATAAGTCCCAAAAAAAGTCTTGAATAAATGTTATGAAAATAAGTTCTGAAAAAATGGTCCAGAATAACAATCCCAAAGAGTTTTGATAAAAAGTACTAAAAAATGTCCTGAAATGGCCCTAGAAAAATCCTGACAAGGGTCCCAAAATAGTCCTCCAAAAAAATTCCTGAATATAGTCTTGAAGAAAGTACTGAAACCATTAAAAAAAGTACTAACAAATGTCCTGAAATGGCCCTGGAAAAATCCTGGCAAGGGTCCCAAAATAGTCCTCGAAAAAAATTCCTGAATATTGTCTTAAAGAAAGTACTGAAACAATTAAAAAAAAATAGTGAAACGAAAGTTCTGAAAAATAAGCCAAAAGAATACAGTCCTTGAAAAACGTTTTGACGAAAGAAGTCTTGAAAACAAAGTTCCGAATAAAAGTTTTGAAGAAAGAAGTCCTGAGAAAGTAAAGAAAGTAAAAAAAATTGCTGAAAATTAAAAAAAATAATTAAATAAATTTCTTTAAAAAAATCCCTGGAAAAGGTCTTGAAAAAACCTCTAAAAAAGTCTTGAATAACAGTAAAAAAAAAGTTTTGAGAAATTGGCTAGAAAAAAATCCCAAAGAGTTTTGAAAGAAAGTCCTAAAAAAAATCCTTGAAAAAGGTCTTGAAAAAAGCTCTAAAAAAAAGTCCTGAATAACAGTCGAGAAGAAAAAGTTCTGAGAAATTGGCTAGAAAAAAAAATCCAAAGAGTTTTGAAAGAAAGTCCTAAAAAATTCCTGAAATAACAGCGTGAAAAATGCCCCCAGAAAAATCCCAAAAAAGTCCTGGGAAAAAATTCCTGAAAATAAATTCTTCAAAAAAGTCTTGAAAAAATGTCTGCAAACAAAAGTCCTAAAAAATAAGTCTTGAAAACATGTTTTGAAAAAAATATTGAAACAAAAGTCCTGAAAGTCAGTGCCAAAAATAAGTATGAAGAGACGAAACAAGTACTGAAAGAAAAGTCCTGAAAAAGTACTTAAAAACTTCCTGAAGAAAGGAAGAAAAGTCATGAAAATAAAGTTCCTTCAAAACATTCGTAAAATAAATTTCTTAAAAAAGGTCCTGTAATAAGCCCCGAAAAAATTCTTGAATAAATAAAGAAAAAACAAATTCCTTCAAAATAGTCTTGAATGAATGTCTTGAAAAAAAGTTCTAAAAAATAAAGTGTGCTATTAACAAATAAACTATAAATTTTTCTTTTAAAGGCAAAACAGACGTATAGGTGGAAATCAGGTGCTCCGACACATTTGCCGAACCCTGTACATAACACGAAGTTTAAGCTTTAAAAAAATCAATGTTTGTTGTAAAATGTTTAATAATCGAAGCAATAATAAATTTTTGACGTAAATCCCGAATTTATTTATAGAATTTAATACGAGGGTGGATTAAAAAAAATAAGGATGATTAAGAAAAATGTCGAAGGGGGATTTTAATTAACGCCTCGCCGTATATTTGGATCGGGCGAAATAAAAGTGCTTCGCAAAAATAAATTAAAACTTCATGAAAACTTCGGGAAATTATCTGAGAAAAGCTCCTCTCGGTTCGTCCTGAACGAGGGCTTTATTTCAGAATTGCCCGCCGTAAAAACCGGATAATTTGCGGTGCGGCGAAAGTACATTTTCATATTCAAATATTGCGCAATAAAATTAACCCCCGTGATTTATTTGCGTCGGTTATTAAAATTTATGCACTCGAAAAATGTTTATGACTCACGTAAAGCAGTATGGATTCCCGGATGGGTCCGGGGATGCGGATTTTCTCCAATTCGTTGTCCCTCTCGTAGAGAGTCTGCGCCCCCGCCACCGTGTACTCTCCAGGTAGGGTGATGTGCCTGAAACACGTCCACTTCGTACATTCGCCCCCGACGCGGTATGAAATCGCAATATTTCTCACCGCTTTCCGTTCAGGTAGAATTTCCTCGACGTGGCGCTTCCGATGCTAATGTAATTCTCGGAATAACCGATTTCTTCGATCCGTATGTTGCGTGAACCGACTGGAAATTTTAATTATACCTATTACTATTGTAGCACCTACAGGTGAATGATCGTCAGAATAATCAGTGTTAAATAATTTGAACATAATAATTTTAAATTAGTGTGTTAAATGATAGATGGCGCTGACTATCGTCAGAATAATCAGTGTTAAATAATTTGAATGTAATAATGTCAAATTAGTGTGTTAAATGATAGATGGCGCTGACTATCGTCAGAATAATCAGTGTTAAATAATTTGAACATAATAATGTCAAATTAGTGTGTTAAATGATAGATGGCGCCATCTATTATTTTTTTATTCCAATAAGTACGTTCAGTGATTATTCATTGAGATTTGACAAGAAGCGAAAAATAACCTCTATTTTTAAATCTTAATTACTTGATTTAGATAAACATATTTACTTTCCTGTAATCTAAATTTCCGCCAAATGTGAGTTAATGATGATTCTGTGTGCTTGTCTCAGAAACTAAAACGAGTATTGTTACCAGAAATAACTATTGGTTTTAATATTTACGAATAGCATTTTTTGTCCACAAAATTATCGGCATGGCCTTCTTGTCTAGTGTCCAGTTGTTGCTTAATCGTTGAAAGGTCATACAAACACTCATTACTTTCATTCCAATACATTACCCGGTATTATCAACATCTCCCGATATCCGGCGCCCAAACTCTGCTTGGTGTAGACCCCCTTGATCGTGTCGCAAGTGCTTCCGTCTCCCTGACAGATGCCGCATTGGTCTTCCGCAGCCGTCGAATCGACCACCCAGTCGCAGCCCACTTTCTGCACAACAAACGCCATTGAGCGGTTTCAAAATACTGCACATACCTCGTCTGTATTATTGTTATTCCCCGTGTCACCGAGTAGGAAAGGCCATTTACCCTGCAAATTCCCAAAATGCAAATATCCCGCGATCCCACATTACAGGGCGTCCCATCCAGGGCGTGCTCGCCCCAAGGAACGATCACGGTATCGTTCGCGTCACTGCAGTACAGCTCGCAGGGCTCATCTGAAAATATTATTACATAATCAGATTTATCCGCCCCCCCCGCGTATAATTATAATGGAACGCGTGATGTATGAATCTTGATAAGGTCTGCTTTTGGCGTAATCAACAATTCGAAGAAACCCTCCAAAAAGTCTAATTGGTCAATCGCGTTAGCGAAATCTAGTTATTTATTTATTCACAAAAAGAGATACAGACAGTACGAGTCCCAAACGATTAAACCCTAATTATTAAGAATAAGTAAATACCTTGATCGAAATACGGAGTCCATTTGTACTGTTTCCCCTCGTAAGTCTTGTTGTCGAACGAGGAGCACTGCAGCGCCCTGAAGGTCGGCAGGTCTTCGGGACAGGGATTCGTATTGCAGATGCGGTACCTCCGCCGCTCGCCCACGCAGAACTTGCCTCCGGCCGCCGGTTTGGGGTGGTCGCACTCTCTCTGCATGATGGACACACCCGCTCCGCAGCTTCTCGAGCAGTCGCTCCAAGAGCTCCACTCCCCCCAGCCGCCGTCGATCGCTTTGGGGGGCTCCATTATGGGCACGCAGTTCTGGTCCTGACACCACTGGAAGTACCATTACATCGGCATTATTAACACTTACGGTGTCTCCCATAATTACAGATCGCATCGCGGTATTAATGGATTAATTATAAGGAATGCCATTAATGGACGGTAATTGCACGCAATGGACGGAATTCATTTGCAAGAACATTCGTGTGCGGAAGTTGACTTTAAATCATTCAGATACAAAATATCGCAATTTGATAACTCTAGAAGATGTTAAGGTGCTTGAGACAGTCACTTTTTAAGGTGGAGAAGTTGGGTTTAAATCATTCGGATACAAAATATTGCTATTTGATAACTCTACAAGATGTTACTGAGCATGAGAAAGTCCCTTTTTAAGGTAGAGAAGATTTTAAGAATTGAAATCTTAAGATCCTTGTCAAGTTTCCAAAGGGCTTTGCGTGTCTTAACGATAATTTTATGGAACTTGTGGGGTATTTTTTCAACAATAGAGTAGAAGATGTAGTTCTTGCCAAAAGGTAGTCATGAACAGTAATCAGTTTCATCAATGATACCATTGATCTAATTTTGTTAATATTGAACCGTCATTTCGGCCTTTGATGCTACTTATCACGTCACCCTTCATTTTAACAGTTTTAGAATTTTTGTCCAGTATGCTTTTCCGTGCATTTTATTTATTAACGGGCCAAAAATGCGCTGGTAAGACGAAGAAATGTCTTTGGATCTTCATGGATTCCTAAAGTCGAATTAATTTTGTGCAAATCTGAAAACTTTTAAGTTTGTATTAATTTTTTTTTGTATTTCTTGAACTCTGAGGAAATACACAATTTCAGAATTCCAAAAACTTCTTTTTTCGTGCTTTTATTTCAAAATCCAGTGAATACACTCCTTCTGATTTTTATGGAATCTTAAGGTAGAATTGCTTTTGAGCGAATCTTCAAACTATCAAGTGTGTATCAATTATTTTTGTATTTTTTTGAGTTCTGGGGAAATGCACATCTTCAGAATTTTAAAATTCAGTTGAAGAAAATCTTCTGATTTTTATAGAAACCTTAATTAGAATTAATTTTCGGTAAATCTAGAAAGTATTTAGCTGGAACCATTTTTTTTTGGGTTCAACTTCAGAATTCCAACAAATTTGGTTCGTGTGCGGTTATTTCGAAATCCAGTGCAGGAATGTGTTCAGATTTTTATGGAATATTAAAGAAGGATTAATTTTGAGTCAATCTTCAAAGTATCAAGCTTGTATCAATTGTTTTTGTGTTTTTTTACGTTCTGCACAACTTCAGAATTTTCACAAATTCTGTTCTCGTGCAATTATTTCAAAATCCAGTGAAGAAATGTCTTTGGATTTTAATGGAATCTTGAAGTAGAATTGATTTTGAGTAAATCTTTAAAGTATCAAGCTTGTATCAATTGTTTTTGTATTTTTTTTATGCTCTGAGGAAATGTACATCTTCAAAATTTCAACAAGTTCTGTTCTCGTGGTATTATTTCGAAATCCATTGAAGGTACATTTTCTGATTTTTATGGAATATTGAAGTAGAGTTAATATTGAGTAAATCTAGAAAGTGTCAAGTTTGTATCAATTGTTTTTATATATTTTTTTTGAGGTTTGAGGAAATGCACAACTTCAGAATTTCAACAAGTTCTGTTCTCGTGCTATTATTTCAAAATCCAGTGAAGGTATATCTTCAAATTTTTATGGAATCTTGAAGAAGAATTGATTTTTAGTAAATCTGGAAATTATGAAGTTTGCATCAATTGAGTTTGTATTTTTTTGAGGTCTGGGGAAATGCGCAACTTCAGAATTTCAACAATTTCTATTCTCGTAGTAATATTTCAAAATCCAGTGAAGGTATATCTTCAAATTTTTATGGAATCTTGAACAAGAATTGATTTTTAGTAAATCTGGAAATTATCAAGTTTGCATCAATTGTTTTTATATTTTTTTTGAGGTTTAAGGAAATGCACAACTTCAGAATTTCAACAAATTCTGTTCTCGTGGTATTATTTCAAAATCCAGTTAAGGTATATCTTAAAATTTTTATGGAATCTTGAAGAAGAATTGATTTTTAGTAAATCTGAAAATTATCAAGTTTGCATCAATTGTTTTTGTATTTTTTTTTGAGGTTTGAGGAAATGCACAACTTCAGAATTTCAACAAGTTCTGTTCTCGTGCTATTATTTCAAAATCCAGTGAAGGTATATCTTCAAATTTTTATGGAATCTTGAAGAAAAATTTATTTTTAGTAAATCTGACAATTATCAAGTTTGCAACTTCAGAATTTTCACAAGTTCTGTTCTCGTGCAATTATTTCAAAATCCAGTGAAGAAATGTCTTTGAATTTTAATGGAATCTTAAAGTAGAATTGATTTTGAGTAAATCTTTAAAGTATCAAGCCTGTATCAATTGTTTTTGTATTTTTTTAAGCTCTGTGAAAACGCACAACCTCAGAATTTCAACAAGTTCTGTTCTCGTGCTATTATTTCAAAATCCAGTGAAGAAATGTCTTTGTATTTTAATGGAATCTTGAAGTAGAATTGATTTTGAGTAAATCTTTAAAGTATCAAGCCTGTATCAATTGTTTTTGTATTTTTTTAAGCTCTGTGAAAACGCACAACCTCAGAATTTCAACAAGTTCTGTTCTCGTGCTATTATTTCAAAACCCAGTGAAGAAATATCTTTGGATTTTAATGGAATCTTGAAGTAGAATTGATTTTGAGTAAATCTTTAAAGTATTAAGCTTGTATCAATTGTTTTTGTATTTTTTTAAGCTCTGTGAAAACGCACAACCTCAGAATTTCAACAAGTTCTGTTCGCGTGCAATTATTTCAAAATCCAGTGATGAAATGTCTTTGGATTTTTATGCAATCTTGAAGTAGAATTGATTTCGAGTAAATCTAGAAAGTGTCAAGCTTGTATCAATTGTTTTTGTATTTTTTTAAGCTCTGTGAAAACGCACAACCTCAGAATTTCAACAAGTTCTGTTCTCGTGCAATTATTTCAAAATCCAGTGAAGAATTGTCTTTGGATTTTAATGGAATCTTAAAGTAGAATTGATTTTGAGTAAATCTTTAAAGTATCAAGCTTGTATCAATTGTTTCTGTATTTTTTTAAGCTCTGCGAAAACGCACAACCTCAGAATTTCAACAAGTTCTGTTCTCGTGCAATTATTTCGAAATCCAGTGATGAAATGTCTTTGGATTTTAATGGAATCTTGAAGTAGAATTGATTTTGAGTAAATCTTTAAAGTATCAAGCCTGTATCAATTGTTTTTGTATTTTTTTAAGCTCTGTGAAAACGCACAACCTCAGAATTTCAACAAGTTCTGTTCTCGTGCTATTATTTCAAAATCCAGTGAAGAAATGTCTTTGTATTTTAATGGAATCTTGAAGTAGAATTGATTTTGAGTAAATCTTTAAAGTATCAAGCCTGTATCAATTGTTTTTGTATTTTTTTAAGCTCTGTGAAAACGCACAACCTCAGAATTTCAACAAGTTCTGTTCTCGTGCTATTATTTCAAAACCCAGTGAAGAAATATCTTTGGATTTTAATGGAATCTTGAAGTAGAATTGATTTTGAGTAAATCTTTAAAGTATTAAGCTTGTATCAATTGTTTTTGTATTTTTTTAAGCTCTGTGAAAACGCACAACCTCAGAATTTCAACAAGTTCTGTTCGCGTGCAATTATTTCAAAATCCAGTGATGAAATGTCTTTGGATTTTTATGCAATCTTGAAGTAGAATTGATTTCGAGTAAATCTAGAAAGTGTCAAGCTTGTATCAATTGTTTTTGTATTTTTTTAAGCTCTGTGAAAACGCACAACCTCAGAATTTCAACAAGTTCTGTTCTCGTGCAATTATTTCAAAATCCAGTGAAGAATTGTCTTTGGATTTTAATGGAATCTTAAAGTAGAATTGATTTTGAGTAAATCTTAAAAGTATCAAGCTTGTATCAATTGTTTTTGTATTTTTTTAAGCTCTGTGAAAACGCACAACCTCAGAATTTCAACAAGTTCTGTTCGCGTGCAATAATTTCAAAATCCAGTCAAGAAATGTCTTTGGATTTTAATGGAATCTTGAAGTAGAATTGATTTTGAGTAAATCTTTAAAGTATTAAGCCTGTATCAATTGTTTTTGTATTTTTTTTAAGCTCTGTGAAAACGCACAACGTCAGAATTTTAACAAGTTCTGTTCTCGTGCAATTATTTCAAAATCCAGTGAAGAATTGTCTTTGGATTTTAATAGAATCTTGAAGTAGAATTGATTTTGAGTACATCTTTAATGTATCAAGCTTGTATCAATTGTTTTTGTATTTTTTTAAGCTCTGTGAAAACGCACAACCTCAGAATTTTAACAAGTTCTGTTCTCGTGCAATTATTTTGAAATACAGTGAAGAAATGTCTTTGGATTTTAATGGAATCTTGAAGTAGAATTGATTTTGAGTAAATCTTCAAAGTATCAAGCCTGTATCAATAGTTTTTGTATTTTTTTAAGCTCTG
Organism: Ocypus olens; assembly: GCA_910593695.2. Taxonomy (NCBI): domain Eukaryota; kingdom Metazoa; phylum Arthropoda; class Insecta; order Coleoptera; family Staphylinidae; genus Ocypus; species Ocypus olens. The sequence continues at coordinate 8,246,394 of OU343059.1, read as the reverse complement.
TAAAAACGCACAACCTCAGAATTTCAACAAGTTCTGTTCTCGTGCAATTATTTTGAAATACAGTGAAGAAATATCTTTGGATTTTAATGCAATCTTGAAGTAGAATTGATTTTGAGTAAATCTTTAAAGTATCAAGCTTGTATCAATTGTACTTGTATTTTTTTAAGCTCTGTGGAAATGTACATCTTCAGAATTTCAACAAGTTCTCTTCTTGGGCAATTATTTCAAAATCCAATGATGGAATGGTTTCGTATGATTATGAAATTTTAAAGCAGAATTATTTTTGAGTAAATCTGCAATGTTTGCTAGTTTGCGAAAATAGTTTATTATACTGTTTTTTAGCTCTGTGGGAGAGTAAAATTATTCATATTATTTCGATTGTGGTTCGTTCTCCATCACGATGTACTATTTATAAATTCTTAACAAACGCTGGATACATGGAAAGCGCTCCGAGTTGCATGAATGAACAATGTAACGAATTAAAACAAAATGAAACCGCTTTTGATGTACGGCGCAGACCGAAAATGAAAATTGAATACCTCGGTCGTATCGTTACTAATGAAACGGGCAGATTGCTCAAGATAATTTAATATACTCAAGCGGAAAATGCGGCCCGTGAATATTCGCTACGAAAAAAAAAACAGTAGCTCAATATTATTAGCTTCCTTTATAAGAGTAAGTGCATCTCGAGTGATTGTTACGTCGGATCAACATTTCTTTTCCTCTGCGAAAGTTCACGAACCGCCACTGCATGCAAAAACGTCGTATTATACAATATGGTTACGAACGTTACTACAGTGCGTGCACCGAGCCGCGGCAGGTGGGGGTAAAATTTGCGCAGAAGGAGAAAGTATTCGAAGGGAACGAGTGGAAAAAATTTTCAACGTTCAAAAACAACAATAATTCAAATATTCATATCTCGGTTAATAACAAGGCGATTTTAAACATTCAAAGTTTTTTTTTACGTACACGCAATACCGCAATGATAATCCGTCGTTGGATTCGTAATTTAAAAAGAATTAAAAAAAATTCGTGAAAGACGATCGAAAATATTTACCGGCAAAATAAATAAAAGTTTAATTAATTTTTAAAATTAGAAGGAGGAGTTGGATCAATAAATTTTATTTGGATTTTCTGTTGGGCTTGAGACGGGCTGTCCGATGGTGTAATCAGATTTCCCACCGGACAAAAAAAAATTGTGCCCCGCTGCTAAATTTTGTATACAACGTCATATCTCGAACAGTAAAAATCTGATCGAAAAACTTTATGAGGATGTTTGATACGGATTAAATGGACGAATGATATGCCGTCGTCGGATTTTTAATTTTCGAAAAAAAAAAAATTGAAAAAAATTCCCCGGACAACAATCGAAAATTGGCCGTAGATCGTAAACGGTGCGCCCTACGAAAAATATAGTTGTTACTTTTCGACGCAGAATGTAATTCAAAATGGCATGCCGTTTAAATTTCTCATGTCGGATTAAAAATGGCCGCTGTAGAATTTTTTTATTGAAATCGGTGGTGGTTTTCTTTGAATAACTCCTCGAGGGTTAGAGATATCAAAAATTTGTAAGTAATTTGAGACATAAAATGTATGTTTATGTTATACAAAACTGTATAGAAATTAAAGTCGTAATCGTAAGGGCAAGCGCGCCCTTTTTTCCGGAAGCGTTCAAAATCTGATTTTTTTAGAAAAATGGCTGAGGGGTTGCAACCGCAGGCCGCACCCTAATTTCCTGTAGTAACCTTTGTGTCTCAATGTATTGGGGATTTTTTGAGCCTAGTCCCGATTTTCCAGCTCAAAAATCCAGGCAGGAGATAGTTTTGGCGCGAACCTCTGCATCGTCAAAAATCGATTTTCAAAAAATCACCCTGTAGTAATTGGGTAAGTTAGAAAATCGCGGATTTCACGGGCCCCTAGAGGACGTTTGCGGCTTTCGGAAAAAAATAAAAATTGAGAACAAAATTTATTTTGAGGGGTTGGCAACCCTTTTTTTAAAGGGTGGTCGGAGGGGGTTGAAATTTTAATAGTCTTGTTCTTGAATTATTTGTGATTTTTCATGAAAATTTCAACCCTCTACCTATTACAGTTTTTGAGATATCGCACTTTGGGGCTCTTGCGTTTAGTAGTATGTAGTAATGTAGTAATATACAGGGTGTTTCAGAGCTACGGTGCTTATTTTTCAAAATTTCGAAAAGTGTTTTATACAAAAGTTGTGTATAACAGTGAGCTGCACGCCCTAAAAATGTTAAAATTTCTACAGGGTGTCTCATAACAAAGTTACAGACCAAACTTATGTTTTTTTAAATGGAACACCCTGTATTTTTTATCATTTTTGAATTATATGGAGCAAATAAAGGTTAGTTACTTCAATACTCCCTATACCTATTGTTTGCCGTTTTCAAAATATTTAAAGATTTGTTGAAATGCATGGTCTGTGTGAAATTTTATTTCTGCCCCAGTGATTGATGTTGAACGATTAAAATAATTTCTATTATTTGGTTAAAAGTTCGAACTATAGAGCCAACCATGATTTCATACAAAAAATTATACAGGGTGATAAAAAAATGCGGTAGAAAAACCCAACTTATAAAGTTGAATAACTTCGTTTTTTCAAATGGCACACCCTGTATTTGGTAACGTATTCTCAAGTAGAATCCAATCATCTTTCAGATTATAATATGATAATCACCGAATACAAGAAAACTATTGAGATTAGGAACAGGAAACCCTTACACAATCTGAAAGATAATTGGATTCTACTTGTGAATACGTTACTAAATACAAGGTGTGCCATTTAAAAAAACGAAGTTATTCAACTTTATAAGTTGGGTTTTTCCACCACATTTTTTATCACCCTGTATAATTTTTTTGTATGAAATCATGGTTGGCTCTATAGTTCGAACCTTCAACCAAATAATAGAAATGATTTTAATCGTTCAAGGTCAATCACTGGGGCAGAAATAAAATTACACCCAGACCATGCATTTCAACAAATCTTCAAATATTTCGAAAACGGCAAACAATAGGTATAGGGAGTATTAAAGTAACTCACCTTTATTTGCTCCATGTAATTCAAAAATAACAAAAAATACATGGTGTTTCATTTAAAAAAAAAAAAACATAAGTTTGGTCTGTAACTTTGTTATGAAACACCCTGTAGAAATTTTAATATTTTTAGGGCGTGCAGCTCACTATTATACACAACTTTTGTTTCAAAGATTTTTCGAAATTTTGAAAAATAAGCAAGTGGTTGATCGTTCCCAGAGCCCTGAAACACCCTGTATAAATTAACCTCGGCTTGGTAGATGCACTGTATGGGGTAATCTATAACTAAACTGAATTTATTTCCGACTGTTCAATTATCACATCCAGTTATTATTGCCCAAACAGCCGCGGCTCGGTAGACGCACTGTACGTGGTAATCTATAACTAAACTGAATTTATTTCCTACTATTAAATTTTCACATCCAGTTATTATTGCCCAAACAGCCGCGGCTTGGTAGACGCACTGTACGTTGTAATAAATAACTAAACTGAATTTATTTCCTACTATTCAATTATCACATCCAGTTATGATTGCCCAAATAGCCGCGGCTCGGTAGACGCACTGTACGTGGTAATCTCTAACTAAACTGAATTTATTTCCGACTGTTCAATTATGACATCCAGTTATTAGTGCCCAAATAGCTGCGGCTCGGTAGACACACTGTACGTTGTAATCTATAACTAAACTGAATTTATTACCTACTATTCAATTTTCACATCCAGTTATTAGTGCCCAAACAGCCGCGGCTCGGTAGACACACTGTATGTTGTAATCTATAACTATACTGAATTTATTTCCGACTATTCAATTATCACATCCAGTTATTATTGCCCAAACAGCCGCGGCTCGGTAGACGCACTGTACGTGGTAATCTATAACTAAACTGAATTTATTTCCGACTATTCAATTATCACATCCAGTTATTATTGCCCAAACAGCCGCGGCTCGGTAGACGCACTGTACGTTGTAATCCATAACTAAACTGAATTTATTGCCGACTATTTAATTATCACATCCAGTTATTATTGCCCAACCAGCCGCGGCTCGGTAGACGTACTGTACGTTTTAATCCATAACTAAACTGAATTTATTTCCGACTATTCAATTATCACATCCAGTTATTATTGCCCAAACAGCCGCGGCTCGGTAGATGCACTGTACGTTGTAATCCATAACTAAACTGAATTTATTTCCGACTATTCAATTATCACATCCAGTTATTATTGCCCAAACAGCCGCGGCTCGGTAGACGCACTGTACGTTGTAATCCATAACTAAACTGAATTTATTTACTACTATTAAATTTTCACATCCAGTTATTATTGCCCAAACAGCCGCGGCTCGGTAGACGCACTGTACGTTGTAATCCATTACTAAACTGAATTTATTTCCGACTATTCAATTATCACATCCAGTTATTAGTGCCCAAACAGCCGCGTCTCGGTAGAAGCACTGTACGTTGTAATCCATTACTAAACTGAATTTATTTCCTACTATTCAATTATCACATCCAGTTATTAGTGCCCAAACAGCCACAGCTCGGTAGACGCACTGTACGTTGTAATCTATAACTAAACTTAATTTATTTCCAACTGTTCAATTATCACATCCAGTTATTATTGCCCAAACAGCCGCGGCTCGGTAGACGTACTGTACGTTTTAATCCATAACTAAACTGAATTTATTTCCGTCTGTTCAATAATCACATCCAGTTATTAGTGCCCAAACAGTCGCGGCTCGGTAGACGCACTGTACGTTGTAATCTATAACTAAACTAAATTTATTTCCTACTATTCAATTATCACATCCAGTTATTAGTGCCCAAACAGCCGCGGCTCGGTAGACGTACTGTACGTTGTAATCCATAACTAAACTGAATTTATTTCCGTCTGTTCAATAATCACATCCAGTTATTAGTGCCCAAACAGTCGCGGCTCGGTAGACGCACTGTACGTTGTAATCTATAACTAAACTAAATTTATTTCCTACTATTCAATTATCACATCCAGTTATTAGTGCCCAAACAGCCGCGGCTCGGTAGACGCACTGTACGTGGTAATCTATAACTAAACTGAATTTATTTCCGACTATTCAATTATCACATCCAGTAATTATTGCCCAAACAGCCGCGGCTCGGTAGACGCACTGTACGTTGTAATCCATAACTAAACTGAATTTATTTCCGTCTGTTCAATAATCACATCCAGTTATTAGTGCCCAAACAGTCGCGGCTCGGTAGACGCACTGTACGTTGTAATCTATAACTAAACTGAATTTATTTCCTACTATTCAATTATTACATCCAGTTATTAGTGCCCAATCAGCCACAGCTCGGTAGACGCACTGTACGTTGTAATCTATAACTAAACCGAATTTATTTCCGACTGTTTAATTATCACATCCAGTTATTAGTGCCCAATCAGCTACAGCTCGGTAGACGCACTGTACGTTGTAATCTATAACTAAACTTAATTTATTTCCAACTGTTCAATTATCACATCCAGTTATTATTGCCCAAACAGCCGCGGCTCGGTAGACGTACTGTACGTTTTAATCCATAACTAAACTGAATTTATTTCCTACTATTAAATTTTCACATCCAGTTATTAGTGCCCAATCAGCCACGGCTCGGCAGATGCACTGTACGTGGTATTCTATAACTAAACCGAATTTCCTCCTATTTAATTTTTACATCTAATTATTAGAATAATAATCAAAATGTAAGCAATAAAAAACGCAGAAACTGGATACACGATATACACACGACTTCAAAGTCTTTATGAAAGTCTGAAATTCTAGTACAGAGTACAAAGCAGGCATCAGCCGTTGATGAATATTCGTAAAGAAATCCGGGCTTTGTATTCCGACACACACACACACGTATTTTTTTTTTTTTGTGAAAATGTGTATATAACATAAAATATTGTTTAGTGCGCCTCGCGTTTAAATTTGTGGAATTCATGTACGCCCACGACATCTAGGGATTTCAATGAAAACCATCCGAGACTAAACACGATTAAATATGAATGAATTATTTATTCTGCGCTCTGGAAAAGAATGTTATTTCTCCAGACATAAGATTATTACGTAATTAGATTTTCGGGTGTTCTTATCGTGGAATGTATAAATAATGTGTTTTTTAAAGATAAATACATTAGAGAATTAGTGAATGTTATAAAAAAATCAATTTAATTTACAAACGCCAAAGTTTCCCCATCACAAACTAACTGCACTGGTGAGACCTGAAAGGTGGAAACCGGTCTGTGGATGAAACAATATTTAATGTTTAACCAATTTTAAAACAAAACAAAGTGTTTTTATCTAAATCATCCTCGTGTGGTGATCAAAATACAATATTATGAAAAATTCAGTTAAGTAAATTTATGTCAACGTATATTAAATGACAACGCTCTAGAGCGTTATTTCTATAACGTCCGCTTATAGTAATTATCAACGGATCGACTGTCAACAATTCGCCAAACGCAAATCAAGCGTGCGAACGCCGTAAACATCTGCGCGGCGCGGCTTTCGACGCGACAATCTGTCAGAAAATAGTATAAGAAAATCTCCGATAAATTTAAACTACAAGTTGAAGGCACCACGGGCGTTATGAGCAAAACATCCACGGTCGACGTACATCCCTCGACCTGGGGCGTTATTGTAGTCATAACGCCCTGGATACCTTAATCACTATATTAGTTGTAATGGATGATAAATCCTGTCGCTAGATGACGCGATTATGACGTTAAGTAGCATTGTTTCGGGGGGACCTTTTGTGCGGGCTATAATTGCCATCATTGGGCAGAAGTTTGTGGATTATGCTTACCATGTGTTTCCCGCAGTGTGTACCTGGAGCCGCGGGACGCAACTGTGTCGTGCAAGTGCCGTTAACCTCGCACCATAACCGGGCGCATATTTCGTTCACCGGAGTGCAGACCTGGGCCTCGGAGCCGAACTGAAGACGGCACTGATACTCCGCGTTGTACATGGCCCCCGCGGGAAGTTCCGGGTACTCGTAGTCCTCGAGCTCTTCAGACGGAGAATCCTGCAGGCACTCGCCCATACCTTTGCTGCACCGGAAACGGAATTGATTAATAAATAATAATAATAATAATAATAAAGTGTATTTACGGTAACCACCTTTGTATACATAAAATACAAAATATATAATTGTTATTACAAAATAAAGTATGTAAAACATTTCAACTAAGAGAGTATCCATTATAAAGAAACAACATATGGTACAGATCAAAATTTTGGAAAGTACACATTTCAATTTGCCAGTGCATTACCCGGAGACGAATAATTTTATTAACGGAAATAGAGTTAGATTAACTTTTGGTAAAGTAATCTTTCATTAGCGAAATTTCTATCGAATAACGCGTATGATTCTTCGACTATAAATATTCGAGTGGAAGTGTGTTGTGACAAATTAATGTTTCAAATGAACACTTCACCGAAAACCATACATTAACTCACGGCATCAAATTGCTTTAACCTTTTTCGCTCGCACGATCTTCGAGCATTATTTTCTTGCACAGGATTAAACAAAACAAAAAAAAGCCCACGTTATGATAAATTAATTCCGGTGATTAATGGAATAAATATTTTTTCGAGCGGAATACGAATTTTCCTTATAAATATGGATACGAGATGTGTGCTCCGGAGAGGAAAAGGTCGCCGGGAAAACTTTTGTCGTCGGCACAATTTTCTCTTTACGTGAGCGAAATGTGTTACGCGTCCGTACCTACCGGTTACAGTTTTTTTTTTCGTGATGCATTCGCTTTCTTTCTGCGTGCTTAATGAAATGTGCGAGCGTCTCCGTCCGTTCCGGGAAAACCCGCGGAAATCGTACTTACTCCAAAAAATTAGTCACGTCTCGCCTGCTGCACCTGGACCAGCTCACTTCGACGGTATCAGCCTCGAAACTCGGCGTCATTATGTGCAGCCTGCTGCCCACTTTTCCCTTGCAGCCTATTTTATCTGTGTCGTGGTACATTCCGAAGCTGCAATTAGAAAATTGTTATGAATTTGTAATGCGAAACTACAAAATCAACTGAGCATAAATGATGGCGATGTGGCCATCATGTTACTTTCTCCGACTTGATGGTATCATTTATATTTACGCTTTCGTGGTTTATTTTCAATTTAAATCATATTTTAAATGTACATCGAACGTTTGTAGACTCGGATGAATCTGACGTTTAAAACGTCAAATTTAAAAGCTGAGTTTACTCAAAAACTGAAGAGATTTCGGAAAAATGGTGATGTGGCCATCATGTTACTTTCTCCGACTTGATGGTACTGTTATTTATTTTTACACTTTTATGGTTTATTTTCAATTAAATTATATTTCAAGTGTACATCAAACGTTTTGCAGGATCGGATGAAACTGACGTTTAAAAATTATACTTCAAATTCAAAAACTCAGTTTACTCAAAAAATAAAGAGATTATGAAAAAACTTATTCTTTATAAGTTGTTCATTTTGGCATTCTTTACAATTATTATTAACATAAATTTGCTGTAACTATTATCGTTTTATAATTATGAACCAAAAATTAAAAAAAATAATAAATTTTTTTCTCGAATAAAAATGATTTTATGAAAAACATTTTCAAGCAAAAGGTGTTCATTTCTTTGTTGTCTTCAATGTTTGTCTAAATGTTAATGTGATATTTTTCATATTTAAGAAAATATTGGCAAAAAACAAAAAAACAGTTAAGGTAAACACCCACTTCCGGTGTACGAAATTTTACCAAAAGCTTTCCAGTTCTTCGGATTATCAAATAAGACTTATGTTCAAAGTTTGATACCAATTGCTCAATCACTTTTAGAGATACAGCGCGCACAGATATACTCTGTCCGCGCTATGAAGGCGTCTGAGGTGATTAACGAAGGGTCGGAAGGGTCGACCTCATCTGAAGTAATTGGATTTTGTTACACAGATGTTTACAGTTTACTTGCTTGCTATTGGTGCCACTATCCGATTCTCTTCATACATGAGTGGTTTTTAAAAGGTTACAGATAGCACCTCAGATGCCTTCATAGCGCGGCCAGACTTTACACACACACATACACATACACAGACACAGACACACAGAGTACACACACAGACACAAACATTTCTTTTTCCAGAAATTGTTGAAATGGCATCTAGGGACCTCAAAACGGACATTTCCGTAAAAAAAAATTTTGAAAAAATTTTCACAATCACAATACTTTCTCGTTCTTCGTAACGGAGAAAGTAAAAATACATCGAGCATTTTGCAATTGCACAAACTTTTTTTTTCCAGAAAATGTTGAAATGGCATCTAGGGACCCCAAAACGGACATTTCCGTAAAAAAAAAAAATTGGAAAAAATTTTCACGATCACAATACTTTCTCGTACTTCGTAACGGAGAAAGTAAAAATACATCGAGCATTTTGCAATTCGAAGGAGAATCTGAGCTTCTCAAACGCAGACAGTCGAAGAAGAAAAGATGCGGCACTAAAACTTTGACAGCTGTCACTCAGAAATGACGTTATTTTATATTGCTTCTTGTTTTTTACATTATTTGCAATTTCAAGGGAAATCTGAACTTCTCACGTGGAAAATTTCCAAGAAATCAAGATGCTGTACCAAAATACGTGCGATTTTGACAGCTGTCACTTTTTATCTAATCTAGAAATAAAGTTATTTCTGGACAATTTCTCATTGTCTGCATTATTCGCAATTTCAAAGTGAATTTGAGCTTCTCGCGTGGAACATGCATAAGAAAAACAGATGCGTTGCTAAAAAACCTGCCAAATAAACTAATTTTGACAACTGTCACATTTTATCTAACCTAGAAACACCAATTTTCTTACATAAAACAAAATTAGTTTCTCGTTTTAAGCAATTTTAAGAGAAATCTGAGCTTTTCACGTGGAAATACAGAAAAATGCCATTTTGACAGCTGTCACTTTTTATCTAACCTAGAAATAAGATTCTTTCTACACGAAAACAAAACTGGCTTCTCATTGTCTACATTACTTGCAATTTCAAAGTGAATTTGAACTTCTCACTTGGAACATACACAAAAAAACAGATGCGTTGCTAAAACACGTGTCAAATAATCTAATTTTGACAACTATCACATTGTATCTAGCCTAGAAATAACGATTTTCTTACATGATAACAAAATCTTCTCGATTTTAAGCAATTTTAACGGAAATCTGAGCTTTTCACGTGAAAATGCAGAAAAATTAGATTTTGACAGCTGTCATCTTTTATCTAACCTAGAAATTAGGTTTTTTCTACGCGAAAACCAAACTGGCTTCTTATTCTCCAGATTATTTGCAATTTCAAAATTAATTTGAGCTTCTCGCGTAGAACATGCACAAGAAAGAAAGTTGCTTTGATAAAAAACGTGTCAAATAATCTAATTTTGACAACTGTCACATTTTATCTAACCTAAAAATAACAATTTTTTACATGAAAACAAAATTAGTTTCACATCTTTAAGCGATTTGAAGAGAAATCAGATCTTTTCACGTGGAAATAAAGATGCGGTACTAAAATAATACGATTTTGACAGCTGCCACTTTTTATCTAACCTAGAAATAAGGTTTTCTTTACACGAAAACAAAACTGGTTTCTCGTTGTTTACATTATTTGCCAGTTCAAAGTGAATTTGAGCTTCTCACTTGGAAAATGTCCAAGAAAGCTAAAATACATCTCAAATAATCTAATTTTGACAACAGTCACATTTTATCTAACCTAGAAATTACGATTTTTTTGTACATGAAAACAAAATTAGCTTCTCGTTTTCAAGAAACTTTAAGGAAAATCTGAGCTTCTCACATAGAGAATGTTCTAATAGAAAAGGTGCGGTACTGAAATATACCTGTCTAATGATGAATTTTTGACAGCTGTCAATTGTTATCTAACCTTGAAACAACGTTTTTTCTACATGAAAACAAAATTTGCAATTTCGAGACGGATTTGAGCTTCTTTCGTGGAAAATGTTGGGGAAGAATAAATACCTGTCAAATAGTGTAATTTTGGCAGCTGCCACTTTGTATCTAACGGATAAATACCGTTTTTATGCATATAAATAAAATTAGCTTTTTTGTGCAATTTCACAGCGAATGTGAGCTTCTCATGTGGGAAATTTTTGACAGCTGTCAACTTTTATCTAACCTAGAAACAACGTTTTCTCTGCATGAAAAAAATGCTATTTCCAGACGATTTTTAGCTTCTTACGTCGAAAATGTTGGGGAAGAATAAATGCCTGTCAAAAATTTATAATTTTGGCAGCTGTCACTTTGTATCCAACGTAGAGATAACGTTTTTTGCATACAAATAAAATTAGTGTTTTGTGCAATATTAAAGCGAATCTGAACTTCTCGCGTGGGAAATGTTTGACAGCTGTCAACTTTTATCTAACCTAGAAACAACGTTTTTCTTCTACATGAAAACAAAATTTGCAATTTTGAGACGAATTTGAGCTTCTTACGTAGAAAATGTTGGGGAAGAACAAATATCTGCCAAAAAGTGTAATTTTGGCAGCTGTCACGTAGAAATAACATTTTTTACATACAAATAAAATTAGATTTTTTGTGAAATTTTAAAGCGAATCTGAACTTCTTACGTGGAAAGTCAACTGTCAACTTTTATCTAACCTAAAAACAACGTTTTTTTCTACATGAAAACAAAATTTGCAATTTCGAGATTAATTTGAGCTGTTGGAGAAGAACAAATAACTGTCAAATAATGTAATTTTGGCAGCTGTCACTTTGTGTTTATCGTAGAAATAACGTTTTTTTTATGCATACAAATAAAATTAGCTTTTTTGTGCAATTTCAAAACGCATCTGAGCTTCTCAAGTGGGAAATGATTGACAGCCGTCAATTTTTATCTAACCTAGAAACAACGTTTTTTCTGCATGAAATAAAAATGCAATTTCGAGATTCATTTGAGCTGTTGGAGAAGAACAAATAACTGTTAAATAATGTAATTTTGGCAGCTGTCACTTTATGTTTAACGTAGAAATAACGATTTTTTTTATGCATACAAATTAAATTAGATTTTTTGTGCAATTTCAAAACGCATCTGAGCTTCTCATGTGGGAAATGTTTAACAGCTGTCAACTGTCATCTAACCTAAAAACAACGTTTTTTCCCCATGAAAATAAAATTTGCAATATCGAGATTAATTTGAGCTGTTGGAGAAGAACAAATAGCTGTTAAATAATGTAATTTTGGCAGCTGTCACTTTGTGTCTTATGTAGAAATAACGTTTTTTTTTGCATACAAATAAAATTAGCTTTATTGTGCAATTTCAAAACGCATCTGAGCTTCTCATGTGGGAAATTTTTGACAGCTGTCAACTTTTATCTAACCTACAAACAACGTTTTTTCTGCATGAAAACAAAATTTGCAATTTCATTAAATAATGTAATTTTGGCAGCTATCACTTTGTGTTTAACGTAGAAATAACGATTTTTTATGCATACAAATAAAATTAGCTTTTTTGTGCAATTTCAAAACGCATCTGAGCTTCTCATGTGGGAAATTTTTGACAGCTGTCAACTTTTATCTAACCTAGAAACAACGTTTTTTCTGCATGAAAACAAAATTTGCAATACATTAAATAATGTAATTTTGGCAGCTATCACTTTGTGTTTAACGTGGAAATAACGATTTTTTATGCATACAAATAAAATTAGCTTTTTTGTGCAATTTCAAAACGCATCTGAGCTTCTCATGTGGGAAATTTTTGACAGTTGTTAACTTTTATCTAACCTAGAAACGTTCACGAAGTGCGGATGATTTGGGAATTGGCTTAAGCATCTAGGCTAACGATATATAGTTTTTTTTGAGATTTCATTTTAATAAATAGGGCGGTCCGTTGGTGTAGTGGGTAGAGGCGAGCGCTTGTGCCGGCTGCACCGCGGCCGTGTGTTCGATTCCCACCCGGGCGGAAGAAGTATTCACTCGGGTCCGTGGTTGTTGTATATGTCTTACATGATTCATTTCTTTATTTATTCTCATTTATTCATATAAAATACAATTAAAAATCTAGCCGTGTGTGACTGAATGGCTAAGCCTAAGTCACAAAAAAAAATGAATGGGAGGACATACACTAAACATCCATGGACCCGCACGGCCACTTCCACGGATGGGACTCGAACCCACGACCACGAGGACCGCGAGCAGGAGCCCTACTCACTAGGCCACCGCGAGCAATTACGTATGAGATATTTTAGTTGGCGCCATCTGTAGAAAATAGCGATAAAATTTTTACCGTTGCATCGCAGGAGAAATCATTCGTTACGGGACGAACAGCGTTAAGCAAGTAAAAATACTCTAACAAACATTTTTCTGCAAGCAATTTTTTTTGCCATTCTCCGCACACGTCGAAATTAAATTTTCAACTCGTTCGTCAGTCCTTCTACTTAACACCAATTACAAAATTACGATGTAATTTAACAAACGGTTTTGAGAATTACACGAAATCCGCGATTCAATTAAATCCCAGCGAAATTAGTGCCGGTGTACAACAATGCATTAAATGTGTATTTGTAAAGAACCAAGCTGCGTAAAATTGGAATTATAGTGTGGAACGATGAATGTAAAATTGGTCGGATGCAGCGAAATAATAGTTTTGCGGAACCGTGATAAATACGTTGTCACCCCTTACTTGTGTCCCATCTCGTGTGTGATGGTGTGAGCGAGGGTAATTCCATTATCTTCGTTAACGCTACAGCTCCTGTCCGTTTTGCACATTCCTCCGACATGAGCTACGCCCAAGGTGTTGCAGGGGGTGTTCTGTCTGGCGCATATGTCCTTCCTGGTGACTAATACGGCGACGTCGTGATGATGAGGGTGGGTGTCGTCCTGGGGGTTCAGAGACTTCTGCCATTTGCAGAAGTTCTTCAAGGTGACGTCGGCGTTCACCGTGACGTTCAGCTCGGGCACGGTAACGGGATCGTCTATCAGGATTATTTTCACCACGACCACTTTAATTAAGTTTCCTATACTCGGGTCCAAATATAAAGACGACACCTGGAAACCGTCCCCTTTAATTCAATGGGAGGGAACGTTACGTTCCGGCACTTACCATGTTCATTATAGTTAACAGGTACGTTTCCACGTCGCCTTCCTCGTGGAACTCGACCATGGAGGAATCCGCGACCAGTAGGGCTTCGACAAATTGGGGCTTGCTCACCGACCGCTTGTGCCTGTGCTTCTTGATCTTTTTGTACTTGTGATTTTTCAAGTTGACGTCGTGCAGGGTTGGAAATATTATACGCTCTTTGTGCTTGTGTCGTTTTTCCTGGACGGAGATTTTACCGATTTGTCGCTGCCATTCGATCCTGCAATTTTAGTTTTACGGTGCACTTAAAGTTTTTAATAAATAATAAGTTAGACGATGGAAAAATGTTAAATATATATCGGAAAACATTTTAAACACAGTTTATTTCGTTTTCAATGGTTCAACTTTTGACGTTTACTGTCACGTATTGGCATGCGCTTTTCAATTCATAGGCGACTGCGATTATTTTTTTAAACACGTGTAGTTCCGTCAAATTTTACAGTTTGAATTCATTTAATTCATGTTAAGATACAAGAAATGCAAGAAGCTCAATCAACACACAAATTTTATTTCTGCTAAGATACAAAAAAGTACAAAAAGCTTACCACCGCTAGCCATTAAAATGAAAGCACAGTTGAGAAAATTAAACCCGTGTTGCAATGCACAATTTATAGTAAATACAAAATTAAACATCCCTGAGAAAATCGTCAAATTAAACTCGTGTTACGATTAATACTATTTATGGTTAATACTTTGTTAATTATGCATGATACGTATAGAGTATCAACAATAATTATCAACATTTACTGGACGGATTTTGTGGTAATTAAAGATCTATATGCAACCACTCGTGATATCTTGATTAATGCGGATAATGTTGTGATTTAAGTGGGATATAATCATTCGCACATATAATTAGGTAACCAATGCGGTATCAGTATATCAATATGTCACTATTGTTTCCTGTTAATCTATTATAACGTGAGGCTAATTGGCATTTCCAGAGTGACAAGCGAGTCATAAAATATGATTAATATATTGAGCTTTCAAATTAATAATAAATATTTATTAATTTTATATATCGTTAGGATTTAATGATATATCCGATAGCGTATTCATAACACAGTCTAATATATAATTTAACTTTGTTGAATCAAGTCTGGAAATCAATGTATTTGAAAATATAGATTTTTATAAAATAATATAAATTGCAAACTGTTACGATATTATATGAGCTTTCTGATAAATGAATGATATTGTCAATTGTGCTAGATAGATCGGTTTCTCATGGTGATGTAAGAAAAATAACGTTTCAATGCGAAGTGAGCTTTAATTAAGAATTTTTTTGGTAGTTCTAAATTTGCAGATTGTTTAATTAATTTTTAAATCTCACACTATCATATCACTTGGAATACGAAATTTATCATCTTTTGACGTTTGAATCAATAAAATCTTACAACTTGCTCCGCACTTGTGCAAAAAAAAATTGCAATTTTAAATCTTTGGATGTTTCAATTAAAATGTGCAAATTTGACGGCCTGCGTTTATTTCACGAAAACATTTATTAAGCTGTTTGTAAAAAGAACTAAATTTGACACATTTTGACGTTAAAACGATCAAAATCGGACAACGCGTTTGGTAGTTATGCAATTTCAAAAATCAAAATCACGATTTCAAAAACTTTGAACGTTAAAAAGTTCGGTTTTGGCCGTTTATTTTAATTTCACGAGAAAATTTCGTAACCAATTTTACCATATTTCGACGTTTGAATCATTAAAATCTAACAATACGTTCAGCAGATGTGCAATTTCAAAAACAAAATTGCCATTTTAAATCTCTGGACTTTGAAAACGCTCAATTTAGAGGATTTGCGTTGATGTCACGAAAATATTTACAAAGTGGTCTGTAAATAGAACTAAATTTGACACATTTTGATGTTTAAATCATTAAAATCTAACAACTCGTTCTGCAGATATGCAATTTCAAAAAACAAAATTGCAATTTGAAATTTTTGGGTTTTTAAAACGTGTAATTTTGACGTTTTGTATTAATTTCGGGCAAAAAAATATAATGCTCTTTGCAAATCGAACTACTTGGTAGTTGGTTAGCAGTTTTGCTATTAAAAAAAAAACAAATTGGAATTTTAAATCTTTAGAGTTGTAAAAGGTGCAATTTTGACATTTTAAGTTGATTCCAGGAAAAAACTTATAAAGCTGTATGTAAATAGAACTAAATTTGACACATTTTGACGTTAAAATGATCCAAATCGGACAACGCGTTTGGCAGCTGTGTAATTTCAAAAATCAAAATCACGATATCGAAAACTTTGAACGTTAAAAAGTGCGATTTTTGCGTTTTATGTAAATTTCGTAACCTGTTTTATTAAAAAAAACACTAAATTTGTCATTTTTTGACGTTCGAATCATTAAAATCTAACAATTCCTTCAGCAGGTGTGCAATTTCAAAAACAAAATTGCCATTTTAAATCTCGGACTTTGAAAACGCTCAATTTAGAGGATTTGCGTTGATGTCACGAAAATATTTACTAAGTGGTCTGTAAATAGAACTAAATTTGACACATTTTGATGTTTGAATCATTAAAATTTAACAACTCGTTCAGCAGATATGCAATTTCAAAAAACAAAATTGCAATTTTAAAACTTTGGATTTTTAAAACGTGTAATTTTGACGTTTTGTGTTAATATCGGGCAAAAATATAATGCTCTTTGTAAATAGAACTACTTGGTAGTTAGTTAGCAGTTTTGCTATTAAAAAAAAAAAACAAATTGGAATTTTAAATCTTTGGAGTTGTAAAACGTGTAATTTTGACATGTTAAGTTGATTCCAGGAAAAAACTCATAAAGCTGTATGAAAAAAGAACTAAATTTTACACATTTTGACGTTAAAATGATCAAAATTGGATAACGCGTTTGGCAGCTGTGTAATTTCAAAAATCAAAATCACGATATCGAAAACTTTTAAAAAGAGTGATTTTTGTGTTTTATATAAATTTCGTAACCTGTTTTATTAAAAGAACACTCAATTTGTCATTATTTGACGTTGGAATCATTAAAATCTAACAATTCCTTCAGCAGATGTGCAATTTCAAAAACAAAATTGCCATTTTAAATCTCTGGACTTTGAAAACGCTCAATTTAGAGGATTTGCGTTGATGTCACGAAAATATTTACTAAGTGGTCTGTAAATTGAACTAAATTTGACACATTTTGACGTTAAAATTATCAAAATCAGACAACGCGTTTGGCAGCTGTACAATTTTAAAAATCGAAAATTTGAACGTTAAAAAGTGCGATTTTTGCATTTTATGTAAATTTCGTAACCTGTTTTAAAAGAACACCAAATTTGTCATTTTTTGTCGTTAGAATCATTGAAATCGAACAACAGGTTCTGCAGATGTGCAATTTCAAAAAATTAAATTACAATTTTAAATATTTTTGTGTAATTTTGACGTTTTGTGTAAATTTCAGGCAAAAAATATAATGCAATTTCTTTGTAAATACTACCAACTTGGTAGCTGTGCAATTTCAAAAATCAAAATCACGATATCAAAAACTTTGAAGGTTAAGAAATGCGATTTTTGTATTTAATGTAAATTTTACGAAAAAAAAAATTGTAACCCGATTTTTTTAATACTAAATTTACTATATTTTGACGTTTGAATCATTAAAACCCAACAACTCGTCCGGCAATTCTGCAATTTCAAAAAACAAAATTGTATTTTCAAATCTTTGGAATTTTGATATTTTGCGTTGATTTCATGAAAATATTTATTGTTTGTTTTGCAGTTTGTAAATAGAACTAAAGTTTGGACATTTTGTCGTTAAAATGATCAAAATCGGAGACCGCGTTTGGCAGCTGTGCAATAAAAAAAAAACAATATCGTGATTTTCTAATGTTGGACAAAATTTTGCGCGATTTTGGCATTTTGCTTTTCTTCGTGAAAAAAATGTAACCAGTTTTTGAATTGCACTACGTTCTACACATTACGCTACAATTATCAAAATTGGACAAAGAGTTTAGCAGCTTAAGCAATTTCAAAAATCAAAAAATTCTAATTTTGAAAACATGTAATTTTGGTAGTTTGCGTTGATTCAATGAAAAAGAAAATTAAATTGATCAGATTTAAAATTGCACTACATGCCACATTTTGACATTACAATCATCAAAAATGGATAAAGAGTTTTGCAGCTTAGTAATTTAAAAAATCAAAATATTCTAATTTTGGGAACGTCCATTTTTGGCAGCTTGGGTTGAATTAATGAAAAAAAAAGTTACCGAATTTTAAATTGCAGTCAATTTGCCACATTTTGACGGTACAATCATCAAAATCGGACAAAATGTTTGACAGCTTACGCAAATTCAAAAATAAAAATCTTTAAATTTTGAAAACGTGCAATTTTGGCAGCTTGAAAAAAAAATGTAACCAAATTTTAAATTGCAGTAAATTTGCCATAATTTGACGTTATAATTATTAAAATCGGACAAAAAAAATCAAAAATCGAAAACTTCTAATTTTGAAAACATGCAATTTTGGTAGTTTGCGTTGATTCTATGAAAAAGAAAATTAAATTTATCAGATTTAAAATTGCACTACATGCCACATTTTGACATTACAATCATCAAAAAGGGATAAAGAGTTTGGCTGCTTAGCAATTTAAAGAAACAAAATATTCTAATTTTGAAAACGTGCATTTTTGGCAGCTTGGGTTGAATCAATGAAAACAAATGTTATCGAATTTTAAATTGCAGTAAACTTGCTACATTTTGACGGTACAATCATCAAAATCGGACAAAATGTTTGGCAGCTTACGCAATTTCAAAAATAAAAATCTTTAAATTTTGAAAACGTGCAATTTTGGCAGCTTGAGTTGAATTATTGAAAAAAAATGTGACGTGTTCCGTTGATTTTACGAAAACGTTTTTAACCAATTTTTAAATTGCATTTAATTCGCCATGTTTTTACGTTAGAATCACCAAACTCGGATAACGCCTTTGGCAGTTGTGCAATTTCAAAAATCAAAATCACGATTTTAGAATTTTCGAATTTAAAAAAATAAAAAGTGCGATTTATGTATTTTGTGTTAACATCACACAGGGGCGGATCTAGGGGATTTTTAAGGGAGGGGAACTCGAAACAAATCTTTAAAAGAAAACTTTTGATAAAAAAGCGAATGAAGCAAAATTTACATTTTAAATACTTTTTGATCCTTCCAAGCGTTTTAGACACAAAAAAGATAATTTAGGTATTTCAGACTTTGAGGCCACATGATGGTTTGTGGAGGGCGACCAAATGGTCGCAGCACTTAGACCATTCGTTGGTCTTTTTTGCCACTTTTAGACCACACTGTCAATTTAAAAAATCAAAACACGATTTTAAAATTTTAGAACTTAAAAAAGGGGAACAGTGCGATTGCTGCTTTTTGTGTTAACATCACACAGGGGTGGATCTAGGAGGTTTCTAAGGGAGGGGAACTGGTCTGTGAGACCGGGTTTGTCGAATAACTTTATTGTCCGTTATTGTTTTTTGTTGCAATTTTTGGTAGCTGCCGCATTGCAGAGCTTAAACTGATTAAATATCTTTGTTTTATTATCAAAAAGGATAAATAGAAAACTATCAGTAATACGTAATCTTCAGTTGAAAACCTTGGCGCGTGAGACCGGCGTCACCATTAAATTTGCGCCACCAATAGCGGGTTAATAAATTTATTTAAAGTATCTGCAACAAGTGTGGTTGTCTTAAATTTATTGAAAATTCTGTTGAAATAGGCAATAACTTCTTTAATAGAAGTTTTCATGTTTTCTGGTTTAGATAAAAAAAAACTAATCAAAGTAAGTAGGTAATATACTTACTCAGACATACGTTTAGGTTCGCGCGTCCCGCAATTCTTCGAGTTTTTCTTCCTCTTCTTTTTCCTCTTCCGCTTGGAGTGATTGGTCACCGCGGACCTTTTATACACTAAATGCCTGTGCCCGGGACTAACATTTTTTAAATGATGATGCGACGGCTCTATAAAGTATTTTCCGTTCTCAGTGTGAATCAAACCGGTCTTCAATAAAATGCGATGTTTCATTAAAACGAATTTCTCAATCAATGATGATGATACTCACCAAACCGTCGCACGTCGATACCGCAACAATGGAATTTGGCTGACCCCGCACGGTGCCCTGGTAGTGGCACCCTGTAGATTTTTGCTGCGGCTTTATTCTAATGTGCGTGTTTCGTTTGTGCCTCTCGACGATCATTCCGGGCGCGAGGAAATGTTTCGCCGGTCGCAGGACCAGCAGATGCTCCTTATTGGAAATTGTTACGTTGAAATGGACTGGTTCGTTATTATTGTGGAAAGTTGTAACGTTGTGGGAAATGTGCTCTCCGTTCCACGCCACTTTCCTCGGTATCGTTACTTCTGCTTCATTTATCGCGTTCGTGTATAAACCTGGAAAACGAAGTGTAAACATCACCAGGGGGGCCTACTTTAGTCTATAAAAGATTTATGATTATATAATAAGAGTTTTCGGACTATAAAACGTTGATGAAATTAAATAAATATGAAGGAATTGATGTAATATCTATAAGTAAACTTTCCACCTTTTACACAACTCAACGCAAACATGCCGAGAGGAATATTGGAAGTGCTTCCCGGGGCTTTAAATCATCCAATTTCGCGAGTGCATGCTTTAAGAGGGAACACAAATAAAGAATACACAGCGAGTATGTCTTACAAACTCGGCCAAAATGTATTAAAGAGTTTCGCGAGACCGCAAACTGAGACACTGTTATTTTAAATGAGCCCTGTTAATTAAATCTGTTAATAAGCGCAATAAAATAGGAACATCTTTGCCCCACTGGAAGAAAGTGTACCCCGGTACAATGTTGCCATAAATTAATTCCGCTTTCAAGTTTTAAAGTGCCCAGATATATAACGTAGATTATTTCTTTCCGCGTTTTGCGCTCTTAAATGGATAATTATGATGATTTACATTACGACTCTGCTTGAAAAAAGTTCGTATTATATGTCCCTCATAATTATATCATTATCTTGTATATTAACGAAAAACGAGAAAAAAATTCTTTTAATTGCAAGGAATAATTTCGTATCCGAAAGATTTGCTACGTACCAAACAAATGGTACAGATCGAATCTATTTAAGTATTTATTGTTACATTGTGCATTTTTTTAGGAACATTTTATTAATTTCTATGTACAGCTTGCCTATCGAGCCGTGGTAGGTGGGGATAAAGTTTGCGCAAAACCACTGAATTGAATAGGAATAATCACGTCATGACGATTCTGAGCGAATATTTACGTTCACGCGACGCGTGCATTTTTTTAGGAACATTTTATTAATTTCTATGTACAGCTTGTCTAGCGAGCCGTGGCAGGTGGGTTAAAGTTTGCGCAAAACCTCAATTGAATAGGAATAATCATGCCATGACAATTCTGAGCGAATATTTACGTTCACGCGACGCGTGCATTTTTTAGGAACATTTGATTAATTTCTATGTATAGCTTATCTAGCGAGCCGTGGCAGGTGGGGATAATATTTGCGCAAAAACACTGAATTTAATAGGAATAATCACGTCACGACGATTCTGAGCGAATATTTACGTTCACGTGGCGCTCGTTAAATAATTACGAGTTTTTGGCGCCCCCTCTCTTGACATCAGCCACTGCTTGCTAGACAAGCTGTAACATGTTATTTTAAATTTTCAATTTGTAATTTTATTTGATTGAAGTATTTTTAATATTAATTAACACAACTTCCTCATTCCTAATTAAAGCGTCCCAGTTACAATTCTGGACCCAGTATCCACGTCTGCCTGTCTCTGGCGCAATTACGCATTGTCTGCATCCAGCGTATGGAAGGTTAATTAGAAATGCATTAATTTAAACAAGCCTCCCGGCGACGGTTCGGCAAACAGTTGCATTTATGATCCGCCGCCTACGCGATAAAGCCAATTTACCTGCAGCAATTGTAAGTTTTATTGGTGTTTACCTACACGAGATCGGTAGGCGGAAGAGGTTGTGTCTCCCGTTCCTCCGTTCCCCATAAAACTGTTTACAGCTGGAAACTTTTACGACGAGTAATTGATAAGTTACTTTTACTACGAAACCCACGCCGAGAGAGAGAGAGAGAGAGAGAGACACGTACGCCCATCTCGCGCTGGTCATTTCGATTCGCGTCTATTCATAAAATCCCATTCATGCCACCATTAAAAGATACATATAATCGCGAGCTGACAAGTTACACGAGGCTGTCATATGAGGCCTAATTGTAACAATTATTATTGTTTATTCATTTCAACGAATTTAATTAACCGCGCTACTGCTATTACTCCAACAGTTATGATAATGAAAGCAGTGGCACTTTGTGCTGGAATAATTGACAATAATCTTTATCTATACAATTAACCAAGAGTCTTTTAAAAATTGTCCTTCAGGTTTTGTGTATTTATATTATAAAATCGGCAACCAGGGGGATTTTTTTTTAATAAAAACTGTGATTATTAGTAGTTATAAAAATAAAAACACAATTACCTTAACGAATCAACAATGTCCCTGCTCGGACGCCAAATTTAACCTTACTCTCTTAAAATATCATAAATTTTCAGATTTTTTCTCATTATATTCTGAATAGTATGGAAAATGGGCGAAAAACATAAAATGATCAAATGACCTAAAATATACATAAAATACTCGCAGAAGAACGAAGATTATGTAGTTAAATTTTCAGCGCAATTGAACTTGTCATTTTCTTGCTGCCCGCTCTTAGATTTGTCACTCGAAAGTTGGCCAGAAATTTTGGTCAATTTTGGAATTTTTTTAGCGCGGCCTCACGAAACCGTTTATGATTAATATACCATAAATTTATAGCTGAATTCTTCTTGAATCGACTACTTCTATTCCCAATCATTTACCTTATCCACGAACCGAAATAAGTTCGTTCAAATAAGCCGATGTCCGTGAACGTCAATCTGCAGGGTCTCGGTATTCGCTTCCCGTAAGGCCTAATGTAAATTTTCGGTTGGTAAAAAAAAATAGAATAAAAGATTTTTTTTCGGAAAATAAATTACTCTATAAGCGTTTTAGCATTATTACGAACTTCTATAAATTTTTTCAGATTTTTCTGGGACCCTAAATTTTTCTTCATTTTTTCCTGACTAATGGTATGGAAAATAGGCGAAAAACATGAAATGGCCAAATGACTTGTATCATACATTAAAATGTTCATAAAATAACGAGGAATACGTGGTTAAATTTTCACGTTAATTGCATTTGTAGTTTTTTCGCTGTCCGCTCTCAAAATTGGGCACAATAAGTTGGCCAGAAGTTTTGGTCAACTTTACGAATTTTTTAGCGCGGTCTCACAAGAGACTTATGGATGATATCACATGAGTTTATAGCTGCATTCTTCCAGAATCGACTGCTTCTATTCCCAATCATTTATCTTATCCACGAACCGAAATAAGTTTGTTCAAATAAGCCGGTGTCCGTGAGCGTCAATCTGCAGGGTCTCGGTATTCGCTTCCCGTAAGGCCTAATGTAAATTTTCGGTTGGTAAAAAAATAGAATAAAAGATTTTTTTTCGAAAAATAAATTACTCCACAAGCGTTTTAGCATCATTACAAACCTCTATAAATTTTTTCAGATTTTTCTGGGACCCCAAATTTTTCTTCATTTTTTCCTGACTAATGGTATGGAAAATAGGCGAAAAACATGAAATGGCCAAATGACTTGTATCATACATTAAAATGTTCATAAAATAACGAGGAATACGTGGTTAAATTTTCACGTTAATTGCATTTGTAGTTTTTTCGCTGTCCGCTCTCAAAATTGGGCACAATAAGTTGGCCAGAAGTTTTGGTCAACTTTACGAATTTTTTAGCACGGTCTCACAAGAGAATTATGGATGATATCACATGAGTTTATAGCTGCATTCTTCCAGAATCGACTGCTTCTATTCACAATCATTTACCTTATCCACGAACCGAAATAAGTTTGTTCAAATAAGCCGGTGTCCGTGAGCGTCAATCTGCAGGGTCTCGGTATTCGCTTCCCGTAAGGCCTAATGTAAATTTTCGGTTGGTAAAAAAATAGAATAAAAGATTTTTTTTCGAAAAATAAATTACTCCACAAGCGTTTTAGCATCATTACAAACCTCTATAAATTTTTTCAGATTTTTCTGGGACCCTAAATTTTTCTTCATTTTTTCCTGACTAATGGTATGGAAAATAGGCGAAAAACATGAAATGGCCAAATGACTTGTATCATACATTAAAATGTTCATAAAATAACGAGGAATACGTGGTTAAATTTTCACGTTAATTGCATTTGTAGTTTTTTCGCTGTCCGCTCTCAAAATTGGGCACAATAAGTTGGCCAGAAGTTTTGGTCAACTTTACGAATTTTTTAGCGCGGTCTTACAAGAGACTTATGGATGATATCACATGAGTTTATAGCTGCATTCTTCCAGAATCGACTGCTTCTATTCCCAATCATTTATCTTATCCACGAACCGAAATGTGTTGGTTCAAATAAGCCGATATCCGTGAGCGTCAATCTGCAGGGTCTGGGTATTCGCTTCCCGTAAGGCCTAATGTAAATTTTCGGTTGGTAAAAAAACAGTATAAAAGATTTTTTTTCGAAAAATAAACTACTCTACACGCGTTTTAGCGTCATTAGGAACAGCT
Organism: Ocypus olens; assembly: GCA_910593695.2. Lineage (NCBI taxonomy): Eukaryota > Metazoa > Arthropoda > Insecta > Coleoptera > Staphylinidae > Ocypus > Ocypus olens. Next base: position 8,221,573 of record OU343059.1, on the reverse strand, counting down.
ATGAATTTTTTCAGATTTTTCTGAGACCCAAAATTTTTCTTAATTTTTTCCTGACTAATAGTGTGGAAAATGGGCGAAAATCATGAAATGGCCAAATGACTTATATCATACACCAAAATGTTCATAAAATAACGGGGAATACGTGGTTAAATTTTCACGTTAATTGCATTTGTAGTTTTTTCGCTGTCCGCTCTCAAAATTGGGCACACGAAAGTTGGCCAGAAGATTTGGTCAACTTTAGAAATTTTTTAGCGCGGTCTCACAAGACAATTATGGATGATATGACATGTGTTTATAGCTGCATTCTTCTAGAATCCATTGCTTCTATTTCCAATCATTTACCTTATCCACAAACCGAAATAAGTTCGTTCAAATAAGCCGGTGTCCGTGAGCGTCAATCTGCAGGGTCTCGGTATTCGCTTCCCGTAAGGCCTAATGTAAATTTTCGGTTGGTAAAAAATGGTATAAAATTTTTTTTTTCGGAAAATAAATTACTCTACACGCGTTTTAGCGTCATTAGGAACAACTATGAATTTTTTCAGATTTTTCCGAGAACCAAAATTTTTCTTCATTTTTTCCTGACTAATTGTACGGAAAAATGGTCGAAAATCATGAAATGGCCAAATGACTTGAAATATACACAAAATGTTCATAAAACAGCGGGGAATACGTGGTTAAATTTTCAGCTGAATCGTACTTCTAGTTTTCTTGCTGGCCGCTCTCAAATTGCGCACTAGAAAGTTGGCCAGAAATTTTGGTCAACTTTAGGAATTTTTTGGCGCGGTCTCACAAGAGAATTATGGATGATATGACATGAGTTTATAGCTGCGTTCTTCTAGAATACAATACTTCCATTCCCAGTTATATACCTTATCCTTGAACCGAGATTTATTTGTTTGAATGAGCCGGTGCCCGTTAGCGTCAATCTGCAGGGTCTCGGTATTCGCTTCCCGTAAGGCCTAATGCAAATTTTTGGTTGTCAAAAAAAAGGATAAAATATTTTTTTTTTGGAAAATAAATTACACTATATGCATTTTAGCGTCATTAAGAACAGCTATGAATTTTTTCAGATTTTTCTGAGAACCAAAATTTTTCGTCATTTTTTCCTGTGGAAAATGAGCGAAAAACATGAAATGGCCAAATGACTTGAAATATACACCAAATGTTCACAAAGTATCGTGGAATACGTGGTTAAATTTTCAGCTGAATCGTACTTGTAGTTTTCTTGTTGGCCGCTCTCAAATTGAGCACTAGAAAGTTGGCCAGAAATTTTGATCGATTTTAGGAACTTTTTGGCGCGGTCTCACGTGACAGCTATAAATAATATGACATTAGTTTGTAGATAAATTCTTGTAGAATCCATTGCTTCTATTCCCAATCATCTACCATATCTAGGAACCGAAATTCGTTTATTTGAATAAGCAGCTGTCCGTCGGCGTCAATCTGCAGGGTCTCGGTACTCGCTTCTCGTAAGATCTAATGTTAATTTTCGGTTGGCGAAAAATGGTATAAAAGATTTTTTTTTCGGGAAAATAATTACTTTATACGTGTTTTGGCATCATTAAGAACTGTTTTGAATTTTTTCAGATTTTTCTGAGACCAAAAATTTTTCCTCATTTTTTTTTCTGACTTTGGAAAATGGGCGAAAAACTGATTTAAAATGTACACCAAATCTGAAAATCGCGATCAAATATCTGGATAATTATTAAAGATGCGGAAAATTGTTTAAAATAAAAGTTATTTGGTTCAATTGTACATAAGAATCAAGCCAAAATACAATTCAAGATTTCAGAGAATTTCAGAGATATAAATACCAACTTACTTATTTCAAATGGCCGCTATATTTGACGTCTACACACCCTTTTCAGCGATGTTTAACAAACTTTGTTAATAGTACTCAATATCCGGCGTGGCACTAGCCAGGGAAGTAGTTGTTTCAATAAGTTAATGATAATGATTTATTGGTGCATATTCCGAACAGTTTACACAGGTCATTTAATGTAGATTTCATTAAAATAAAGTAATAAAATAATATTATTAGTTATTTGTTTATAGTCTTAGTAAGACTTAATTTTGCTTGCAGAGTTACGAACAGGTTGAATATTTATATATTCAGGCTATATTTCGTTTTTTGAATTTATTTAATACTTTCTGCAACAAGTTTAAACTTTGTTAACACAAAAAATATGGGAAATATTAATTGTTTTAAGATTCTTGATGAAGCAATTGATTTTGGCCGCTATTGATTTAAATTGTGAATTCTGTACGTATTTTTGTAAAAATCAACCAATTTGAAAGTGATCAATTAACAAACCGCCACAATTACATCCGTCATTAGCACCTCGGCGACCCCCCCTTTCATTAAAATTGTAATTAATACAAAACAATGAAGTGGTGCTTGCGTAATTTGCGAAAACTAATTAGTACACGTGTACAACAGAATCGACGACGTCAGAACGTTATTTAAATTATAACCCGTATTTATCCTTTTTTTCATCATCATCGGGAATTGGAAAGGGATCACCGTGCTTCAAATCGATAATAACCGTTGAATATTTATTAGTTGACCAGGTGCACTTGAGCTGTCACATTATTAATATATCATTTGATGTATACATCATTTAATTAAAATTGATCGGTCCATTCTGTATTTAATTACACGAGAAATGAATAATGGCCCGTAATGGGTGTATCCCATAGACAAGTTGTTATTAACATTCTTTATGTATTACACGCTCTTTTGTTGTTTCATTGGTTAAAAAGGTGTAATAACGAGCGATTTAAATGCGCTTGTAGTTGTAATTGTTAATCTGTTGGGATTAACTTGGCTACTTGGTTACTCATATTATTAATTGCGTAGTGTTGAAGTAATTTTCCTGAAAATAATAGTGCTTCGCAATCTAAAATTAAAAAAAAAATGTTTCATAACTATATAATCATAGAAGAGCCCCGGGTCCTTCAAAAACCACGGATTTGATAATTTCATGGTGGTGAATTTGAATTTTTTACAATTTTTCTAATCGCAGGATCTAATTTTTCATTCCGTAATTTAAGTTTTGCCATTTTGTGTTAATTATTTTAACAGTACGGTTATTTTGGATGCATTTTGAAGACAATTCCAGTAGAGAGAAATTTCTAGCAAATTTTCTAATCGCAGAATGCAAGTCCAAACCACGGATTTGATAATTTTATGACAGTAAAATTGAATTTTTTACAATTTTTCTAATCGCAGGATCTAATTTTCTATGTCGTGATTTAAGTTTTGTCATTTTGTGTTAATTATTTTAACAGTACGGTTATTTTGGATGAATTTTGAAGACAATTCCAGTAGAGAGGAATTTCTAACAATTTTTCTAATCGCAGCATGCAAGTCAAAACCACGGATTTGATAATTTCATGACGGTAAAATTGTATTTTTTTACAATTTTTCTAATCGCAGGATCTAATTTTCTATTCTGTAATTTAGGTTTTGTCATTTTGTGTTAATTATTTTAACAGTACGGTTATTTTGGATGCATTTTGAAGACAATTCCAGTAGAGAGAAATTTCTAGCAAATTTTCTAATCGCAGAATGCAAGTCAAAACCACGGATTTGATAATTTCATGACAGTAAAATTGAATTTTTTACAATTTTTCTAATCGCAGGATCTAATTTTCTATGTCGTGATTTAAGTTTTGTCATTTTGTGTTAATTATTTTAACAGTACGGTTATTTTTGATGAATTTTGAAGACAATTCCAGTAGAGAGGAATTTCTAACAATTTTTCTAATCGCAGCATGCAAGTCAAAACCACGGATTTGATAATTTCATGACGGTAAAATTGTATTTTTTTACAATTTTTCTAATCGCAGGATCTAATTTTCTATTCTGTAATTTAGGTTTTGTCATTTTGTGTTAATTATTTTAACAGTACGGTTATTTTGGATGAATTTTGAAGACAATTCCAGTAGAGAGGAATTTCTAACAATTTTTCTAATCGCAGCATGCAAGTCAAAACCACGGATTTGATAATTTCATGACGGTAAAATTGAATTTTTTACAATTTTTCTAATCGCAGGATACAATTTTCTATTCTGTAATTTGAATTTTGCCATTTTGTGTTAATTATTTTAACAGTACGGTTATTTTGGATGAATTTTGAAGACAATTCCAGTAGAGAGGAATTTCTAACAATTTTTCTAATCGCAGCATGCAAGTCAAAACCACGGATTTGATAATTTCATGACGGTAAAATTGTATTTTTTACAATTTTTCTAATCGTAGGATCTAATTTTTTATTCTGTAATTTAAGTTTTGTCATTTTGTGTTAATTATTTTAACAGTACGGTTTTTTTGGATGATTTTTGAAGACAATTCCAGTAGAGAGAAATTTCTAGCAAATTTTCTAATCGCAGAATGCAAGTCAAAACCACGGATTTGATAATTTCATGACGGTAAAATTGAATTTTTTACAATTTTTCTAATCGCAGGATCTAATTTTCTATTCTGTAATTTAAGTTTTGTCATTTTGTGTTAATTATTTTAACAGTACGGTTTTTTTGATGATTTTTGAAGACAATTCCAGTAGAGAGAAATTTCTAGCAAATTTTCTAATCGCAGAATGCAAGTCAAAACCACCTATTTAATAATTTCATGACAGTAAAATTGAATTTTTTACAATTTCTCTAATCGCAGGGTACAATTTTCTATTCTGTAATTTAAGTTTTGCCATTTTGTGTTAATTATTTTAACAGTACGGTTATTTTGGATGAATTTTGAAGCCAATTCCAGTAGAGAGAAATTTCTAACAAATTTTCTAATCGCAGAATGCAAGTCAAAACCACCTATTTGATAATTTCATGACAGTAAAATTGAATTTTTTACAATTTTTCTAATCGCAGGATCTAATTTTCTATTCTGTAATTTAAGTTTTGCCATTTTGTGTTAATTATTTTAACAGTACGGTTATTTTGGATGAATTTTGAAGCCAATTCCGGTAGAGAGAAATTTCTAACAATTTTTCCAATCGCAGAAACTGTTTTCTTCAGTTTAAGTTTTTGGTTTTGCCATTATATTTCCAATTGTTTTAGTAGTTTATTGAGAAAAGAGGTGTTGACATTTTGAAGCTAATTCCAGCGGAGATGTTTTCTTTACAATTTTTTAATAGCCGAATGTAATTTTCATTTTGAGTTTTAAAGCTTTGAGCTGTGATACCGATTTTCTGTAGTGTAAAATTGTAATAATATTTTTCTCTAACAACCATAGAACCGATATTGAATTTGAACATATTAAAGATTATCATATGCTCGAATACATTGAAATATACATGACTTTAGAGCTTAGCTCCAATCCACACTTAATACCATTTCGTTTGACCATAAAAGTTGCAATCGATTACGTACACGAGAGCAGAGGGCAGGATTCTTGCATCATCGCCATCATGTTTTATTTATTCGCAGGATACCCCCGAAAATTCCCTTTCAGCGCACACGTAAACAAACAGACCTCCAATTTCGCATTTTTTTTAGGACAGAACAAACGTCCAATATTGCCACCGCGATGTAAAAATAATTGTTAAAATTAGAAATTCGTCCGACGCGAAGAAGACATAAACCACTTAAAGTTTTAACGTCGCGTTCATCATGCACTAATATAAAAAGCTCTTACATGCTCCGGAGAATTTATGATGGATCTGTGGTCGTTGATTTTTCTTGAAAGTATAATATGCGAGGAGGTATCAATATTACGCGCGTTTTTTTTTTCCTTGTTATTCCATAGCCTTAAGATATACGCGAGTCACTTGATACCCCCATAAGAGTGTAATTTGAGTGTGGGTCTTCGTTTTTACGGAGGAAATCCTGAGAAGTGTCTGAATCGATCTTTAATAATTTTAAAATCATCAGACTGAATTATTATGGATTAACTACTATGAACATTATTTTTTGAAGGAATAAAAATTATTATTATTATTATTATTAACTAACCTAATTATCATAAATATATAATTGTAACGTCGGTGATGAACTATAGAGTAGATAAGAATCTTCAAAAGTATTATAACGATGGCGAAAGATTGACAGCAAATTCCGTGGTCTCCCCCATACAAATAAAGAGATTATTTATGTTACCCATAACAACCACACAATTATCTTGTACACATTTATAAAATGCAAATAGCGTGCACCATTCATGGCACGTAAGGGCAGTTAATGTTCTGGGTCGCACTATGTTCAAGATTCCAGCAGTGCATCAAGCTGAATAAAAAGCGAAAAAAAAAGGACGAATGCATCGCCGTGGCGCCACAAGCTCCTGCAGAATTTAACACGGCATTCCTCACTTGACGTTCCTGCCGTCGACTATTTATAGGAAAATTAAAATTCCGCGCTAATTACATCCCAAAAATTGGCTATTTTTGAGAACGCGCTACATATTCTAATTTTTACGATTATATTCGATTCCTATCTGCGCCTCTAGAATATTTGATCATTTCTAAATTTATCCAGAAATTAGATCATAATGCAAAAAAATCATTCATTTACATAAACATGAGATTTGCGTACATTAAAATCCAGCGTTTCCGGTATCTTTTAATCCTTTTCAAATATTGATCGACTATCTTGCTGACTAAGAGCAGCGGGAAAAACATGTTAGATATTATCATTGATTATATTAATATTAAAATCGATTGAAAAAAAAAACTGGAGCTTGTATTTTGATATTTGATACATATATTTCATCCTAATTTAGGGATCTAGATGAATAAGGAAGCTGGTAAAATTTTCCACAGTCTGTAATTAAATTCAGAACTGAAACTAAAATTGAAAAGACGAATTACCATTACACATGAAAATGAGATATTAAATATTTATGTAATTGAAGTTGTTATGAAAGACCCCTAAATGTGAAGAACTGTGCCTCTGCCTTATCCTAACCATCTTGAGCGGGCCATATGGACTTGTCTCCGAGGCAAAAAAAAAAATAAGTAAATACTGATGTAAAAAAAGTGTAAATAAAGAAATTTAAACATTAAATATTGTTCCCCATCAGAACATGATGAATATTTAATGTTCACATTAATATTGTTATATTTGCCGCCGCTGGCAATGTCCATATCTTGTCGGTGTTAAAGCCACCCGGATTTGGTTCAGTACAGCATTCAAGCAATAGATTCCGCCACTTTAACGCTAAAGAAATTTAACTTCAAATGGCACCAAGAAACTGAGGTGAATTTTTTTTTACAAAATGTAATTTTTCATGATCGAATTTGTATAGAAATGGACCAATGGAAACAACACAATTCTGGTAAGAAATTATCCTTACATCCACGATTATAATTAAAAATTGTGGCTGAATGGTCAAACTTATGATAAAAAAAAAATTAAAAATTAATTAGATTTTATAACAGGAATAAATTGAGAAAATTAAATGAAGAAACAAGAAAGAATACTTCAGTGAGGTACACCTTTACCAAGCACTCGCGGCCTGCTGCGCCGTAACAAACTCAAATTCAATTCTCTCGCGTTTTCGCGAATATTTTCTTACCCCCACACGCCTCGAGTGCTCGGTAGAGTTATACCTCGTACTGCTCTTTTTACCCTACACCCTAAGGCTCTCTGATAATAATTCAATTATTATTAATTACGAAAAATATTTCCATAAATACATCATAAACATTTGACGTGAAAGTATCGTATTAATATTATTTAAATACGCCTTTTATTGCGCAATGTTAATGATAACAGATTATTTACGATTCATATTGCTAAATTAATTTCGCATACCGGCCTAAACTATCGATTAGCGGCGATACGAGATTTAAGTCGATAATGATTTATGCTCGTTACATTTAAAATTAATCAACTCGCACCACCCGGCCCATTTGTAATGCGGAACGTTGCAATTTGCATACAATAAAATATACCATATTTACCATCAACATTACTTCTGCTGACGCGCGCATGAATATTCTATTATTATTTGAACGTCAATGTCGGTTTGCTCGAACGCAATTGAAGAGAGGTGTGTACTTGTTAGTAACACGTAAAAATTGTTGATTTGTATTAGCTGGTGATTGATGAAGGTGAATTTTAATTCTGAATTCTCCGCCCAAGAAGTAACAAGGTCTTGAAACAGCATTGAAAGAGTTTCAAAGAAGACGCATCTTCAGAATTTTGTTCTTGCGCGATTATCTTGTAATCTAGTGATGGATTAGTTTGAGTTTTTTGGAGGATTATAAAGAACAAAGTATATTGCGTAAATCTGAAGAGTACCAAGTGTGTAGCCTTTGGTTTTCTATTTTCTTTTTCACTCGAAGAAAATGCATCTTCAGAATGAATAGCAAATATCTCGAAATCTAGTGATGAATATTTTAAATTTTTTGGGAGGATTGTGAAGAACAAAGTATTTTGAGTAAATTTAAATACTCTCAACTGTGTTGCATTTGTTTTTCTATTTTTTTTCAATTAAAGAAAGCGCATCTTTATAATAAATGACAACCCTTATGCATCAGAAGAACGAGTTAAATAAACTGGTGTCAAAAAATGTCATCGCAATTTTAAATTTAAATTTTAAATTGTAATTTTAATTTTTGTATTTTTATATTTTATATTTATATTTTATTTTATATTTTATATTCGATTTAATACTTAAATGTACAGGGAGAATCCCGTAAATATATATATATATATATATATATATATATATATATATATATATATATTATATTATTATATTATTACTATATTATTATATTATATTATATCTAGAAAAAAAAATGCAAAAGAAATTGGTCACCATGAATCTGTTTTGAAAAAAGTCAATTTTTTCAGACTTCGAACGGCCGTAGCGGCTAAACCAAGAATCAAAATCGAACGCGGATTTCAAATATATACTCCTCGGGTGCAAGTTAGTCGGATTCAATTGAAATCGGCGATTTTTAATTTTTGTCGAAAACGAAATTCTATGGATCTCAAAAATTGGCTTTGAAATGATTTCTTGAAGAAACCACCGGTTCGATTTGGGGTTTCTATATATCACCGGAAAGATCTTCTCAAGACGCTTCAGAAAATGTACTTTCGTAGGAAAAATGCCAATTTGAAGCCCGTGACGAGCCAGCAAAGAAAACTCGAACATTTTTTGTTTTGGAGATCTCGTGATCTAGTAATGGGGTATTTTGAGTTTTTTCTTTGAAAATTATGAAGAACAAAGTATATTGAGTAAATCCAAACATTCTCAAGTATGTAGCGTTTGTTTTTCTATTTTTCTTTTAATCGAAGAGAATGCATCTTTAGAATGAATAACAACATTTTCTTGAGCGAATATCTCGAAATCTAGTCATGGGGTATTTTAAGTTTTTGTGAAGATAATGAAGAATAATGTATATTGAGTAAATCTAAAAGGTCCCAAGTGTGTAGCATTTGTTTTTCAATTTTTTTTCTTATTTGAAGAAAATGCGTCTTCAGAATGAATAACAAGGTAATGTTCCTCAACGAATATCTCGAAATCTAGTGATGGGGTATTGTAAATTTTTTTGAAGATTATGAAGAACAAAGTGTATTGAGTAAATCCAAATAGTCTCAAGTATGTAGCGATTGTTTTTCTATTTTTTTTTCACTTGGAAATAATACGTCTACAGAATGAATAACAATTGAGCGAATATCTCGAAATCTAGTGATGGGGTATTTTGAGTTATTTTGAAGATAATGAAGAAAAAGTATATTGAGTAAATCTAAGAAGTCTTAAGTGTGTAGCAATTGGTTTTCATTTTTTTCTCATTCGAAGAAAATGCGTTTTCGGAGTGAATAACAAGATATTGTTCCTCAGCGAATATCTCGAAATCCAGTGATGGGGTATTGTGAGTTTTTGTGAAGATTATGAAGAACAAAGTGTATTGAGTAAACCCAAACAGTCTCAAGTATGTAGCGTTTGTTTTTCTATTTTTTTTTCACTTGAAAAAAATACGTCTTCAGAATGAATAACAAGGTATTGTTCGAAATCTAGTGATGGGGTATTTAGAGTTTTTCTGAAGATTATGAAGAACAAAGTATATTGAGTAAACCCAAACAGTCTCAAGCATGTAGCGTTTGTTTTTATATTTTTTTTTACTTGAAAAATACGTCTACAGAATGAATAACAAGGTATTGTTCTTGAGCGAATATCTCGAAATCTAGTGATGGGGTATTTTGAGTTTTTTTGAGGATAATGAAGAACAAAGTATATTGAGTAATTCTAAGAAGTCTTAAGTGTGTAGCAATAGGTTTTAAATTTTTTTCTCATTCGAAGAAAATGCGTTTTCGGAGTGAATAACAAGATATTGTTCCTCAGCGAATATCTCGAAATCCAGTGATGGGGTATTGTGAGTTTTTGTGAAGATTATGAAGAACAAAGTGTATTGAGTAAATTCAAACAGTCTCAAGTATGTAGCGTTTGTTTTTCTATTTTTTTTCACTTGAAAAAAATACGTCTTCAGAATGAATAACAAGGTATTGTTCGAAATCTAGTGATGGAGTATTTAGAGTTTTTGTGAAGATTATGAAGAACAAAGTGTATTGAGTAAATCCGAACAGTCTCAAGTATGTAGCGTTTGTTTTTCTATTTTTTTTTCACTTGAAAAAAATACGTCTTCAGAATGAATAACAAGGTATTGTTCGAAATCTAGTGATGCAGTATTTAGAGTTTTTGTGAAGATTATGAAGAACAAAGTGTATTGAGTAAATTCAAACAGTCTCAAGTATGTAGCGTTTGTTTTTCTATTTTTTTTTCACTTGAAAAAAAATACGTCTTCAGAATGAATAACAAGGTATTGTTCTTGAGCGAATATCTCGAAATCTAGTGATGGGGTATTTTGAGTTTTCGTGAAGATTATGAAGAACAACGTATATTGAGTAAATTTAAGAAGTCTGAAGAATGTAGCATTTGTTTTTAATTTGTTTTCTCATTCGAAGAAAATGCGTCCAGAATGAATAACAAGGTATTGTTCTTGAGGCGAATATGTCGAAATCTAGTGATGGGGTATTTAGAGTTTTTTTAAAGATTACGAAGAACGAAGTACATTGAGTAAATCCCAATAGTCTCAAAGTATGTAGCATTTGCTTTTATATTTTTTTGTTCATTTGACGAAAATGCGTCTTCAGAATGAATAACAAGGTATTTTTCGAAATCTAGTGATGGGGTATTTTGAATTTTTGTGAATATTATGAAGAACAAAGTACACTGAGTAAATCGGAACAGTCTCAAGTATGTAGCGTTTGGTTTTCTATTTTTTTTTTTCACTTGAAAAAAATACGTCTTCAGAATGAATAACAAGGTATTGATCTTGAGCGAATATCTCGAAATCTAGTGATGGGGTATTTTGAGTTTCTTAAACTATTATAAAGAATTAGGTATTTTGAGTAAACTGAAAGAGTTTTAAGTGTGTAGCATTTGTTTATCTACATTTTTTTATTTGAAGAAGAATGAAGAAGTCTTGTATTTAGCGAATATCTCAAAATCTAGACCGTAGTCTTTTAGCAACTATTTCAATATGTACGTTAATTTTATTAAAGCCTAATTGAAGTCCTATCTATTTACAATTTATGTAGAAATGATAAGTTTTTCTTCGAAAACAATAATGTAATCTTTAAATCAAAGAACGATTTAATCAGTTTAGACTCTTCTGAACGAGATTTAGTTTTTATTGAATTTGGTTCTCGTTTATCACGCGGTGAAAATGTTTTAATATTAAGGGTTTTTGAAATGAAGCACTTGGATTTAGTTTATAAAAATGTAAAATGATTAAATAAAAATCATTTTTTGGGATCTACAAGTGAGGCTAAAACTTTAAGTAAAATTTATTGCTTCCAATTATTTCAAATGAAAGTAATAGATCGAGTTTCACTACAAATAGCCAACATAAGTATTCAAACTTGTTTAATGGTTTATCCATGAGTTTTCGAGTTCATCGATAATAAGGAGACACACACACAACACACAACAATATTATTTACATAAAACATTTATGTAAATAGGTAACTAATATTGCCGGAGATGAACCGCCCACTGCTGAACGAGACACCCACCAGCAATGTCTTGATTATACGATACACACGAAAAGTTTCTTAATTAAGTCACACTGTGATTTTTATACTCGATTTGACTACGGCGCTTCTAATAAATGACTCCATTTAGGAAGTGATTTATTATAAGTTGTAAGGAAAGCAGACATAACAGATGATTGCGTTAATTTATTTCAACTCACGTAACAGCAACAATTCCATCTCGTGTTTCTCTTCTTGCGCGATGGTGCCTATAAAAAGCACCCTTGATGCGTTGCCAAGGGATCGCAATTAATAGGTTTGTTTTCGGCTAGTTTTATTGTACTTCGTCCTAAATTAATTCGTTGTGAGAAGGAAAATAACATAAATTGCAAAATTACATAATTGTGGAATCGAATCGTGGCAACATGTGTTGTGGATTTTTTGGTACAAATAAATGAAATAGTTGCAAAGGCGTACCGCCTACCGGTGAAATGAACAAATTCCGTATCGGGAAAAGGAGGTAACTCGCAGCGATTAATTAGTTTCACCTTTCCTGAAATAATAATTTAAAGATCAAGTTTTAATTATTCGGACGTCGCTGCCGGGGAAATTCGGAACAATTACATTTATGGACTTCCTGGTCCCGGAATGGATAGACGGTTTCCATTGATCCGTCCCTGATAATTATTTTTTTCGTCTCTGATTGATGTGACGGACGTAACGGGATATTCCTAATAAATTAATCATTACAAATTTTCGAATCCGAATTCGTTCCGCCTCCAGAAATTGCGCCGGGGAAATTTACCTTCGATTTTGTGCCAGATGTGTCACACGTGCACACATGCACGATGATTGTCACCTCTCGCCGTGCAGGAATTAATATCATCCGTATTTGATATACAATCCAAATATTGACGAACTTAACAAAACAAGCTTACGTTTTGTGTACGTAGGTAACGAAATTGCGGCAGATTTATGCTTCCCGTGGAAAATTTAAAGTCTAATAAGTTTTCGGTACCTAAATTTGTTATTTGCTGGGTGAACCCTTAAAATTGAACACAAAAGCTTTGACATCATTGACAGTCGTTTTACCTTTTTTAAGCACATTTTGGCCAACAAATAGATTAGCGTGTTATTCTGTCAAATGGCTATCGACCAGAGGACTTTTTGCCTGTTTAAAGTTGAGTAATACAAGAGTTACAGCTGACTAAAAATGAAAAAATCATTCTGAAAAAGGAGAGCCACATCAATAGTTTTGCGTTTTCATGTGTTGATAAACAACTGGATGAATTGACGTACTACAAAAAAACACTTTTTCAATGCACCTTTGATGTTTATGATTGTTTGCCTATTGGGTACGCGTTATGTAACATTATTTACTTTAATCCGTTGCATCGGTGTTTTCAAATAAATTATACGCATTTCAATAAAGTGTAAAATAAACATCACGTGTATCATTCAAGACCATTAAATTGCAACAACATTAAATAGAATTGTTGCCTTATATTTACGCAATTATCGTGGTTGGGTTTGGAGAACGATTCGTGTAATAATAATTAGCGAGTTGTCGTTTGCGTGAGATAATTATTATAAATAGGCTTCGTATCGATAAGGAAAATAAGAAAAGAAAAAACAAAGCATAATATTTGCGTATAAAGGAAAGTTACATGTTGTAATTACAAGGTATTTTTGTTATGGTACGTTTTTTCCGCAGATTTATTAGTTAAGGGTTATTTACTTTCCACGCTATGTTCGTAAGAAGTTTACCCTTTATGCATCCCTTATATTTACGATTGTAATTATTTATTATATACCAGCACGTGATCCTCTAAACTCGCAATTTTGGTACAAACACGCAATTTTTTTTAATATCTTTGTAAGTTTCAAGAAGAATTTGTGGGTGTGAATATTCGATTAAATTACAGTCAGTTTGTGATGCTTGCAGATATTAAATTGTGGTTAAATGAGGCGTATAAAATTACAGCATAAATCCTTTAATACGCTCGCCAAGTTAACAGGCACAAATGCATCCTAATGATTATAATATGGGCGTTATCCTCGCCAGGATAATTTAAGTACTCGGTTATCTTGAGAGCGCCAATTGCGGTAAGCGGACTCAATTTGCTATGGAACTCAACCAAATTGATGGCAAATTGAATTCGACTAACTGTAATGTTATTGTAGACGTTATTAGTATTGGCATCTTCACATTGGTTTAATTAAATCTGTGGAAGTAAAGTTGTTTCAGCATGGAATCAATTAATTATTATTATGTGTCAATACTCGCCGAAATTGCAGAATTTTTAATTAATTCTTAAAACACTTTTTCGCCAGTTACTTTGGTCTAGGAAGATAAATCGTTCTTTCTTTCTTCGAAAAAAGAGTTAGGGGTGTATTGTATAAGTGGCTCTACCGTCAACATGTTCCACGAGCCGCCACTGACTAAGTGGATTTTTACATAATCATAATCTAGAATGTGTTTTGAGTGCATTTGAAAAGTTTCAAGTCGATGGTAATTATTTTTATATTTTTTTCAACAGGAGGAAATTTTTACAAATTTTCTTAACTCTACGCTCGGTTCGTTGCGAAAATTCAAAATCTACGGTTGGAGTATTGAATGGATTTTTACATAATCATAATCTAGAACGTGTTTTTAGTGCATTTGAAAAGTTTCAAGTCGATGGTAATTATTTTTCTATTTTTTTCAACTGCAGGAAATTTTTACAAATTTTCTTAACTCTACGCTCGGTTCGTTGCGAAAATTCAAAATCTACGGTTGGAGTATTGAATGGATTTTTACATAATCATAATCTAGAATGTGTTTTGAGTGCATTTGAAAAGTTTCAAGTCGATGGTAATTATTTTTATATTTTTTTCAACAGTTGGAAATTTTTACAAATTTTCTTAACTCTACGCTCGGTTCGTTGCGAAAATTCAAAATCTACGGTTGGAGTATTGAATGGATTTTTACATAATCATAATCTAGAATGTGTTTTTAGTGCATTTGAAAAGTTTCAAGTCGATGGTAATTATTTTTCTATTTTTTTCAACTGCAGGAAATTTTTACAAATTTTCTTAACTCTACGCTCGTTTCGTTGCGAAAATTCAAAATCTACGGTTGGAGTATTGAATGGATTTTTACATAATCATAATCTAGAATGTGTTTTGAGTGCATTTGAAAAGTTTCAAGTCGATGGTAATTATTTTTATATTTTCTTCAACTGCAGGGAATTTTAATATTTTTTTTTAACTCTTCGCTCGGTTCGTTACGAAAATTCAAAATCTACGGTTTGAGTATTGAATGGATTTTTACATAATCATAATCTAGAACGTGTTTTGAGTGCATTGGAAAAGTTTCAAGTCGATGGTAATTATTTTTAAATTTTTTTCAACTGCAGGAATTTTTTACAAATTTTCTTAACTCAACGCTCGGTTCGTTACGAAAATTCAAAATCTACGGTTGGAGTATTGAATGGATTTTTACATAATCATAATCTAGAATGTGTTTTGAGTGCGTTTGAAAAGTTTCAAGTCGATAGCAATTGTTTTTATATTTTTTTCAACAGTTGGAAATTTTTACAAATTTTCTTAACCCTGCGCTCGGTTCGTTGCGAAAATTCAAAATCTACGGTTGGAGTATTGAATGGATTTTTACATAATCATAATCTAGAACGTGTTTTGAGTGCATTGGAAAAGTTTCAAGTCGATGGTAATTATTTTTATATTTTTTTCAACTGCAGGAAATTTTTACAAATTTTCTTAACTCAACGCTCGGTTCGTTACGAAAATTCAAAATCTACGGTTGGAGTATTGAATGGATTTTTACATAATCATAATCTAGAATGTGTTTTGAGTGCGTTTGAAAAGTTTCAAGTCGATAGCAATTGTTTTTATATTTTTTTCAACAGTTGGAAATTTTTACAAATTTTCTTAACTCCTACGCTCGGTTCGTTGCGAAAATTCAAAATCTACGGTTGGAGTATTGAATGGATTTTTACATATTCATAATCTAGAATGTGTTTTGAGTGCGTTTGAAAAGTTTCAAGTCGATAGCAATTGTTTTTATATTTTTTTCAACAGTTGGAAATTTTTACAAATTTTCTTAACCCTACGCTCGGTTCGTTGCGAAAATTCAAAATCTACGGTTGGAGTATTGAATGGATTTTTACATAATCATAATCTAGAACGTGTTTTGAGTGCATTGGAAAAGTTTCAAGTCGATGGTAATTATTTTTATATTTTTTTCAACTGCAGGAAATTTTTACAAATTTTCTTAACTCAACGCTCGGTTCGTTACGAAAATTCAAAATCTACGGTTGGAGTATTGAATGGATTTTTACATAATCATAATCTAGAATGTGTTTTGAGTGCGTTTGAAAAGTTTCAAGTCGATGGTAATTATTTTTATATTTTTTTCAACTGCAGGAAATTTTTACAAATTTTCTTAACTTACGAAAATTCAAAATACACGAATTTCTTAGTTAATTTCTCTTGAATTTATACTGTACATAATAGTGTTAGATCTAGTTGATGTTTTTGTTATTACGAATTTTTGAAGTTGCCTCATTTTCAATTCTATCACTGTATTTAGTTTAGTAAACGTTAAATGGTTTAAACGGCAAAGGGCCGCACAGAAAAAAAAAAACGCAATATACATTCAAATTATTCGGTCGTCTCTTGTGGGCTATCGGTGACATAGTTTTAACCGTGAAATTTCACCCTAAACAGATATTTCCCCAGAGCTGGCATATTGCCGGGGTTTGTACAATACTGTTGCAATGACATTGTTATGAAACTACTGACACGCTACACAGATATATTTTCTTACTTGAATTGTATCCAGTGGCGGATTTGGCACTTGAGAGGCCCCAGGAGCAATTTAGTTTTAAGGCCCCCTTTTAAATATTTTCACTGCCCCTACACCCTACAGTGGGAATTCTACGCGCACGTTTTTTTACTCAGGCACCAAAAAAGTAAGACGTACTAATTTAAAATTACAATTGCGTAACTGTATTTCAGTTAATGTTCAATTTGAATTAATTATGAAAATTTTAATCTAGTAATTCATGAATCAAGAAAATAATACATTTTTAAATTTATTTTATAAAGACGGTATAAAATGGGTGAAAAATAGTCTTAAATAATTTTATTTTCAACAAAAATTAATATCGAATTTATATATATATATATATATATATCGATATATATATATATATATATATATATATATATATATAAATTAGTGTGTAGATGTCCGAAACCGGTAGATGGCGCGGACTGATGATTCCCAACAAGGATGAAACGGCCGTATCCGTCTTCTGCCTGTTCCGTACATCTTCACACTAATTAAATTTTGACCTGCACGCCGATAGCACATACACCGTTTGAACATTATTCAATTTCATGATTTTCGCCCATTTTTCCATAGTCAGGAAAAAATGAGGAAATTTTGGGTCCCAGAAAATTCTGAAAAAAATCATAGCGGTTTTTAATGATCGGAAACAGCGTGCAGAGTAATTATTTTCCCGAGAAAAAATGTATTTATATCACTTTTTTCCAACCGAACATTAACATGAGGCCTTATGGGAAGCGAATACGGAGACCCTGCAGATTGACGTTAACCGACATTGGCTGATTCAAATGAACAAACCTCGGTTCCTGGATATGGAAAATGGTTACGAATAGAAATTATAGATTCTAGAAGAATGTAGCTACAAACTCATGTAATATTATGCATCTCTGTTTTGCGAGACGACGTCAAAAAAATCTCAAGATCGATCAAAATTTCTGGCCAAATTACGAGTGCCCATTTTGAGAGCGCGAAACAAGAAAACTGCAAGTACGATTTGGCTAAAAATCTAACCGCATGTTCCCCGTTCTTCTGTGAACATTTTAATGTACATTACAAGTCATTTGGCTATTTCATGATTTTCGACCATTTTCCATACAATTAGTCAGGAAAAAATGAAGAAAATTTTTGGGTCCCAGAAAATTCTGAAAAAAAATCATAGCGATTTTTAATGATCGGAAAAAGCGTACAGAGTAATTATTTTCCCGAAAAAAAAATTATTTATATCATTTTTTACCAAGCGAACATTAACACGAGGGAAGCAAATACCGAGACCCTGCAGATTGATACTAACGGACACCGGCTCGTTCGAATAAACAAATCTCGGTTCCTGGATATGGCAGATGGTTACTAATATAAATATTGCATTCTAGAAGAAGGCAGCTACAATCTTATGTCATATCATCCATATCCGTTTTGTGGGATCGCGCCAAAAAATTTCCAAAGTTGACCAAAATTTCTGGCCAACATTTGAGTGCCCAGTCTTATCTACATCTGTCCAATAAGTACAACAGTTTGGGTCTTATCTGCATGGGTACCACCAGTTGCTGGAAATATTTGCCAAATTTGATTAACCGTTCAAGAGTTATCTTCAAAAAAACAAAAAATAATTGAAGAAAAATTAATTTCTTGGTTCTACCTACATTTATTCGAAATTAAGATTATAAAGTGTCATCAAATGTTGACATCCCCCCCCCCCCTTGATACAACATTTTTTATCAAACATGCAGTGTGACTCAACAAAGTCGTTTGTTACCTCTGAGATATATATTATAGGATTAAAAAATAGATCTATCTCTAATATCAAGTGCCGCTTTAACTCAACTATCTCTAAGTTAGAACTAATTTCTTCTTTTGTCGCCTAAATTTTTCCACGTCTCTAACTCTTGCACCAGTTTTTGTGCGCCGTGTGCTTGATATCATCTATACATATATTCTGGGACGTTTCTTCGATTCTCTTTGTCTTTCTTGATCTACGTGCTGATATTTTTGTTGTTTCTCTTTCAAAATTTTCAAACCATTGCTATTCCAAGTTCTTTAACATCCGCGATTCCTAAACTAATTTACCAAATGAAATAGTAGCTGCGGTTTTATTTTTAAGTCTGTTAATATCAATCGCATTCTATACTTACGGCTTCCACTTATGTAAATGTGTAATGTATGATGTAAAAGCCTTCAATTTTATTTGCCCTAACTATTCAAAATTACATATCGCGAGCAGACTTAATGGTTTTAAAAAGATAATAAATCTATTAGAGTACACACCTCAAGGCTGCAATTACCGACCAATATTTAATGTTAAGAACCGGCACCGTTTACATGGTGTAAGTATGTTGTTTTGTTGGGTTAATACTGTACTATTAGTAATAGTGTTTTGAAGCAGGGGCGGCTCGTCATATAGAGCCAGGGAGCCATGGCACTACCTCTAGTTTCGATCTTAGCAAAAATTTTTAATTAAATAGTGTTTTACGCGCCAAATAAATTCTGTCTCATCTCGTTCGAGCTTCATATATGATGAGTAAAATTAGATCATTACGGAATCAGCATTTTTGCTTATGTACTATCGAGTAAATAAATGAAACAATCAGACCCCTCTGATTTGATCACCGTAAAAAATACTGTGGAATATGTCGAACATTTTCCAGAATGTCAAAAATACAATATTTATGGATGGATTTGAGAAGTTTGAAGCTAATTCTGGCAATCACTATTTTTTTAGATTTTTTTTAATCATAAGATGCAAATTTCGTTTTTCTGACAATGAAGTTTCGATTGTTGGCATTTTGTTTCCAGTGGGGATACGTCGATTCTTTTCTAGTATGCAAAAAACACAATATTTCTGGATGTATTTGGGAAATTTGAAGCTAATTCTGGCAGTCAATATTTTTTTAGAATTTTTTAAATTACAAGATGCAAATTCTGTTTTTTCTAAAAGTTAAGTTTAGATGGTTGACATTTTGTTTACAGCGGGGGTATGTCAAAAATACAATATTTCTGGATGGATTTAAGAAGTTTAAAGCTAATTCTGGTAGTCACTATTTTTTTAGATTTTTTTAAATGACAAGATACAAATTTCGTTTTTCTAAAAATCAAGTTTCGACTGTTGACATTTTGTTTCCAGTGGGGGTACGTCCATCATTTTCTAGTATGTTAAAAAGACGATATTTCTGGATGTATTTGAGAAGTTTGAAGCTAATTATGGTAATCACTATTTTTTTATAATTTTTTAAATTACAAGATGCAAATTTTGTTTTTTCTAAAAAATTAAGTTTCGATGGCTGACATTTTGTTTACAGCGGGGGGATGTCCATCATTTTCCAGTTTGTCAAAAATACAATATCTCTGGATGGATTTAAGAAGTTTAAAGCTAATTCAGGTAGTAACTATTTTTTTAGATTTTTTTTAAATCACAAGATGCAAATTTCGTTTTTCTAAAAATCAAGTTTCGAGTGTTGACATTTTGTTTCCAGTGGGGGTACGTCTATCATTTTTTAGTATGTTAAAAAGACGATATTTCTGGATGTATTTGAGAAATTTAAAGCTAATTCTGGCAGTCACTATTTTTTTAGAATTTTTTAAATTACAAGATGCAAATTCTGTTTTTTTTTAAAGTTATGTTTAGATGGTTGACATTTTGTTTACAGCGGGGGTATGTCAATCATTTTCCAGTTTGTCAAAAATACAATATTTCTGGATGGATTTAAGAAGTTTAAAGCTAATTCTGGTAGTTACTATTTTTTTAGATTTTTTTAAATCACAAGATACAAATTTCGTTTTTCTAAAAATCAAGTTTCGACTGTTGACATTTTGTTTCCAGTGGGGGTACGTCCATCATTTTCTAGTATGTTAAAAAGACGATATTTCTGGATGGATTTGAGAAGTTTGAAGCTAGTTATGGTAGTCACTATTTTTTTAGAATTTTTTAAATTACAAGATGCAAATTTTGTTTTTTCTAAAAAAATAAATTTCGATGGCTGACATTTTGTTTACAGCGGGGGGATGCCCATCATTTTCCAGTTTGTCAAAAATAAAATATTTTTGGATGGATTTAAGAAATTTTAAGTTAATTTTGGCAGTCGCTATTTTTTAGAATTTTTTAAAACACAAGATGCAAATTTCCTTTTTCTAAAAATCAAATTATTTACCTGAAAAAATCGATCCCAACGAAAAAACTAGTCAATTTTTTTATGCATACGACGTGTTTCTTGCGCATAACTTCAAGGAAATTGCAACAATTGCAACAGAAAATGGTTATTTAGATACTAGATGAATGTGTTTAGTTAATTATGTCTAGAGAACAGCTCCATTTTCATTATTTACCTGAAAAAATCGATCCAAGCGAAAAAACTAGTCAATTTCTTTCAGCATACGACGTGTTTCTTGCGCATAACTTCTAGGATATTGCAACAATTGCAACAAAAAATGGTTATTTGGATACTAGATGAATGTGTTTAGTTTAAAATGTCAAAAGAGAAGCTCTATTTTCATTATTTACCTGAAAAAATCGATCCCAACGAAAAAACTAGTCAATTTTTTTATGCATACGACGTGTTTCTTGCGCATAACTTCTAGGATATTGCAACAATTGCAACAAAAAAATGGTTATTTGGATACTAGATGAATGTGTTTAGTTTAATATGTTAAAAGAATAGCTCTATTTTCATTATTTACATTAAAAAAAATCGATCCCAACTAAAAAACTAGTCAATTTTTTTATGCATACGACGTATTTCTTGCGGATAACTTCTAGGATATTGCAACAATTGCAACAAAAAATGGTTATTTAGATACTAGATTAATGTGTTTAGTTAATTATGTCAAGTCAAGAGAACAGCTCCATTTTCATTATTTACCTGAAAAAATCGATCCAAGCGAAAAAACTAGTCAATTTTTTTCAGCATACGACGCGTTTCTTGCGCATAACTTCTAGGATATTGCAACAATTGCAACAAAAATGGTTATTTGGATACTAGATGAATGTGTTTAGTTTATTATGTCAAAAGCATAGCTCTATTTTCATTATTTACCTTAAAAAATCGATCCCAACGAAAAAACTAGTCAATTTCTTTCAGCATACGACGTGTTTCTTGCGCATAACTTCTAGGATATTGCAACAATTGCAACAAAAAAAGGTTATTTGGATACTAGATGAATGTGTTTAGTTTATTATGTCAAGAGAATAGCTCTATTTTCATTATTGACCTGAAAAAATCGATCCCAACGAAAAAACTAGTCAATTTCTTTATGCAAACGACGTATTTCTTGCGCATAACTTCTAGGATATTGCAACAATTGCAACAAAAAATGATTATTTAGGTATTAGATGAATGTGTTTAGTTAATTATATCAAGAGAACAGCTCCATTTTCATTATTTACCTGAAAAAATCGATCCAAGCGAAAAAACTAGTCCATTTTTTTCAGCATACGACGTGTTTCTTGCGCATAACTTCTAGGATATTGCAACAATTGCAACAAAAAATGGTTATTTAGATACTAGATGAATGTGTTTAGTTAATTATGTCAAGAGAACAGCTCCATTTTCATTATTTACCTGAAAAAATCGATCCAAGCGAAAAAACTAGTCAATTTTTTTATGCTAACGACGTGTTTCTTGCGCATAACTTTTAGGATATTGCAACAATTGCAACAAAAAATGGTTATTTAGGTACTAGATGAATGTGTTTAGTTTAAACTCTAGTAACCTGAAAAAATCGACCCAAACATAAAAATGTATTTCGCATAATCATTGATTTTGTTACAGGGTGGATCTGCAGGATTCCACCGGGGCTTTTCTGGTCGGAACTTTCGAAGACGTCAACATCATCCCCTAGGACATCCAACCCCCTTCAAGCGTGAAGAAGGTTTCCTCGCCACTCTCGACAGCTGATGCAGCAGTGTTTGGTTTTACATCAATTTGGCCCGTTCTTTTTAGAACCACAAAATACTCGATAATTCTGGGATTTGACATTGTCCAACAATTATTATTATTATTTAATAAAGTGCCTCTTTTCGTTCCTACTCTCCCGATACTCCTATTAAAAATTTTCGATAGATTTTGGTAAATTTTCGAAGGTAGTCTCCTGTTGCAAATCATGAAAATTTTTCGAAATTAATTTAGGGTACACATTCTGAACCGCAGATTTTTGAAGAGTAAAACACCTCTTTGCGTTCATGGTCTCCTGATACAAATCCAGAAAATTTTTCGAATATATTTTAGGGTACACATTCTAAACCGCAAAATTTTCGATCGATTTTTGAAGAGTAAAATACCTCTTTGCGTTCCTGGTCTCCTGATACAAATCCAGAAAAATTTTCGAAATTATTTTAGGGTACACATTCTGAACCGTAAATTTTCGATCGATTTTTGAAGAGTAAAACACCTCTTTTCGTTCCTGGTCTCCTGATACAAATCCAGAAGAAGTTTCGATGGCTGACATTTTGTTTCCAGCGGGAGTATGATGATCATTTTCCAGTTTGTCAAAAACACAATATTACTGTTTTATTATATTTAAGTTTTATATTATAAACTATGAAATTCTGTGTTATAAATTTCATTTTTCAAACACTAATTTAAATTTAAATTCGCTCAGTTTCGAGTGTTGTTATTTTATTTAAAGCTTTAATTGAGAAAATACTAGTAATAAGCAAACATTTTGGTGTTACCCTGCATAGCCTTTTTAATTGTATATGTATATAAATAAAAGCTTATATAATGTGGAGTATTATGTATTTAATCTTGACAACGGCCATTAGTTTAAGACTCTGATTAATGGCTTAAGTGGGGTTACTGGTGACACGCCCAGTTTAAATCGCAGTAATTCTGAATAAATAAACAATAATTTAGAGGAAAACTGCATAACGTTATAATAACGATGTTACAGGTGATTTTTATTGTTGAGGAATTGTAAAGGTATTATAGATTTAATGAAGTTATTGAAAACTGATTTCCCCAAGGCTAACTTGACGAGCCTTGAACGGGCAAATATCAGGCCTCATCTCTATTATATATATATATATATATATATATGTTAAAAAATTGCGATGCATAATGAAATCGTGTATATCCATATATGTATCATTGTCAGTATTTAAATATGACTTATCTCAAATTGATGGTCCATGACGGATCCATTATTACGGACGAGATTTATTACACACGTAATACAAATCACGACTCGGCTTATCTCCGTCGGTTACACTTGTATAAATCTTAATTACTACATAAATTAAGTTATTATTATTGCATTTATCACCGGCCCCTGTTATTAATATTGACACCATCACGAGAGCGTAAGTTATTGCCATACTTCTTTATTTTGCTGCTAAGCCTCTTAAGGTTTAGGAGTCGATACGTTCTTGATGAGAAACCTGTTTATATATTTAAAATGCGAGGATAATAAATTATTTGGATTAATACTTAAAAGGGAGTTATTATTTTTAGGACGTAATAAAAGAGGAGAATAAATTCTTCATTTAATAGTTAAAAAAAAATATGATGGTAAGTTTTGTTTCTAGTATTCTACATGTGAGGCGCGTCGTTTGATCGTGGTTATTATTTTTAAGCTATAATAAACGTTAATTAACATCCAGTGTCGGAATTTAAATATCAAATACTAACTGGCGATGGCTATAAAGGTTTACGGTTGGTTTTATATTAATCTTTATGGGATTAGGTAGGTAGGTACTCGTAAATGAAATAAAAATCTTGGTAAATGGAATTGGATAGTAAAATTAAGGATGATATAAAACAAATTAAAAGAGGAAACCATAAATAAAACAATTGTGTTAATTGAATTTTACTTTCTCTGTTACGAAGTTGTTCTTTTTAAAATAGGCTAGAATCTATTAATACGAGGGGAATTCAGTAATTAGGTCACAAAAGGGTCACAAAAGGTACTATAAAAAAATAATAATATAAAAACCAGTTTTATTTTTCGACAAAATATTTTAAGAATATAATCAACTTCCTAAATTCAAACAATTTTTTAATTGGTTATAACTGTTCGTTGTTAAACATGCATTTTTTAATTGCGTTCAAAATTGAGCGTTTTCTAAAATAAATAAAAAATAGTAGAAATTGTTTAAAAATTCTGAAATAATTCTACACAACTCCCACATTATTATATTTTAAGAATATAACCAACTTCCTAAATTTAAATAGTTTTTTAATGTGTTATAACTGTTTGTTGTTAAACATGCATTTTTTAATTGAGTTCAAAATTGCGCGTTTTCTAAAATAAATAAAAAATAGTAGAAATTGTTTAAAAATTCTGAAATAATTCTACACAACTCCCACATTATTATATTTTAAGAATATAATCAACTTTCTAAATTCAAATAATTTTTTAATAGGTTATAACTGTTCGTTGTTAAACATGCATTTTTTAATTGCGTTTAAAATTGCACGTTTTCTAAAAATTCTACGCAACTCCCACATTATTATATTTTAAGAATATAATCAACTTTCTAAATTCAAATAATTTTTTAATTGATTATAACTGTTCGTTGTTAAACAAGCATTTTTTAATTGCGTTCAAAATTGAGCGTTTTCTAAAATAAATAAAAAATAGTAGAAATTGTTTAAAAATTCTGAAATAATTCTACACAACTCCCGCATTATTATATTTTAAGAATATAATCAACTTTCTAGAATCAAACAATTTTTTAATGGGTTATAACTGTTCGTTGTTAAACATGCATTTTTTAATAGCGTTCAAAATTGAGCGTTTTCTAAAATAAATAAAAAATAGTGGAAATTGTTTAAAAATTTCCACATTATTATATTTTAAGAATATAATCAACTTCCTAAAATCAAACAATTTTTTAATGGGTTATAACTGTTCGTTGTTAAACAAGCATTTTTCAATTGCGTTAAAAATTGAGCGTTTTCTAAAATAAATAAAAAATAGTAGAAATTGTTTAAAAATTCTGAAATAATTCTACACAACTCCTACATTATTATATTTTAAGAATATAATCAACTTCCTAAAATCAAATAATTTTTTAATGGGTTATAACTGTTAGTTGTTAAACAAGCATTTTTTAATTGCGTTCGAAATTGAGCATTTTCTAAAATAAATAAAAATAGTAGAAATTGTTTAAAAATTCTGAAATAATTCTATACAACTTCCACATTATTATATTTTAAGAATATAATCAATTTCCTAAATTCAAATAATTTTTTAATGGGTTATAACTGTTCGTTGTTAAACATGCATTTTTTAATTGCGTTCAAAATTGAGCGTTTTCTAAAATAAATAAAAATAGTAGAAATTGTTTTAAAATTCTGAAATAATTCTAAACAACTCCCACATTATTATATTTTAAGAATATAATCAACTTCCTTAATTCAAATAATTTTTTAATGGGTTATAACTGTTCGTTGTTAAACAAGTATTTTTTAATTGCGTTCAAAATTGAGCGTTTTCTAAAATAAATAAAAAATAGTAGAAATTGTTTTAAAATCCTGTAATAATTCTAAACAACTCCCACATTATTATATTTTAAGAATATAATCAACTTCTTAAAATCAAACATTTTTTTAATGGGTTATAACTGTTCGTTGTTAAACATGCATTTTTTAATTGCGTTCAAAATTGAGCGTTTTCTAAAATAAATAAAAAATAGTAGAAATTGTTTAAAAATTCTGAAATAATTCTACACAACTCCCACATTATTATATTTTAAGAATATAATCAACTTTCTAAATTCAAATAATTTTTTAATAGGTTATAACTGTTCGTTGTTAAACATGCATTTTTTAATTGCGTTTAAAATTGCAGGTTTTCTAAAAATTCTACGCAACTCCCACATTATTATATTTTAAGAATATAATCAACTTCCTAAATTCAAATAATTTTTTAATGGGTTATAACTGTTAGTTGTTAAACATGCATTTTTTAATTGCGTTCAAAATTAAGCGTTTTCTAAAATAAATAAAAATTAGTAGAAATTGTTTAAAAATTCTGAAATAATTCTATACAACTCCCACATTATTATATTTTAAGAATATAATCAATTTCCTAAATTCAAATAATTTTTTAATGGGTTATAACTGTTCGTTGTTAAACATGCATTTTTTAATTGCGTTCAAAATTGAGCGTTTTCTAAAATAAATAAAAAATAGTAGACATTGTTTAAAAATTCTGAAATAATTCTATACAACTCCCACATTATTATATTTTAAGAATATAATCAACTTCCTAAATTCAAATAATTTTTTAATGGGTTATAACTGTTCGTTGTTAAACATGCATTTTTTAATTGCGTTCAAAATTAAGCGTTTTCTAAAATAAATAAAAAATAGTGGAAATTGTTTAAAAATTCCCACATTATTATATTTTAAGAATATAATCAACTTCCTAAATTCAAATAATTTTTTAATGGGTTATAACTGTTCGTTGTTAAACAAGCATTTTTTAATTGCGTTCAAAATTGAGCGTTTTCTAAAATAAATAAAAAATAGTAGAAATTGTTTTAAAATTCTGAAATAATTCTACACAACTCCCACATTATTATATTTTCAGAATATAATCCACTTCTTAAAATCAAACAATTTTTTAATGGGCTATAACTGTTCGTTGTTAAACATGCATTTTTTAATTGCGTTCAAAATTGAGCGTCTTCTAAAATAAATAAAAAATAGTAGAAATTGTTTTAAAATTCTGAAATAATTCTACGCAACTCCCACATTATTATATTTTAAGAATATAATCAACTTCCTAAATTAAAATAATTTTTTAATGCGTTATAACTGTTCGTTGTTATACAAGCATTTTTTTAATTCTGTTTTTCTTGTTTCGACCAGTTTTTAATCTGCCCTGGGCGATTGAAGATTATCAAAATATTCGTATTTTTTTGTCTCGCCCGGAACGAGATTAAATTCTTATCGCCGCCAATCCACGGTGCACCTGCTGATAACAATTCAGTTTGCACGCCGTCCTCGCGAAGAACGCGTTTCGGTTCGGAATATTTATTTTTCGGAAGTTTTAGTGCCCGTTGTGTTGTGTTACATCTTCAGGATTTGTGTGTGTGTTGGTGTTTGTGTTCTTCCGCTCTATTCCGCTCCATCAATCTGAGGGAAACGAAGAATCACCATCTAGGTTACATCTTACCAGCCAGAAAGCCTCGCAAAGGATTTTAATTTTTTGTAAGTTTTGATTTTCGTGCATTTCTTTCTTTCACCGAAAGTGAAATGAAGTTTAAAGTGTCTGGCAATTGCTTTTTTCAATTGTGTTTAAATCTGAGCATTTTCAAAAATAAATAAAAAATAGTTGTAATTGTTTAAAAATTCTGAAATAATTCTATACAACTCTAAAATTATTATATTTTAAGAATATAATCAATTCCAATCACTTTTTATTGGGTTATAACATGCATTTTTTAATTTCGTTCAAAATTTAGCATTTTATAAAGTAAATAAAAAAATGAAGGAATTGTTTAAACACTTTAAAATAATTCTTTGCAACTCCCAAATTATTATATTTTGAGAATATAATCAACTTCTTAAATTCCAATAATTTTTTAAATGGTTATAACATGCATTTTTTAATTCCGTTCAAAATTTTGCATTTTATAAAATAAATAAAAAAATGTAGGAATTGTTTAAACACTTTAAAATAATTCTTTGCAACTCCCAAATTATTATATTTTGAGAATATAATCAACTTCTTAAATTCCAATAATTTTTTAATGGGTTATAACATGCATTTTTTAATTTCGTTCAAAATTTAGCATTTTATAAAATAAATAAAAAAATGTAGGAATTGTTTAAACACTTTAAAATAATTCTTTGCAACTCCCAAATTATCATATTTTGAGAACATAATCAATTTCTTAAATTACAATAATTTGTTACTGGAAATAAGTCTGCGAAATCAGCGAAATCACAGTGTGAAATAAAACACATTTACAGCCGCGTCAGTAAATCTGCCTTTTTATTGCCTAGTTAATCAAATATCTATTGTTATTTATTGATATTTAGTATAGTGAGTGAAATACGTGTTTCTTATATTAACCCGACAAAAATCTGAAACGAAAAGGAAACAGACCATAAATTATTCAGCGCTCAATTCCACCCACATCCCCCTTATACACTTTTCACTTTCGTATATAATACGAACTCTATTGTCTTTCCCGCTATACGTTCATCCCTTCCCGCACGGCTTCATTCGACGGACCCGAGTGTCATTTGTCTTTGCCGGATCCGCATTGCTTTTTACCCTTAAATCGGTAATGATATCTTCTTTAATGGATTTTCTTTCACATATATCTTTCTCGAGTCAAACCGGAGTATTTATTAATATGGTTAATTACAGTAGCGGCTCTTACGTTTATCGTGGTAATTTCAATCAGATATATACACTGTGTACATAAAGTAAGGAATAAATTCGATTAAAATTTTTTCAGAAAAAATGCTTGGACACATGTATTATTATTTTTTAACGCGCATTTTTTGAGATAAAATTCAAATGTATAGGGTGTCTCAAAATTGAGGTACGACTCCAAAGTTAAAATTTTCAAATGTGAACCCCTATTTTTATTGCATTTTTGGATTCTACGTAAAATTCTGAGTATTTTTCATGTAGCATACCCCATGTCGATATTCAGCTGTTTTCGAAGAAATGGCGTTTAGAAAAGTACTACTATTTTATTTCTGGTAAAAGATAACATGGTTTCATCGAAACATTGGAATTAATAAGCAAACATCATTATTCACTTAATTAAATGATTTTTTCTAATTAATTTACCATTTTATTTCTGGTAAAAGATGACATGGTTTCATCAAAACATTGGAATTAATAAGCAAACATCATTATTCACTTAATTAAATGATTTTTTCTAATTAATTTACCATTTTATTTCTGGTAAAAGATAACATGGTTTCATCAAAACATTAAAATCAATAAGCAAAAATCATTATTCACTTAATTAAATTATTTTTTCTAATTAATTTTAATGTTTCGATGA
This sequence comes from Ocypus olens, assembly GCA_910593695.2. Taxonomy (NCBI): domain Eukaryota; kingdom Metazoa; phylum Arthropoda; class Insecta; order Coleoptera; family Staphylinidae; genus Ocypus; species Ocypus olens. The sequence continues at coordinate 8,191,760 of OU343059.1, read as the reverse complement.
AACCATGTTATATTTTACCAGAAATAAAATAGTAGTAGTACTTTTCTGAACGCCATTTCTTCGAAAACAGCTGAATATCGACATGGGGTATGCTACATAAAAAATACTCAGAATTTTACGTAGAATCCATAAATGCAAGAAAAAATGGGAGTTCACGGTTAAAAATTTTAGCTTAGGGGTCGTATCTCAATTTTGGGACACCCTGTACATTTGAATTTTATCTCAAAAAATACGCGTTAAAAAATAATAATACAAATGTCCGAGCATTTTTCTGAAAGAAAATGCCCTGAATTTTAATCGAATTTATTTCTTACTTTATGTACATAGTGTATATAACAAATCTTTATTTACAGAGATGGGTTTTACAAATTACAATACACCATCTTGATGATTACATGGAAAACAAAGTAAACATATCTGTAAATTGGCTATACATTTCAGATTTGAAACATTCTTCCATCAATAGATCGCAATTATCGAATATCGAATTGAAAACGGAAATTAAATTTTCAATTGTTTACATTAGCGACCGTAAAATTTTTATCAAATCGACTATTAAAGTAACTTTTTTTGAAATTTACGGTCCTCGCGTGAATCGACATTTAATCCCTAAAGCAAGCGATAGAATCAAATCTCCTGATTACGCGTTCGGCCAAATTGTAACGTGATTCGAGCGCTGGAAACGTAATTAGTGCGACACCTTCTGGTCGCGTCATTTTCCCCTCTTTTCCGTTAAATCGAGATACAGGGTGCGGCTTCTATCCTGAATACCTGAAATATAATCAAGGAGAAACGATGTATTTGCATGTTTATTTTTAATCCTGAGCATGTTTTCAAGGTCATGTCAAGGTCAGCCTCTTATTTTTAAATAGAGACCTGTAATTTTTATTAGAGAATCTGAATCTGCGGATTAATGCAAATAATTTGTATAATTTTTGAAGGAAAATCAACACAATCTGAACAATTCTTTCTTTAATAACACATAAAACGGAAGAATTGCATAATTCCCCAATGTTTTAAGGATGCATGTGATTTCGAGGTGATCAGTGGCGGCTCGTGGAACATATTGATAGTGGAGCCACTTATACCATCTACCCCCTCCTTTCCTTTTTTGAAGAAAGGAAGAACGATTTATCTTCCTAGACCAAAGTGTTTTAAGAATTAATTAAAAATTTTTGCTGAGCTTAAAACTACAGGTAGTGCTATGGCTTCTTGGCTCTATATAACGAGCCGCCCCTGGAGGTGATGACCTTTTTTTGCTGGTGACCTGACTCTTTCAATAATGAGGAAGAATTACATAATTCCACAATGTTTTCTGGATGAATGTGAGGACTTTTTTTGCTGATGACTCGACTTTTTCAATGATGAGTCGATTTTTGAAATTATTATTCAACTCTTCGAGTAAAAACACTGTTTGGAGAGAATTTGAAGAAGCAAAGAGAAGAGATGTATTTCCTGCATTCGAGTTGCTGTCGAGGACCCCTTTTCAACAGAGTCGACCTTCTTCACTAAGGCAGCTCACAAAAAAGAGTAATTTCGCAACATCTTTGTAGCTTGTTCTTTAAGATATACCCATAAAAAAAGAGGCGATCTTCGTTTCTATAATATTTCAAGTGCTCAGGATAAATGCCGCACCCTGTATATGATACACAGAAAATATAGAAACGACAACTAATGGTTCACAACCAGCAATTAAAGCAGCCATGCAATTTTACCGAATAATTAAACTGCATAGTCGGATAACAGTTTCAGCGGATTTGTGTAGCCCACATGAAAAACTGATTTGCGATTTTGAAAAAAATAATTTTATATACGACCTTTAGGCTGTTCGAAGCCCTTTTACGCCCGGTGGTATTGTTGAAACGCTGCATTAGCTATTTATGATACCTTTCACGGTGGACACAAATTTATCCGAATACAAAAAAAAAGGCAATGAATAATGGGCCACGAGAGCGAGGCGTATAATATTTATGGCTATTCGATGTAACAAATCTATTAGTGCTTAGAATTAGTTCCTGTTTACACGAGGCCGGGCGCTATACATCTGAAATAACTAATTGGAGGTTTGATTCGATTCGGAAACGTTCTGTTAGTATTTTTACAGCCCGCCATAAATTCCCCGGTAGTCTCAATATTAAGTATTTATTTGGACGGAGGTGCAGTTATTCTTCCCGTGGTGCCCGAACTGCCTGAAGTTGAGTTAATAGTGAACCCATTTATATTTATTTATCAATTTGGACACGTCGTCGGAATCCCACATGCTGGTTTCACACGTTACACAAGCTGTAATTCAATTGACTCGAAACGGAGGGAAATAAGTAAACGGTGACAGATCAGCTGATTATAACAGCGGCCATTACCGTTTTCGCAATTTTAGCCTGTGTAAAAACGGCGCCCGTTTAGCCAATCACAACAACGTATTTTCGCGGGCATGATTTGATTTAGTTCGCCTGATTATTAAAGTAACGTTTTTTGCTGGTTGCTATAAACCATTGTAACCACGGAATAATTGTGACTTTTAAAACGATCTGACGTTTTGTATGTCAATTCCTAACATCAATTTTTTTTAAATAAAAAATCAAGGCACACTTGAGTTTTTTTTTTAATGAACATACGATACAAACAATGAATTCAAATTTGAACATTGTTAAGTGTTGATGATTTGAATTTTTTTGTTAAAATATCATGTACGAAAGTATGCAAGAGCCGGTGGGAATTTAGTATTGCGAATTTAATTAATGCCATTTCTATCCAGTGTTATTTTAATTTAAGTAATTACATTTCATGACCTAATGGCATTTCCTTAATGGTACGTGAAATTTCAATTTCGTTTCACTTGCGTAAGCACTAAAAATTAATTGTAATTATACACATGCAAAGAAAATAAGTGACGATCGAAACGCTGCTGCCTACATTCGATTTGAATTTATTGCCATACTATTGGGTCATACTTCGTTTATTGTATATATATCTGCTAGCTACGGTCGAACTACAAGCTGTCAAAGAAAATGTGTTCCACCTTCCAATTTACAGATGATAACAAGGGTTTACGTGCCGAAATTAATTAACAACACAAGAGTAACAAAGACATTTATTGGTGGAAATATCGGCGCGTGGACAACAGGTTGGATTGTAGGAGAGGGCCCACCCACCACCCTTCGTATCAACTTTATTTTAACAAATAAATCCTGTTTGGTAAAAGGAACTTTTTTGACAAATAATTGGAAAAGTTGAAAGTACACGAAACGCGATTTTGTAGTGTAAAGCAATGTGGAACGAGGGGCGGGTGGGTGGTCCCTGTCCCACCCTCCAATTTACGGATGACAAACAAGAGTTTACATGCTGAAATTAATTAATAACACAAGAGTAAGAAAGACATTAAGATTTTATGTTTTTGTGATTCACTTATTTATTGGTGGAAATATCGGCGCGTGGGCAACAGGTTGGATTGTAGGATAGGGCCCACCCACCACCCGCCGCATCAACTTCATTTTAACCTACAATTTCTGTTGAGTTAAAGGAACTTCTTTGGCAAATAATTGGGAAAGTTAAAAGTTTACAAAACGCGATTTTGTACTTTAAAGCTGAGCGGAATGAGGGGCGGGTGGGTGGTATCTGTCCCACCCTCCAATTTGTGGATGATAAACAAGAGTTTACATGCTGAAATTAATTAATAACACAAGAGTAAGAAAGACATTAAGATTTTATGTTTTTGTGATCCACTTATTTATTGGTGGAAATACCGGCGCGTGGACAACAGGTTGTTGTAGGATAGGGCCCACCCACCACCCGCTGCATCAACTTCATTTAAACCTACAATTTCCGTTGAGTTAAAGGAACTTCTTTGGCAAATAATTGGAAAAGTTGAAAGTATACAAAACGCGATTTTGTAGCTTGAAGGTGAGTGGAATGAGGGGCGGGTGGGTATGCCCTGTCCCACCCTCCAATTTTCGGATGATAAACAAGAGTTTAAATGCTGGAATTAATTAATAACACAAGAGTAAGAAATACATTAAGATTTTATGTTTTTGTGATTCACTTATTTATTGGTGGAAATACTGGCGCGTGGACAACAGGTTGGATTGTAGGATAGGGCCCACCCACCACCCGCCGTATCAACTTCATTTTAACCTTCAATTTCTGTTGAGTTAAAGGAACTTCTTTGGCAAATAATTGGAAAAGTTGAAAGTACACAAAACGCGATTTTGTAGTGTAAAGCTATGTGGAATGAGCGGCGGGTGGGTGGGCCCTGTCCCACCCTCCAATTTATGGATGATAAGCAAGGGTTCATATGCTGAAATTAATTAATAACACAAGAGTAAGAAAGACATTAAAATTTTACGTTTTTTGTGATTCATTTATTTATTGATGGAAATATCGGCGCGTGAGCCACAGGTTGGATTGTAGGATAGGGCCCACCCACCACCCTTCGTATCAACTTTATTTTAACCTACAAATCCTGTTTGGTTAAAGAAACTTTTTTGGCAAATAATTGGAAAAGTTGAAAGTACACAAAACGCGATTTTGTAGTGTAAAAGTATGTGGAATGAGGGGCGGTGGGTGGGCCCTGTCCCACTCTCCAATTTGTGGATGATAAACAAGGGTTTATATACTGATATTAATTAATAACACAAGAGTAAGAAAGACTTTTAAGATTTGATGTTTTTTTTGTGATTCACTTATTTATTGGTGGAAATATCGGCGCGTGGGCAACAGGTTGGATTGTGGGATAGGGCCCACCCATCATCCTTCGTATCAAATTTATTTTAACTAACAAATCCTGTTTGGTTAAAGGAACTTTTTTGGCAAATAATTGAAAAAGTTGAAAATATATAAAACGCGATTTTGTAGCTTGAAGCTGAGTTGAATGAAGGGCGGATGGGTGGGCCCTGTTCCACCCTCCAATTTGTGGATGATAAACAAGGGTTTATATATTGAAAAGAATTAATAACACAAGAGTAAGAAAGACATTTAAGTTTTTATGTTCTTTATGATTCACTTATTTATTGACGGAAATATAGGCGCGTGGACAACAGGTTGGATTGTAGGATAGGGCCCACCTGCCACCCGCCGTATTAACTTTATTTTAACCTACAAATCCTGTTGGGTTAAAGAAACTTCTTTGGCAAATAATTGGAAAAGTTGAAAGTACACAAAACGCAATTTTGTAGTGTAAAGCTTTGTGGAATGAGGGGCGGGTGGGTGGGCTCTGTCCCACCCTCCAATTTGTGGATGATAAACAAGGGTTTATATACCGAAATTAATTAATAACACAAGAGTAAGAAAGACATTTAAAATTTTATGTTTTTGTGATTCACTTATTTATTGCTGGAAATATCGGCGCGTGGACAACAGGTTGGATTGTAGGATTGGGCCCACCCACCACCCGTCGCATCAACTTCATTTTAACCTACAATTTCTGTTGAGTTAAATGAACTTCTTTGGCAAATAATTGGAAAAGTTGAAAGTATACAAAACGCGATTTTGTAGCTTGAAGCCTAGTGGAATGAGGGGCGAGTGGGTGGGCCCTGTTCCACCCTCCAATTTACGGATGATAAACAAGAGTTTACATGCTGAAATTAATTAATAACATAAGAGTAAGAAAAACATTTAAGATTTTATGTTTTTTGTGATCCACTTATTTATTGACGGAAATAATGGCGCGTGGGCAACAGGTTGGATTGTGGGATAGCGCCACCCACCACCCTTATTTTAACCTACAAATCCTGTTTGGTTAAAGGAACTTTTTTGGCAAATAATTGAAAAAGTTGAAAATATATAAAACACGATTTTGTAGCTTGAAGCTGAGTTGAATAAAGGGCAGATGGGTGGGCCCTGTTCCACCCATCAATTCGTGGATGATAAACAAGGGTTTATATACTGAAATAAATTAATAACACAAGAGTAAGAAAGACATTTAAGATTTTACGTTTTTGTGATTCTCTTATTTATTGGTGGAAATACCGGCGCGTGGACAACAGGTTGGATTGTAGGATAGGGACCACCCACCACTCGCCGTATCAACTTCATTTTTTAAAGGAACCCTCCAATTTGTGGATGATAAACAAGGGTTTATATACCGAAATTAATTAATAACACAAGAGTAAGGAAGACATTTAAGATTTTATGTTTTTACAATTCACTCACTGGATCGATTGCGTTCGATTCCCCGCCCGAGCGGAACATTTTCATCCGCTAATTAATTTATTCATTTAATTTCATACAAAACCGTACAAAAACAGATTTTCGTTGGTGTCTGAATGGTCAACACCTACCCTTAAAAAAATACATGTTTGCTCTGATAACGAATATTTATCTCCAATCTTGTTAGCGAGCAAACAATGTAATAACAATTAGCCAGCGGGCATTCGTATCACCAAAAAAAAACAAAATTACACATCCGCCGACCAAATAACTACATAAAAACCGGAACGCGAAACCGCATGAATGAAAACGCAAATAAAATTCGATGTTTCGTCTCTGCAGCAGTAGTAGTAGTAGATTAGATTTCGAGCGAATTCGTCATACTTTTGGGTGGGAGAATCCAATTTGGAATACACACATCATGCATAATACGTTCATTATCTCTACGAGTCTGGTCATTTCCTTTTAGGCGGAGATAATGGCGCACAATTCAATGACAAGAAAAATATCGCGTGTTATTTTAGTGATATGAATATGGCGAATTGGCCGCGCTGGCCGAAAGCAAACACACGAGGATCCAGATACGAGAATTTAATTACGGCAAATGTGGCCGAGCGTTCTTGAAACGTTAATGCATGTTTTATGTCTTGTTTTATTATTTGTGGCGTTTTAATATAATCCGATTACGAAGCTGCTTAATTGGGCAGACGGGGACGTTTTTTTTCTTAATTTCGTTAACGTATCTAATCCACGTGTTAAACGTTAAATTTTTGGGTCAAATAATAGAAATAGTTATTTAAGCAACAAGGAACGTAAGGACGTATTATTTTCCTAGATCCGTAAGTAAAAAATTAAGTTCCGTCCTCAAGGACAACAAACGCCACGCATGTTATATAACCATGGATGCAATGCGTATTTACGTTGTCGGTAGCGGAAAAATTATCTTTTACATCAGTTTTATCTATTGCACTTGTTTTAAATCTCCAAAAAGCAACCTGTCGACCTTCAAAGATAATCTTAGTGAGCTTTACATGACGCTTTGGCAACTTTTTGCTATAAAATCTGGTCCGATAAAGAAATATAATTCACGCCCTCGAGTCGTTGAAATATTTCAAAATCAACGCGACCCTAAATTAAATGAATCTCCCGAGATAACTGGGTTAAATTCATAAAGCAATATTCTCGATTTCAGATGTCTCGGATTAAGCGATCATTCACTCTAGTTAAAGCACTTGATTTACGGCCGTCTTGAACTTCTAATTACAAAACTGCATTAATTCACACAGAGCGTCGCAAATTGGGTCAACGCGAACAATTATAAATAAATAATGTATACCGGGTTTTTATGTTTACCAAATTTATAATCTGGTTAATTAAATAAAAGCGCTCGGCGTGCTTTCGCCGTTAGCCGTTAATGGTCTTTTTATTTGTCTCGTGAATTCTATTAAAAATAAATTCGCCGTATGCAAGGAATACATCTCCGGATCGATGATGAAATCCGTCATCGATCTGGAGTAGTATTTCTTGCACAAGGCGAATTAATTTTTAATAGAATTCGCGAGACAAATAAAAAGACCATTAACGGCTAAAGCTAAATATAAATGATTTGTTTTTTTTTTTAATTATTATTATTATAGCGTTGGCAACTAGGTCATCTGCCACAACCCTTTGTTTGTATAATATTGAAGATTATGCGTACTGAGATACAAATGATTTGTTTAGACAGAATATTTTAATTGAGTTCCATTACGGTTTAGAATTTTCCCCATTGACTGAGAATTATTTTTTTTATTTTTTTATTTTAAATCTCTTGGTATGAGAATCGTTGGCTTTGAATAACAAGAAGATTAATTATTTAACTTATGCGGAGCAGCTGCGAGGGGGAGGAGTGGCGGAGATTTAAAAATGTCTCGGGCCGTACAGTGAGCTTGCATGCAGAGGAAGTTTTATTACGAGGAATGTCGGGAGAAACAAAGGTTGCGATTTTCTTTTGTGCTCACCCTTTTCGCACTTTACATGGAAGGCGTTTTTATTACCTTTGTTAACGGATGCAGTTTTAATGTGGGCGCATTCGCCGACCTTTATCTCTCAAGTCGGTCCACGGGGTGTCTTATTTCACTCGATCGCCATCGCGATGTCTTGGGATAAGACAAGTGGAACACCGCAAATTTTTTCAATCGCCATCAGGATATTAAAATATTCCACACATGGCAACTTCAACAATGTCATTTTATTTTTCAAAAATTCATAACTTTGCTCCAAATCATCGAAACGACTCGAATTTTTAAGGCATTTGAAGGAAATTGATTAAATTTCTCTGCCATTGTGGTGAAATTTCCCGCCCATTTTTTTGCGCATGGTACAGCTTGTCAAAGTTGGACAATTTTTTACATAAAAAACATGTTTTTTCCATCGCGTTCTTACGGGGGTGGGTTGGACTTGGGGTCAAAATCAACTACACATTCTTAAAGATAAAACTTGAATCTTTCCCAAACTGAAAGATTCATCGATTTCTGACCAAATTGAACCAAGTTACGACGGTTTGAAAAATCGAGTATTTTCGCGATTTTTCGAGTGGCGTTTTTTTTTATTTGTTAATAAAAATCATTTTGTAATACCTCATAAAACAACATTTTTTTACAATAAAAACATTTTCCTCCGACGAGATAGCAGAGTAATTTATATAGAGTTTGAAACATTTTAATGAATAAGTGATTCAAACCTGAAGCATTGCTCGCCGGAGGGGCGCAATTATTATCTTCATTAAATATACGCTTCAGAATTTTACTGGAAAATAGTTCTGAACGCCGCCGGCTGTATACAGGGGCAATTATAATAGATTTCAGCGATTTATTAATGCATTCGCGAGCAAACACACGGAATGAAATTTAATTTAGTGAGGGGTGCACTTCACATCGAATGACCATGTATGATATATGTAACAAACAGTTCAGGTGTAAACATGCATTAATATCCAACCTTGCTGTACTAAATCAGTCACTTTATAAATTTGTAACATTAATTTTAGGAAATATTCCTATTTTTTTTTTCGCTGACAAAATTATCAAAATGTATACATAATGTCTACCAAAACCGTATTTTATTATATTATTCACTAACCTTTAGTTGCTCTTTTCATATTTACTACAATCCTACTTATTCTAGCTATTGTAATAATGGCAATTAAAAAAATAAATAAATTGCGTTATTGTACCAACTGACGGTTGAACAAATTCGTTTTTGGTATTGCCCATAAAAAGTTATCCGAAATTTTTTTTTTACTTAAATCGTAAATTCCCACTTAAAAACAAAGCGATTACAAAGGCACTTCTATCAACCTCGCGTCTTAATTATTGCCGTTATTAATTTTTTTTTTTGACATTGGCCTGAGCCATACCGTCACAGACGGCTAGCGTAATTAATTTTAACGAACCAAAATTTACTTACTCAAAAAAATGTCAAATAAAGCAGCAGTAAGTCAAATTTCAATCGGTTAATTGGAAAACAAAATCCCTTTAGATAAAAAACGAATATTTACAGATTTCCGTTCCATGTTCCATGGCACATCTAGTTGTGCCATGGATGCTTTTCAATGCGGTATCTGTGCGTAAGATTTGCATGTGGCATTTATCTGTCGGCGATCTAGATCGAAACATGTCAGTGGTATAAATTGCGAAGGCTGATTTTTATGAAATACAAGTTTCAATTAGAGTGCATAATTGATGCAAAAGCGATTCGACGAATCGACTTCTGGGTGGTGAAAAACATACGCCCTCGTGATCACTAGATATTAATCGGATTAGCATTTGGCCTTGCCACCAGATTTGATGCTATTGAAATGTTCAAGTTTCTTATGTTTGTTTTTTCTATCTGATTTAATGAAATGACTTACTGCAAAATTTGTTGACAGAATAATAAACAAAAAAATTGTTGAATTTACAAAAACCTAATTGATTTTGAATTAGCTATACTTCGGCCATTGAGGATGATTTTTTATGGAATTTTGTTGGAGCGTTTTATTTTTTTTTCTGCGATGTTTTCATTCAAGTGCTCAAAAAAATAAAACTAAAATCTTCAAAAATCCATATCTCCATTAAAAATTGTTGAATTAACAAAAACCAAATTGATTTTGAATAAGCGATACTTTGACCATTGAGGATATTTTTTAGTTAATTTTTTCTAGGCGTTTTATGTTCTTTTTCTGCGATGTTTTAATCAAGTGCTCAAAAACTTAAAACAAAAATCTTCAAAAATCCATATCTCTATTGAAAATTGTTGGATTTACAAAAACTGGATAGATTTTGAATTAGCGATACTTCGGCCATTAAGGATGATTTTTTATGGAATTTTGTCGCCGCGTTTTATATTTTTTTCTGCGATGTTTTCATTCAAGTGCTGCAAAAATAAAACTAAAATTTTCAAAAATTCATACCTTCATTAAAAATTGTTGAATTAACAAAAACCAAATTGATTTTGAATAAGCAATACTTCGACCATTGAGGATATTTTTTAAGAAATTTTTTCTAGGCGTTTTATATTTTTTTTCTGCGAAGTTTTCATTCAAGTGCTCAAAAAATTAAAACGAAAATCTTCAAAAATCCATATCTTTTTTGAAAATTGTTGGGTTTACAAAACTAAATAGATTTTGAATTACCTATACTTCGGCCATTGAGGATAATTTTTTATGGAATTTTGTCGGCGCGTTTAATATTTTTTCTGCAATGCTTTCATTCAAGTGCTCAAAAAAATAAAACTAAAATTTTCAAAAATCGATATCTCCATTAAAAATTATTGAATTAACAAAAACCAAATTGATTTTGAATAAGCGTAACTTCGACCATTGAGGATATTTTTTTAAGGGAATTTTTTCTAAGCGTTTTATATTTTTTCTGCGATGTTTCCATTCAAGTGCACAAAAAATTAAAACGAAAATCTTCAAAAATCCATATCTCTTTTGAAAATTGTTGGATTTACAAAAACTGTATAGATTTTGAATTAGCGATACTTCGGCCATTGAGGATAATTTTTATGAAATTTTGTCTGCGCGTTTTATATTTTTTCTGCGATGTTTTCATTCAAGTGCTCAAAAAAAAATAAAACTAAAAGTTTAAAAAATTCATATCTCCATTAAAAATTATTGAAATAATAAAATCCAAATTGATTTTGAATTAGCTATACTTCGGCCATTGAGGATGATTTTTTATGGAATTTTGTCCGCTCGTTTTATATTTTTTCATTCAAGTGTTAAAAAAAAATAAAACTAAAATTTTCAAAAAGTCATATCTCTATTAAAAATTGTTGAATTAACAAAAACCAAATTGATTTTGAATAAGCGATACTTCGACCATTGAGGATATTTTTTTGGGGATTTCTTTCTAGGCGTTTTATATTTTTTTTCTACGAAGTGCTCAAAAAATTAAAACGAAAATCTTCAAAAATCCATATCTGTTTTGAAAATTGTTGGATTTACAAAAACTGAACAGATTTTGAATTAGCTATACTTCGGCCATTGACGATGATTTTTTATGGAATTTTATCTGCGCGTTTAATATTTTTTCATTCCAGTGTTAAAAAAAATAAAACTAAAATTTTCAAAAATTCATATCTCCATTAAAAATTGTTGAATTAACAAAAACCAAATTGATTTTGAATAAGTGATACTTTAACCATTGAGGATATTTTTTTAAGGAATTTTTTGTAGGCGTTTTATATTTTTTTCTGCGAAGTTTTCATCCAAGCGCTCAAAAAATTAAAACGAAAATCTTCAAAAATCCATATCTTTTTTGAAAATTGTTGGATTTATAAAAACTGAATAGATTTTGAATTAGCTATCCTTTGGCCATTGAGGATGAATTCATATGGAATTTTGCTTGCATTTCTAGATTTTTTTCTGAGTTGTTTTTCTTGAAAAATTAAAACGAAAACGGATTTTTGAGGATTTTCTGTATTGAAAATTGTTAAATTTACAAAAATCAAATTGATTTCGAATAAGCGATACTTCGGCCATTGAGGATAATTTTTTATGGAATTTTGCCTGCACGTTTTATATTTTTTTCTGCGATGTTTTCATTAAAGTTCTCAAAAAAATAAAACTAAAATTTTCAAAAATTCATATCTCCATTAAAAATTGTTGAATTAACAAAAACCAAATTTATTTTAAATAAGCGATATTTCGACCGTTGAGGATATTTTTGTAGGGAATTTTTTCTGGGCGTATTATATTTTTTTTCTGCGAAGTTTTCATCCAAGTGTTCAAAAAATTAAAACGAAAATTTTCAAAAATCCATTCCTCTATTGGTTAATGCTTTTATTTCAAAATAATCCTTCGAGCAAATAATCTTCGCCAAGTACGGACACGTTTTAAATTTAAGGTAGTTTTAGATTATATTTAAGTTTATACAATGTTACAAATTGGAGATGTTCCGTTTTTTTGAAATAAATAAATAAATAAATTTGGTTTAAAAGTTCAAGATCTATAGAAAAGTAACACAGTTTTGATTTTCCCCTAAAAAATAACTGCCATATCCAAAGTGCAAACAAAACAGGGACAATCCAAACTTGAACTGTAGAAACGAAAAAAAAAATAGAAAGTTATCAGTCAAAGTATTTGTTTTAACAGCTTAAGATTAATTAAACTTCAACACGTAAATTATTCCTATAAAAATAAATTGTTATATCCTAAGTAGAAACAAAATAGAAATGGTGAAAACTTGAACTGGAAAACCGAAAATGTCAATCTACGATTTTGAGAAATTGTAGAAAAATAATCAGTGAAGGAATTTGATGAAAACTTGAACTGGAAAACCGAAAATGTCAATCTACGAGAAATTGTAGCAAAATAATCAGTGAAGGAATTTGCTGAAAACTTGAACTGGAAAACCGAAAATGTCAATCTACGATTTTGAGAAATTGTAGAAAAATAATCAGTGAAGGAATTTGCTGAAAACTTGAACTGGAAAACCGAAAATGTCAATCTACGATTTTGAGAAATTGTAGAAAAATAATCAGTGAAGGAATTTGCTGAAAACTTGAACTGGAAAACCGAAAATGTCAATCTATGATTTTGAGAAATTGTAGACAAATAATCAGTGAAGGAATTTGCTGAAAGCTTGAACTGGAAAACCGAAAATGTCAATCTACGATTTTGAGAAATTGTAGAAAAATAATCAGTGAAGGAATTTGCTGAAAACTTGAACTGGAAAACCGAAAATGTCAATCTATGATTTTGAGAAATTGTAGAAAAATAATCAGTGAAGGAATTTGCTGAAAACTTGAACTGGAAAACCGAAAATGTCAATCTACGATTTTGAGAAATTGTAGAAAAATAATCAGTGAAGGAATTTGATGAAAACTTGAACTGGAAAACCGAAAATGTCAATCTACGAGAAATTGTAGCAAAATAATCAGTGAAGGAATTTGCTGAAAACTTGAACTGGAAAACCGAAAATGTCAATCTACGATTTTGAGAAATTGTAGAAAAATAATCAGTGAAGGAATTTGATGAAAACTTGAACTGGAAAACCGAAAATGTCAATCTACGAGAAATTGTAGCAAAATAATCAGTGAAGGAATTTGCTGAAAACTTGAACTGGAAAACCGAAAATGTCAATCTACGATTTTGAGAAATTGTAGAAAAATAATCAGTGAAGGAATTTGATGAAAACTTGAACTGGAAAACCGAAAATGTCAATCTACGAGAAATTGTAGCAAAATAATCAGTGAAGGAATTTCCTTCAGAAGCTTTAGATGATTTTGTAAGCGAGTAAAGGCAGGATCTTTTTTTTTGCTTATCGATTTTATCACGCCAGGAGTTTACATTTATTCCGGATGTTTTTCTTCGATTACTTTTCCCCGATTCCGATAATTTTTCAGATATTTCGATTACATTTATCATCCGATTATTACCGTCATCCGTATCGCAGTGTTCCGATTATAAAAATCATCCGATTATTTAATCACAATTTTCCATAAAAAAAAATTGTTTAAGAAATGTTTAACGATCCACGGCACACTCAATATAACACGGGATATGACAATTTTCAATTCAAATTTGCAAAACGTTTTTAATTTGAAAACCACTTTAGGTCAGTGACAGGAATTAGAAAATATTTTCTCTACAAAAATTCAATTTTCAATTAAAATTTGCAGAAAGTTTTTAAGTTGAAAACCACTTTAGGTTACAACTTTAGAACTGAAAGGACTGAACTGAAAGGATATTTTCTCTACAAAAATTATCGCTGTTTTAACCGCGTCTTTCCCCTTTTACTTTAGGCCACACCCGATACAATTCCAGAAGTGACAGGAATTAGAAAATAGATTCTTCATAAAAATAAGGGCTTTTTTAGTGGCGACGCGACGCTCCCTTTAACAACCGCCAATTCACTTTCAGTGTAAAGCATTGAAATATTGAGAATCTAATTGTATACCTTTATAACGTTGTATTTTGAACCGCAGTGACATTAAAGTGGTATTTTAAAACACAGTTTTTAAGTCTAGTATACCATGACAAATTGTTTTTTTTTTAATTTGACTTAGGCCGAGCCATTCAGTCACGGCTGTTATTTTTTTAAATTTTATTTTTATAAATAATGTGAATAAATGAAGAAATGAATAATGTAAGACATACAATAACCACGGACCCGAGCGAATACTTCTCGATCCCTGAAAATGACAAATTGTTGCTTTGTATATTTTTGTGAACTTTTTTTAGGTGAACTTTTTAACATTCAGAATATCGTGACGGCCACCACGAAAACTCCCTGTCTAATTCCCCAAGTAATGTCTAAATTGCTTTCATTTGATAATCGAAACTGATCAGAGTTGATCATGCAAGTGATCTGCATGTTATAAAAAAAAAAAACATTTTGAATTTTTGTTTGGTATTACTATAAATATCAAAACAATTAATTATATATATATATATTTAATAATTGTAATCGTAGCTAATTCATTTCTTTTTTGTATTGAAATACATTGATAAGCTGTTACTTACCCCTAAAGGAAGAGGCTTCCCCTGTAGCTACCAGCGATCCAACAAGTGGCAGGAAGACACTCAAGAGGGTAATTACACACCCTCGTGCTGACGATCGGACCCCTGCATTCGGGGGGCCCATATTTAATTGCCGGTGAAACGGCGCCCCTCTGTTTACGTCCGAATGTCAAGTGGCACTTTCGATAAAATCACAAACGAGCGCCTGCGGACGTTTTTTTTTCCCCCCGAGTTTTACTGTTAAATCACCATATTACTTCCAGCCTATGTGTCCGGTTTCGGATTATGGCATGTCAAACTGTAAAAATAAATTACAATATTATGCTGCACGGTCCATCTGTTCGATGTGTACTGTGTGGGCGATTCGCATGCGTTTTTTTTTTTAAATTTTTTATTTTTAGGTCAATGTGTTATGTATAAATTTTTTTCCCTCTCACCGGTTTTCACTTTTACCCTCCGAAAACACAGAACACTTCACCGAAAATGGAATTATGCGACACCCACCGGACGATTTTTGGTACTGTTTCTGTTTGGGATGCAAGTCAACAACAACAACGAGCACTGGCGCGCAGAACTGTAATGTCTGTCTAAAGCACGCGGTGTCGCGTTCACGTCTAGTTCTGCCTGGTCCAGCAGGTTCGGCGATGACTAAGAAGCGCCTTGGGCTTCCTATTGTCACACATCTATCTCCTCTTCACTGCTAACCAAGATACACCAACAATTGCGATTGGCGCGATCGCAGGAAAATTTGCGGTCGCCGGAATTACCATGATTACATGGTACGGCGTTATTTTGCATTTATTAAATTGCAATAGTCGAGTGACCAATCGTGTCCCGCAGTCCGCAATGCCACTTCTCGATTGGCGATTAGATTCCATTGTCAACAACCATTTTATTTAAATCACGCCGTGTGCAATGGAAGGTCACCACGGATAAATAATGAAAACTGGGAAATGGATAATAAAAAAAAAAACTTAATTTATTGGGTGCGGCATCTGCAAAGTGCAATTTATCACGTTTCGCCAACACCTCTTTCAATGGTTTTAATTTTTATCAAAGATGACTTTCAGAATTAATCATAAATGAATGTAAATATTCAGACCGAGAGTTTGGCTTATTATTAATCCAATCATATCTAACAAATATAAGACATTGCGTGTATATCGAAGAAAGTTGCTCTGACAGCCGACCAACTTCCATTGGTGTACCACAGGGCTCAATTCTCGGTCCCTTGTTGTTTCTAATGAATGACTTCTCCAAATATGTATTTTCTTTGCGGATGATACAACTCTCACTTAGGGGCAAAGATTTAAATACTGTAAATGTAGATCGCGAAAAGTCGCGATCAATACCACAAAAGATTGGTTCGACTCAAATCGCCTGGCATTAAATAATTTTCATTGCGTGAAGTTGACGGGAGACAAGCGATGTAAAATAAAAAAACGTGTGTTGAGAATTTTCACAAATTTTTAATGTCGAAACACTGCGACATATGGTTCGACATTAAAAATTTGTGAAAATTCTCAACACACGTTTTTTATTTTACATCGCTTGTCTCCCGTCAACTTCACGCAATGAAAATTATTTAATGCCACGTGTTTTACTTACCACATATATTATGGAATTTCACCAAGTAACAGCCTCAACAATCCAATATTAAAATAAAAAAGGTCAATTTTTTTTTAGAATTCGTTTTTCCAAAGTATTAACCATTATATCATCAACTACACACCGGTATAGCAAGTTAAATAGATCGGGACATTCGGTTTAGTTTATGTGGCATCAACATAATATTAGCAATGGAAAAATATTGTTTGTTTGCTTGATTATTCCCTCGCGAAACCCAAATTTTCTGTTTTACGAGAGAAGATATTATCCCGTCGGCTATCCTTCACATTGAACTTTCGCTGGGCATGAATAATATCGAACGACGAAGTAGAATTGGAAACAGGAGGATCCGATAAGAGCAGGTGTATCGAATTGAATCTGACTCATATCGAACGTAACGGAATGACATAATATTTTTTTTTTGATATACATAAAACATATCCTTTTGTGGCGATCGCTGTCGAAACCGAGGAATTGTACGTGTGTTAAGAAATGCCGCCAAAACTGTTATTTGGTGTATTTGGTAATTTTCTAAACTGTGTGTTTGGAGAAGGCATCGAAACTGTTGTATACTTTCAATAAAATGAAGAGCTTATTTCTTTAAAAAATCTCAACCGAGACAAAAGTTATGGATTTTGAAAATTGCGCCTGCAGTGAGATGCAAATTTAATTTAAATTTAAAAAAGCGTAAAAAATTGAAATCGGTTCGTAATTATTATGTAAATTTTAACAAACACTTTTGCATCTATTCACTAATTAAAACAGTTTATTTTTTTAAAAAACCTCAAGCGAGACGAAAGTTATGAATTTTTAAAATAGTGCCTGCAGTAAGATACAAATTTAACTTAAATTAAAAAAAAAATTGAAATCGTTGCGTAATTATTATGTAAATTTTAACAGATACTTTTGCATCTATTCACTAATTAAAACAGTTTATTTCTTTTAAAAATGTCAACCTAAACAAAAGTTAAAAATTTTTAAAATTGTGTCTGCTGTAAGATACAAATTTAGTTTAAATTTAAAAAAAAAACGCAAGAAATTGAAATTAAATCTTCACAAATAATTTTGCATCTATTCACTAATTAAAACAGTTTATTTCTTTAAAAAATCTCAACCGAGACAAAAGTTATGATTTTTTTAAATTGCGCCTGCAGTAAGATATACATTCCATTTAAATTTAAAAAAGCGTAAAAAATTGAAATCGGTTCGTAATTATTATGTAAATTTTAACAAACACTTTTGCATCTATTCACTAATTAAAACAGTTTATTTATTTTAAAAATATCAACCCAGGCGAAAGTTATGAATTTTTAAAATTTTGCCTGCAGTGAGATAGAAATTTAGTTTGAATTAAAAAAACGTAAAAAATTGAAATCATTGCGTAATTATTATGTAAATTTTAACAAACACTTCTGCATCTATTGAATAATTAAAACAGTTTATTTCTTTTCAAAATATCAACCCAGACGAAAGTTATGAATTTTTAAAATTTTGCGCGGAGTGAAATAGAAATTTAGTTCGAATTAAAAAAAAAACGTAAAAAAATTGAAATCCTTGCGTGATTATTATGTAAATTCTAACAAACACTTTTGCATCTATTCGCTAATTAAAACAGTTTATTTCTTTTAAAAATCTCAACCCTGACGAAAGTTATGAATTATTAAAATTTTTCCCGCAGTGAGATAGAAATTTAGTTCGAATTAAAAAAAAACGTAAAAAAATTGAAATCGTTGCGTGATTATTATGTAAATTTTAACAAACACTTTTGCATCTATTCACTAATTAAAACAGTTTATTTCTTTTAAAAATCTCAACTCAGACAAAAGTTATGAATTTTTAAAATTTTGCCCGCAGTGAGAGAAATTTAGTTGGAATTAAAAAAACGTAAAAAATTTAAATCGTTGCGTGATTATTATGTAAATTTTAACAAACACTTTTGCATCTATTTACTAATTAAAACAGTTTATTTCTTTTAAAAATATCAACCCAGACGAAAGTTATGAATTTTTAAAATTTTGCCTGCAGTGAGATACAAAATTAGTTTAACTAATAAAAAAAAACGTAAAACATTAAAATTAAATTTTAACAAACACTTGCATCTATTCACTAATGAAAACAGTTTATTTCTTTTAAAAATTTCAACTCAGACAAAAGTTATGAATTTTTAAAATTTTGCCCGCAGTGAGAGAAATTTAGTTGGAATTAAAAAAACGTAAAAAATTTAAATCGTTGCGTGATTATTATGTAAATTTTAACAAACACTTTTGCATCTATTCACTAATTAAAACAGTTTATTTCTTTTAAAAATCTCAACTCAGACAAAAGTTATGAATTTTTAAAATTTTGCCCGCAGTGAGAGAAAATTAGTTGGAATTAAAAAAACGTAAAAAATTTAAATCGTTGCGTGATTATTATGTAAATTTTAACAAACACTTTTTCATCTATTCACTAATTAAAACAGTTAATTTCTTTAAAAAATCTCAAGCGAGACAAAAGTTATGAATTTTTAAAATTTTGCCTGCAGTGAGATACAAAATTAGTTTAACTAATAAAAAAAAAACGTAAAAAATTAAAATTAAATTTTAACAAACACTTGCATCTATTCACTAACTAAAACAGTTTATTTCTTTTAAAAATATCAACCCAGACGCAAGTTATGAATTTTTAAAATTTTCCCCGCAGTGAGATAGAAATTTAGTTCGAATTAAAAAAAACGTAAAAAAATTAAAATCGTTGTGTGATTATTATGTAAATTTTAACAAACACTTTTGCATCTATTTACTAATTAAAACAGTTTATTTCTTTTAAAAATATCAACCCAGACGAAAGTTATGAATTTTTAAAATTTTGCCTGCAGTGAGATACAAAATTAGTTTAACTAATAAAAAAAAACGTAAAAAATTAAAATTAAATTTTAACAAACACTTGCATCTATTCACTAATGAAAACAGTTTATTTCTTTTAAAAATTTCAACCGAGACAAAAGTTGTGAATTTTTAAAATTGTGCCTGCAGTAAGATGCAAATTTAATTTAAATTTAAAAAACGTAACAAATTAAAATAGTTGCGTAAATATTATGTAAATTTTAACAAACACTTTTTCATCTATTCACTAATTAAAACAGTTAATTTCTTTAAAAACTCTCAAGCGAGACAAAAGTTATGAATTTTTAAAATTTTGCCTGCAGTGAGATACAAAATTAGTTTAACTAATAAAAAAAAAAACGTAAAAAATTAAAATTAAATTTTAACAAACACTTGCATCTATTCACTAACTAAAACAGTTTATTTCTTTTAAAAATATCAACCCAGACGCAAGTTATGAATTTTTAAAATTTTCCCCGCAGTGAGATAGAAATTTAGTTCGAATTAAAAAAAACGTAAAAAAATTAAAATCGTTGCGTGATTATTATGTAAATTTTAACAAACACTTTTGCATCTATTCACTAATTAAAACAGTTTATTTCTTTTAAAAATTTCAACCTAAACAAAAGTTAAGAATTTTTAAAATTTTGCCTGCAGTGAGATAGAAATTTAGTTTGAATTAAAAAAATCGTAAAAAATTGAAATCGTTGCGTAATTATTATGTAAATTTTAACAAACACTTTTGCATCTGTTCACTAATTAAAACAGTTTATTTCTTTTAAAAATCTCAACCCAAAAAAAAGTTATGAATTTTTGAAATTTTGTCTGCAGTAAGATACAAATTTAATTTAAATTAAAAAATACGTAAAAAATTGAAATCGTTGCGTAATTATCAAGTAAATTTTAACAGATACTTTTGCATCTATTCACTAATTAAAACAGTTAATTTCCTAAAAAAATCTCAAGCGAGACAAAAGTTATGCATTTTTTAACTTGTGCCTGCAGTGAGATACAAATTTAATTTAAAAAAAAAATGAAAAAAAATTGAAATCGTTGCGTAATTATTGTGTAAATTTGAACAAACACTTTTGCATCTATTCACTAATTAAAACAGTTTATTTCTTTTAAAAATCCCAACCCAGACAAAAGTTATGAATTTTTTAAATTGCGCTTGCAGTAAAATACAATTTTAATTTAAATTAAAAAAAACGTAAAAAATTGAAATCGTTGGGTAATTATTATGTGAATTTTAAGAAATATTTTTACATTGAAATTAGCAATGGATTTCGAGAATAGATTTTTTTCGTCATAGCAGATTTTAAACTCGATAATAATTAAAAATAAAATTAAACAAACAGAACACACAAATTATAAATTCACTCCCGAAAATTAATTGGATTTAATGCATAAAAAATGTGAATTTAAATGGTTTTGCAAGCGGATAAAACGTATTATAAGCGGATAAAACGGTTTACAAGCGGTTAAAAAGGTAGTTGCTATTTTGCAAGTGGTTACAACTGGTTAAAAAGGTAGTTGAAAATTTGCAAGTGGATAAACTTTATTTACCTTCACCGTGACAACGATCTGAATGAATTGAAATTATTTAAAATTTTGCTTTATTCCTTAAATTATCTAAAGAAATATATTCTATTCTATTCTATTCTATTTATTCATGCTTTAACATCAGTTTTACACAAGTCAGTATAAGTAAACAAACAGAAATAATAATAAATAATAAAAATAATTTCTGCATCATAAATTTTCTTTTAAGCACCCATCAGTTCATCGCAAATTTCTCGTATGAATATCGATGAACCAACACCGATTTTATCATCTCAATGACTTCTCGAAATTTGTATCGGTTCTATGACTTGTGCAAAATAAAATTTATCTGGACAAATTCTAACCTTTTGGGGGTATTATTAACCCCGAAAAATTAGTGATTTAATGGTGGATGCCAATTTTTATATTCATTCACTCTCTTTAGCCCATTATTCCTTAACCACATATGACAATCTGAGCGTAAACAAAAATAAAAAAATTAAAAAATACCCCTTTAACGCCATCTATGGCATATTTTTGGCATAAATGAGTAAGTTTATGACAGGGGAATAATACTTCGAAGAAAAACAACAAAAAAATATTTTTTTAATAAACTTGGGATTATGCTATAACCCAATCAAAGCAGCTTGGGCTTTATTATTATAAGTCCGCATTAGCAAGAGTTGGAGTTTTACATAACTGTCAGATATTGAATTTATTTTAGACATACTGTAAAACTTCCACGATTCTCTCCTCTCAGACGAATAAACGATCCTTTATAATTAGATAATCCTGTTGTAATAATTGTTAATAATTATAATTTAATGCAATCAGTTGATGACGGCGCGTTTATTAAAGAAACTAAAGGCAAACAATAATTAACGTAATTGCAGGGTAAGGTAAACATACTTGTCTCGGCTAAGAGTGAAAGAATTTGTAAAAAGCTGCAAGAATGTTCCAGTTGTCCATTTACGGTTTAACGCTATTTCCAAACGCGCGAATCAATAAATTTGTAATTGCTATTAAATGAATGTTAATGTCTTTAGATAGTATTTATATCCATATGAGTCTTGGTATATCATTTGTAATTTGTAATAAGGCCGAAACCGTGCTGTCAGCTGTGGGGAAATAATTTAATCGAATCTTCGATCCTTCAGCGGTTTGATTTTATCTGACGTGGATCCAACTAAGATCAACGATATTGGGAATTTTCGCTGTAAATTCACGGCGCCATTAACTCTAATCCTAAGAGCGATTAGTATAGGAAACTTCAATCTATCCAAAAGCAACCGCGGTATAAAAAAAATATAATATTACAAGACGATTTACAGCAACAATATTTTTGCATTTAAATAGCGTCAATAGCGTGTTTTTTCAAATATGATTGTTTTCTTTTTTTTACGTTCACGTTCGTGAACTACTTCGAACAGCCTCAAAAAAGTAGGATGAAGATGATGAACTTGGGATTTTGTATAGGAAGCTTTTCATAAAAAATCTAGGCTTGGAATTTTTCTTCGAAGATTCGAAGTCTAGAAGATTCGTAGATTCGAAAATTCGAAATTTGGAAACTTCAATCTTCGAAGAAAAAATTCCAGGCCTAGTTTTTATTACACAAAAAGTTCAAGATTTTCTATGAATCTTCGAATCTTCGAACCTTCGAAATTGGAAATCGACAAGAAAAATTATTCCAGGTCTAGTTTTTACTGCAGAAAACGTTCAAGCCGTCAAATTTATTTAAAAAAAAATTATAGGGGCGTCGTATAATTGTTTAAATGCAACATCATCTGTGAAAAAAGCGAAATGTCTGCAGGTTGCTCTTCGAATAAGAATTTTGCAAAAGCTGCTAAAGATACTTAAAATTTCGTCTTTGAATACCATTAATATTACAATATCAGACCACTAAATATGTGAAGATTCGAAAATTCGAAGATTGTAAGCTTCGAAGTTTTGCAGTTTCTGGGATTCAAAGATTCAAAGTTTAGAAGCTTCGATGATTCCAAGTTTCGGTTTTTCTTAATTTCGGAAGTCTCATTTCGCGAATATTGACAAATAAAAAAGATAATGGTTTGCTCTGGTTAAATCTCTGTGGTTGATTGATGTATGTAATATCACGTGACTTATATCAACAAAATATCGCTGAGAATGTAACATTAAGGTTTTTTTTAATATAGTAATTTCAAACGCAAAATCTTTTTTTCTGCAAACATCGAAATAAATTCATCGACCCTATTACAATTTCAATCGAGAGAAACTAAAATTTTCTCCATTTTATATTGACAAATACCCCTTTGAAATGCAATTAATGGCCGTAAATTTGTACGTATTCGTAATTAAATTTTTCCAGATTAAAAAAAAATTCAATTTGATTTAAATCAATGTAAAACTCCTCTAAATTAAACTTTAATTCAATAAAAGCGAAATATTGCGTGTTCGTAAATCCACAAATCTACAAAATTAAGTGTGGCTAGATGAGACCTAAATGACCTCCTCTGTTGTTTCCTCAAAAGTTTGCCTGTAGAATAATAAACATTACACCACCACTTAATATAATAAGTAAATAAAAGCTCATCATAACAATATTACTACATGATTTAAATTAATTAATTTGCACATGCAAATAATTTCGAAGTTTAACGCAAATAATTGGATTGAAAGTGTGAACGTGCCTCCGACCTGTAACCTCCAGTTTGCTAGACGGGTTGCCATATGCGCCGCAGAAGTGTTATTCACACGCACACACTCCCTCTCAATCCAATCATTGTATGGAAAAAAATATTTACTTCAAGACACCAGCAAACGGTAAAATTGAGAGAAAAATTTGCTCATCGCTTCTTTTTGCGAAAAATATTAATAAACCTAAAAAGATATATAAACATTTGCTATCGACTTAAAACTTGCCAGAACTACTGAAAATACACCGTAAATTATGATTCTTTAAAAACCGTAAATTTATGTAAACAGCGTAACTATAATAAGTAAAAATATGAATAAATTTCGTGACTTGAAAAAAATATAAAAACAATTGCTATCGACTTAAAACTTGCCAAAATTACTAAAAATACCCCCTAAATTATGTTTCTTTAAAAACCATAAACACCCTTTCCCCAAATTTTGAAATAAATTTATGCAAACAGAGCGTAAATTTGGGAAAAATATCAATATTTTCGTGACTCGAAAAAAATATTAAAACAATTGCCATCGACTTAAAACTTGCCAAAACTATTAAAAATACACCCTAAATTATGATTCTTTAAAAATCATAAACACCTTTTCCCTAGATTTTAAAATAAATTAATGCAAACTGAGCGTAAATTTGTGAAAAATATCAATAATTTTCGTGACTTGAAAAAAATATAAAAACAATTGCTATTGACTTAAAACTTGCCAAAGTTATTCAAAATACACCCTTAGTTATGGTTCTTTAAAAACCATAAACACCCTTTTCCAAAATTTTTAAATAAATTCAGGCGAAGAGAGCGCAAACTTTCGAAAAATATCAATAACTTTCGTGACTCGAAAAAAATATAAAGACCATTGCTATCGACGTAAAATTTACCAAAGGTACTGAAAATGCACCCTAAACTATGATTATTTAAAAACCATAAACACTCTTTCCCTATATTTTAAAATAAAATTATGCAAACGAAGCGTAAATTTTAGAAAAATATCAATAACTTTCGTGACACGAAAAAAAATATAAAGACAATTGCCATCGATTTAAAATTTGCCAGAGTTACTCAAAATACACCCTAAATTATAATTATTTAAAAACCATAAACACCCTTTTTCGTAATTTTGTAATAAATTCATGTAAACAAAACGTTAATTTGCGAAAAATATCAAAAATTGTCGTGACTCGAAAAAAAAATATAAAGACAATTGCTATCGACTTAAAACTTGCCAGAGTTACTCAAAATACACCCTAAATTATGATTCTTTAAAAACCAAAAACACCCTTCCCCCAAATTTCGAAATAAATTTATGCAAACAGAGCGTAAATTTGCGAAAAATATTAATAACTTTCGTGACTTGAAAAAAATATAAAAAACAATTGCTATCGACTTAAAACTTTCCAAAACTATTAAAAATACACCCTAAATTATGATTATTTAAGAACCGTAATCACCCTTTCCCTATATTTTGTAATAAATTAATGCGAACAGCGCGTAAATTTTCGAAAAATATCAATAATTTTCGTGACTTAAAAAAAATTTAAAGAAAATTGCCATCGACTTGAAATTTGCCAGAGTTACTAAAAATACACCCTAAATTATGGTTCTTTAAAAACCATAAACACCCTTGCCCTAAATTTTTAAATAAATTTAGGCGAACAGCGCGTAAATTTTCGAAAAATATCAATAATTTTCGTGACTTAAAAAAATATATAAACAATTGCTATCGACTTAAAACTTGCCAAAGTTACTGAAAATATACTCTTAATTGTGAGTATTTAAAAACCATGAACGCCCTTGCTCTAGATTTTAAAATAAATTTTTACAAAGAGAGTGTAAATTTTCGAAAAATATCAATAACTTTCGTGACTCGAAAAAAATATAAAGACAATTGCTATCGATTTAAAATTTACCAGAGTTACTGAAAATGTACCCTAAATTATGATTCTTTAAAAACCATAAATACCCTTTGCCTAAATTTTGAAATAAATTTAGGAGAACGGAGAGTAAATTTTCGAAAAATGTCAATAACTTTCGTGACTCGAAAAAAATATAAAAACAATTGCCATCGATTTAAAACTTGCTTAAGTTAGGCAAAAGGTAAAATATAAAGACTATTACTAGAGACTTAAAATTTGCCAAATTTACTCAAAGTACACAACATTCGACTTTAATTCACTCAATAATGAATCGTATGTTTTTCTTGTAAATTTATTTCTACTTACAGTCTGAACCCGATTCAGCGCGTTTTTCTTCTTATTACATACAGCGCTTATAAATTATGTTTCAACTTCAAAGAAAATTGGGTAAATATATCCAGCCGATATTTTTAGCTCTATTTGCTGTTTCGTTTCACTTTTGTGAACTTCGGAAAATTTCACGCCAAACGTTTGTTTGCATTCCTCAAAGTGGCAACAATAAAAATACCGCGGATGCAGGCTGGATGAATATAACAGTTGTGAATTTTCATATGCACAAATATTCCGATCTTCCGGAGAATCGTCTTTATTTATAAACACGGAAACTACGATTGTATATTTTCTACGCAAATAAAAATAAGAATTCATGGGAACACATTGTAAACATTGTTCGAGCACCCATTCGACGTCGAATAGTATGAATTATTGAGTTTGCAATATCTGTTAATTAACTCGTATTGTTTCTGGGATGGGTGTTTGTTTCGAATTAGTCGAACGTGATTTTGATTTTCCATCGCTGGAAGGTTGGATTTGAAATGTTAAATGGGTAATTCGCTTGCTTGATTGTGGATAATTGGAATAATAGTCGGAATGTGATAATTGGTGTATTTTTACAAGGACTGTAATCAATAAATACGTAATTGATTAATTTAATAAGATGTGGGTGTGAACGGGAGTCCAATAAGAGGATCACTGTAACCAAGAAAAAGTTTATTAGCTCAAATGCATTAAAATAAGTAAATGCTTTTACTAGAAATTTGTTAGTATATACTAGCAATAAAATTTATTAGTAAATACTTTTGTTGTCTAGCATACGTTAGTATAAAGGCTTTACTGAATTTGCTTACAAATTACAGTAAATACAACATTTTTTTTCATTTGAGTGTCAGAATTTGTTACTGAATTTCAGCAACCAAATCATTTCTCAAGGTAAGATCACAAACCACAAAAATAGGCTCGTGCAATGTTTCGTTTTAAAGAAATGAATGTGGAATATTTAGCCTAATTATTTTTGGACGAGAGGACAGACGAGAAATTCGCAATTCTTAATTTATAATAACTTTAGTTCTCTTGCGATTATTTTTAAATCTGGTAAAAACTGTTTGGGGATTTTAACTAAATCTTAAAGCATAAGTAATTTTGAGTAAATTTGCAAAATTTTAAACTTTTAACAATTGTTTTTGTATATTTTTTTAGCGCTCGAGTAATCCACAATTTTTTATTTATAATTACTTTACTTCTCTTGTGATTATTATTATTTTAAAATCTAATGAAGGAATGTTTGCAATAATAAATCTTAAAACAGACGTAATTTTGAGTGAATTTTCAAAGTTTTAAGTTTCTAGCAATTGTTTTTGTATATTTTTTAACGGTCAGGAAATTCGCAATTTTTTTATTTATATTAACTTGAATACTCTTGTGATTTTATGAAATCTGGTGAAGGAATGTTTGCAAATTTCATCTAAATCTCAAAGCAGATGCAGTTTTAAGTAAATTTGCAAAGTTTTAAATTTTAGGCAATCGTTTTTGTATATTTTTTTAGCGCTCGAAAAATTTGCAGTTTTTGGTTTATAATAACTTTAATACTCTTGTGATTATTTTAAAATCTAGTGAAGGAATGTTTGTTGATTTTGTCTAAATCTTAAAGCAGAAGCAATTTTGAGTAAATTTGCAAAGTTTTAAAAATTTAGCAATTGTTTTTGTATATTTTTTTTAGTGCACGAGAAATTCGCAATTTTTTATTCTCTTGTGATTATTTTTAAATCCGTTATAGGAATGTTTGCAGATTTCATCTAAATCTTAAAGCAAACGTAATTTTGAGTAAATTTGCAAAGTTTTAAATATTTAGTAATTATTTTTGCGTATTTTTTTAGCGCTCGAGAAATTCGCAATTTTTGATTTATAATAATTTTGATTCTCTTGTGATTATTTTGAAATCTAGTGAAGGAATGTTTGCAGATTTTTTCAAAATCTTGAAGCAGAAGTAATTTTCAGTAAATTTGCAAAGTCTCAAGTTTTTTGGCATTTTTTGAATATTTTTTGAAAGCTTGCGAAATTCGCGATTTTTGATTTGTAATAACTTTGGTTCTCTTGTGATTATTTTAAAATCTAGTGAAGGAATGTTTGTAAATTTTACCTAAATCTTAAAGCAGAAGCAATTTTGAGTAAATTTGCAAAGTTTTAAAAATTTAGCAATTGTTTTTGTATATTTTTTTAGCGCACGAGAAATTCGCAATTTTTGATTTATAATAATTTTGAGTCTCTTGTGATTATTTTGAAATCTAGTAAAGGAATGTTTGCAGATTTTTTCAAAATCTTGAAGCAGAAGTAATTTTCAGTAAATTTGCAAAGTTTCAAGTTTTTTGGCATTTTTTTAATATTTTTTGAAAGCTTGCGAAATTCGCGATTTTTGATTTGTAATAACTTTGGTTCTCTTGTGATTATTTTAAAATCTAGTGAAGGAATGTTTGTAAATTTTACCTAAATCTTAAAGCAGAAGCAATTTTGAGTAAATTTGCAAAGTTTTAAAAATTTAGCAATTGTTTTTGTATATTTTTTTAGCGCACGAGAAATTCGCAATTTTTGATTTATAATAACTTTAATTCTCTTGTGATTATTTTGAAATCTAGTGAAGGAATGTTTGCAGATTTCATCTAAATCTTAAAGCAGACGTAATTTTGAGTAAATTTGCAAAGTTTCAAGTTTCTAGCAATTGTTTTTCTATATTTTTTTAACGGTTGGGAAATTCGTGATTTTTGATTCATACTAACTTTAATTCTCTTGTGATTATTTTAAAATCTAGTGAAATTATGTTTGCAGATTTTATTTAAATTGAAAAGCAGAAGCAATTTTGAGTAAATCTGCAAAGTCTTAAATTTTTAGCAAATGTTTTTGCATATTTTTTTAGCGCTCGAGAAATTCGCAATTTTTGATTTATAATAATTTTGATTCTCTTGTGATTATTTTGAAATCTAGTGGAGAAATGTTCTCAGATTTTATCTAAATCCTAAAGCAGAAGCAATTTTGAGTAAATTTACAAAGTTTTACGTTTCTAGCAATTGTTTTTGAATATTTTTTTAACGGTCCGGAAATTCGCGATTTTTGATTCGTAATAACTTCAGTTCTCTTGTGATTATTTTGAAATCTATTGAAGGAATGTTTGCAGATTTTATCAAAATCTTAAAGCAGGAGTAATTTTGAGTAAATTTACAAAGTTTTAAACAATTATTTTTGCATATTTTTGTAGCGCTCGAAAAATTCGCAATTTTTGATTTATAATAATTTTGATTCTCTTGTGATTATTTTGAAATCTAGTGAAGGAATGTTTGCAGATTTTGTTTCGTTCCTAAAGCAGAAGTAATTTTGAGTAGATTTGCAAAGTTTCACGTTTCTAGCAATTGTTTTTGTATATTTTACAAACGGTCGGGAAATTCGCAATTTTTGATTTGTAATAACTTTAGTTCTCTTGCGATTATTTTGAAGTCTATTGAAGGAATGTTTGCAGATTTTATCAAAATCTTAAAGCAGAATCAATTTTGAGTAAATTTGCAAAGTTTCACGTTTCTAGCAATTGTTTTTGTCTATTTTTTTAACGGTCGGGAAATTCGCAATTTTTGATTTGTAATAACTTTAGTTCTCTTGTGATTATTTTGAAATCTATTGAAGGAATGTTTGCAGATTTTATCAAAATCTTAAAGCAGAAGTAATTTTGAGTAAATTTGCAAAGTTTTAAATATTTAGCAATCGTTTTTGTATACTTTTTTAGCGCTCGAGAAATTCACAATTTTTGATTTTTAATAACTTGAATTCTCTTGTAATTATTTTAAAATCTAGTGAAATAATGTTTGCAGATTTTATTTAAATTGAAAAGCAAAAGCAATTTTGAGTAAATTTGCAAAGTTTTAAATATTTTGCAATTATTTTTGGACATTTTTTTAGCGCTCGAGAAATTCGCAATTTTTGATTTATAATAATTTTGATTCTCTTGTGATTATTTTGAAATCTAGTGAAGAAATGTTTGTAGATATTATCTAAATCTTAGAGCAGAAGCAATTTTAAATAAATTTGCAAAGTTTCAAGTTTCTAGCAATTGTTTTTCTATATTTTTTTAACGCTCCGGAACTTTAAATTTTTGACTCTTAAAAACTTTAGTTCTCTTGTGATTATTTTGAAATCTATTGAAGGAATGTTTGCAGATTTGATCAAAATCTTAAAGCAGAAGTAATTTTGAGTAAATTTGCAAAGTTTTAAATTTTTAGCAATCGTTTTTGTATACTTTTTTTAGCGCTCGGAAAATTCGCGATTTTTGATTCTTAAGAACTTCAGTTCTCTTGTAATTATTTTGAAATCTATTGAATGAATGTTTGTAGATTTTATCAAAATCTTAAAGCAGAAGTAATTTTGAGTAAATTTGCAAAGTTTTAAATATTTAGCAATCGTTTTTGTATACTTTTTTTAGCGTTCGAGAAATTCGCAATTTTTGATTTATAATAATTTTGATTCTCTTGTGATTATTTTGAAATCTAGTGAAGGAATGTTTGCAGATTTTTTCAAAATCTTAAAGCAGAAGTAATTTTGAGTAAATTTGCAAAGTTTTAAATTTTTAGCAATCGTTGTTGTATACTTTTTTTAGCGCTCGAGAAATTCGCAATTTTTGATTTATAATAATTTTAATTCTCTTGTAATTATTTTAAAATCTAGTGAAATAATGTTTGCAGATTTTATCAAAATCTTAAAGCAGAAGCAATTTTGAGTAAATTTGCAAAGTTTCACGTTTCTAGCAATTGTATTTGTATATTTCTTTAACGGTCGGGAAATTCGCAATTTTTGATTCGTAATAATTTTAGTTCTCTTGTGATTATTTTGAAATCTATTGAAGCAATCTTTGCAGATTTTATCAAAATCTTAAAGCAGAAGTAATTTTGAGTAAATTTGCAAAGTTTTAAATTTTTAGCAATCGTTTTTGTATACTTTTTTTAGCGCTTGAGAAATTCGCAATTTTTGATTTATAATAATTTTGATTCTCTTGTGATTATTTTGAAATCTAGTGAAATAATGTTTGCAGATTTTATCTAAATCGTAATGCGGAAGCAATTTGGAGTAAATTTGATTTGTAATAACTTTTGTTCTCTTGTGATTATTTTGAAATCTAGTGAAGGAATGTTTGCAGATTTTGTCGAAGTCGTAAAGCAGAAGTAATTTTGAGTAAATTTGCAAAGTTTCACTTTTCTAGTAATTGTTTTTATATATTTTTTTAACGGTCGGAAAATTCGCAATTTTTGATTTTTAAAAACAATAACAATTTAAAAATTATATTAAAAAATAATTCATGGAGAAACTGGCTTCAAAGAAAAGAAAGGTATTTTTGACTTCCCAAGAAAACAATTTTTAAATATCAGGAGGAAGAAAAAACACATTCCGAATTTGAACTACGGTAAAAAATGCATTCAACAATTAAAAAAAAGAATAAAAAAATAATTGATCGAGTAAGTCGATGGATGTGTTTTCAAAAAATTACTTTTTCGAAGAATTTATTTTGCCAATTAAAATAATAAATTCGAAAAATTTAAGAATTTATTTTCGAAGAATTTACAGGAGTTACGTAGTATAAAGGTGCAATGAACATTATATTTACACAAGACACAGGTAAGTTTCCTCGCGTATAGATTGCGCTATTAATTTAATATTACAGTCATTAGCTGAGGGTATGATAGTGCCATGAACTACATTAAGATTTTAATGCCTTGTAGTTAGGCAGGCCTTTAAGTAAAACAGAATGCACATAACTATAAAATATAATTTATGCGCAAGTGTTAATGGCGATGGTTATTTAATTACTTGGGACGTATAAATTTGTCACACAAAACGCGTTATACTTTAGTTTAAGCCTCCGATTGATTACGGTGTGATGTCTTGTTAATAAAGTCGTTGGAATGCTTTGAGTTACGGGTATCCCCTTTTTTGTATATCCCTAGAAGGTATTTTATATTCATGAGGGCAAACATTTTTTTTTTCATTCTTCGTTACGAAGTACGAGAAAGTATTTTTTACGGAAATGTAGCCAATAGTTTTTGAGTAAACTTAGTTTTTGA
Organism: Ocypus olens; assembly: GCA_910593695.2. Lineage (NCBI taxonomy): Eukaryota > Metazoa > Arthropoda > Insecta > Coleoptera > Staphylinidae > Ocypus > Ocypus olens. Next base: position 8,159,651 of record OU343059.1, on the reverse strand, counting down.
ATTTTTCCATCTTTCATAATTTTGACGTTTTAAACGTCAGTTTCATTCGAGTCTATAAAACGCTTAAAATATGATTTAAATTGAAAATAAACTATGAAAGCGTAAATATAAATGATACCATCAAGTCGGAGAAAGTAACGTGATGGCCACATTACCATTTTTTGTTTTTGTTTTATTCCAGTTGTTATTATATCCTGTGATGAATTGTAACGCATAAACGTTGTATATTGATCCCATTTAAATTGTTTTTATAATATACGGCCAATTGGCGGTTTCTATTGAAGACGAAGATTAGTCTAGCAATATCGGCGACGGGATCATTTATCTAGTTTTACACTTAATTGCCGTTAGGCGCCAGCGCCCCCATTCAACATATTACGGGCGTCTCTTCCTCGATCCACTTCTTTTCGAATATATCAGCGCGTACGTGTTGTAAAGCGAAACGAATTCATTTGCGGTCCCGTTTGTGTTTGTTTTATGGAAACGCATATTTGCACAAATTTTATTGCCGAGCAAATAAGGCTCATCTGTGTCCGCGTGTGTGTGCGTTGTAAATAAAAGTAAACAGGGTGGATCTGCTCTATCATTTAATCATGACGTATCCCCCTCTATAAAATTTTGCTGATAATTTGTATTTCATTTCTCGTTTTATTTATACATAAATCATATTCCAAGCAGACTGAGCAAATTTAGGGAAGCGAATTTGAAACATTGTAGTATTGGATGTAAATGATTACCACTTTTTGATATTTTTCGCAAATTCTTTGCAAACATTTGTTTCAAAATTTAGGGCACCTCTTGCACCCCGCCAGGAACAACCCTGTGTGTGTGTGTCTGTGTTTCTGTGCGCGTTGTATCTCAAGAACTAATAGAGCAATTAATATGAAACTTTAAACATAAGTTTTATTTGACAATCCCAAGAACTGAAACGCTTTTTTGTAAAATTTCGTATTCCGGAAGTTAGTGTTTATGAAACCGCCTTTTTTTTAATTTCTTCGTTTGAGAATCACATTGTTGTAAATTAAATAACCAATAAATCGCGAAGCTCAGTTTGAAAGAATTTATTGACGTTTTCAATTTCTCACCTCTCAGGTGAGATTCCATCATTTTGTTTTTCGTTTTAAAATTAACGGAACATGCTCTCAATACCAAGGATTTTAGATTGCTCGAAGACTTAAAATGTAGAGTGCCTTCACGTTTAATTAATTTACGTATAAGGCATTGTTTAATCTGTTAGAATGGTGTGTGTGTGTGTGTGTGTGTGTTTGTGGATTATAGGCAACAGATAGTGGAAATGCGGCGCACATAAATCTGTCGAACCAACGAGCGCTAGAAGACAATCCGCTGTCTATTTCGATTTTTATCCAATTAAAATTACAACTATCTAATGACTGAAAGGTTACAGTTTCTCAGACACTTCATTTTCATTAATTAATTACGTTCGTCGAGAGGTGCGGTAAAATTTATGGTTATGTTGTCTCTGCTACTTTTTTTTTCGTTTACAGATAATTACCAAATGGTATTCACTTTCTGTATTTTTACGATTTATTGTTATAATATATTAGTCATTATTGATGGTAAAATTAGAAGGATTGAAGCAAGAATCGTATCCAAAATTGAAGTCAATTAAAATAAGCAAATGACGCCACATCAAATAATTCTCAGTGAAATATTTATCTAACGAGTGTTCATGAACTCTTTTATTTTAGTAAAAAAAATTAATGAACATTCGATACAACAGAAGGCAGTAATAATGATTTACCACCCACCTCGAGAGTATGTAACAGAATATTGTGCACCAAGGGTAGAAAATATGCTTTAGCAGCCCGCGGTGTATCATGATACCGTACGTTAAGTTTTATAACGGTTTAGAGTGATACCTAATACCAAATCGCCTTTTAACGTGGTCTTGGAGGATAACTTGGCGTTAAATGAAACTTTTTTTTTTCTCCAAAAATATGACTTAAAACACTTTCTATTTCTTTTCTATTGGAAAATTTATGAAACATTTTAGATGCTGGAATGATGGAAGCAAGTTTTCTTCCACCGCAGTCTCCTTACCGAACTCCCATGAGCGCCACTGATGAACACCTCCATATTCTGCATCCTTTTTACACATTTTTTTTAAATCTCTTCATTTATTCCTTTTTATGTCTATGTTGTCATCATGAGTACACATCAAATAATAATCAATTCAACTACTAATGAATAATAAAATTCACGGTAATGTAAAGACGACACATCTGCACCAGCACGCGAGAAAGTGGAAACAAGAAAATTAATTAACAAAGTTCCGGGGAAACTGCAAATACCCGGGAATTATAGACTGGTCGGTTTTAAAATATACCCACGGAATGACTTTTATATGGGAATTATGCAAATCGATAATGTATTCCAAACCCGGCACACCACCTCGGAACAACTTTAATTGCTTACAGTAAAAGTTGAGTTGTGTGTTAATCCCCGAGCTTTCGTTTCGTTAGTCCTCTCGCTAATTCTATCTGAAATGACATCGCGACATGCAGAATAATTTTCAGTACTTTCTCGCACATTTACAAATGTTATTATAATAAACTTTTAATGATAATATACTGAAGGAAAAAAAATTAAACACATGACCATTTTCAAATCACCATAACTCGGCGTATTTTCAATCGATTTTGATGAATCTTTGAAGGCGAAAAACTTTGAAGTGTCTTCTTTAAATTAATGTATGCGAACTAAAGCGTAACTCCCTCCACCCTCCTCTAGCGCCCCTGTGAAAAAAATAGGTTTTACTTGAAACGTGGAAAAAAATTTGGAAAAATATTGGGTCTCGGAATAATTTAAAAAAATGCATGTCGGTTTCTAATGATGATAAAAAGCATGCTGAGTAATTATTTTTCCAAAAAGAAATTTTTTTCTACCATTTCTCACCAACCAACAATTACCATTGGCTCTTATGGGAAGCGATTACCGAGACCCTGCAGATTAAATCTAACGGACATCGGCTTGTTCAAACCAAGAAATCTCGGTTCGTGGATATTGCAGATAGTTGTAAATAGAAACAGTAGATTCTAGAAGAATGTAGCTATAAACTTATGTCATATCATCTATACCTGCTTGGTACGACCGCGCAAAAAAAAATTGTAAATTCGACCAAATTTTCTGGTCAACTTTCGAGTGCTCAGTCTGAGAGCGGACAGCAAGAAAACTACAATTACGATTGAGCTGAAAATTTAATCACGTATTCTTAGTGTATTTGCAAACATTTTTATATACATTTTAAATCATTTGGTCATTTTATGATTTTCGCTAATTTTTCCACACAATTAGTCAGGAAAATATGAGGAAAAATGTCGGGCCTCGGAAAAATTTGAAAAAATTCATGACTGTTTTTGATGATGAAAGAAAGCACGTGGAGTAATTATTTTCCAGAAAAAAAATGTGTTCTACCATTTTTCACCAACTGAAAATTAACATAGAACCTTATGGGAAGCGAATACCGAGACCCTGCAGATTGACGCTATTGGACACCGGCTCGTTCAAACAAACGACTCTCGGTTCGTAGAAATTGTAAGAGGTTGTGGATAGAAAAAATAGATTCTAGAAGAATGTAGCTATAAACTTATGTAATATCATCCATATCGGTTTCGTGATTCCGCGACCAAAAATTATTGAAATCGATCAAAATTTATATCCAACTTTCGAGTGTTCAGATTGAGAGTGGACAGCAAGAAAACTATAAGTACGATTCGATTGAGAATTTAACCACGTATTTCTCGTTTATTTATAAACATTTTTATCTACATTACAAGTTATTTAGTCATTTCATGATTTTCGCTAATTTTTCCACACAATTTAGTCAGGAAAATATGAAGAAAAATGTCGGGCCTCGGAAAAATTTGAAAAAAATACATGACTGTTCTTGATGATATGATGAAAGAAAGCACGTGGAGTAATTATTTTCCAGAAAAAAAATTTGTTCTACCATTTTTCACCAACTGAAAATTATCATAGAACCTTATGGGAAGCGAATACCGAGACCCTGCAGATTGAGGCTACCGGAGACCGGCTCGTTCAAACAAACAACTCTCGGTTCGTAGAGACTGTAAGAGGTTGTGAATAGAAGAAATAGATTCTAGAAGAATGTAGCTATAAACTTATGTAATATCATCTATATAGGTTTTGTGATACCGCGCCAAAAAAATATTAAAATCGATCAAAATTAATATCCAACTTTAGAGTGTTCAGTTTGAGAGTGGATAGCAAGAAAACTACAAGTACGATTGGGCTGAAAATTTAACCACGTATGCCCTCTTTATTTATCAACATTTTTATCTACATTACAAGTTATTTGGTCATTTCATGATTTTCGCTAATTTTTCCGCACAATTAGTCAGGAAAATATGAGGAAAAATGTTGGGCCTCGGAAAAATTTGAAAAAATTCACGACTGTTCTTGATGATGAAATAAAGCATGTGGAGTAATTATTTTCTAGAAAAAAAATTTGTTCTACCATTTTTCACCAACTGAAAATTAACATAGAACCTTATGGGAAGCGAATACCGAGACCCTGCAGATTGACGCTATCGGACACCGGCTCGTTCAAACAACCGACTCTCGGTTCGTAGAAACTGTAAGAGGTTGTGGATAGAAAAAATAGATTCTAGAAGAATGTAGCTATAAACTTGTGTAATATCATCCATATTGGTTTTGTAATACCGCGCCAAAAAATTATTAAATTCGAACAAAATTTATATCCAACTGTCGAGTGTTCAGTTTGAGAGTGGACAGCAAGAAAACTATAAGTACGATTCGACTGAAAATTTAACCATGTATTTCTCGTTTATTTATAAACATTTTCATCTACATTACAAGATATTTGGTCATTTCATGATTTTCGCTAATTTTTCCACACAATTAGTCAGGAAAATATGAGGAAAAATGTTGGGCCTCGGAAAAATTTGAAAAAATTCACGACTGTTCTTGATGATGAAAGAAAGCATGTAGAGTAATTATTTTCCAGAAAAAAAAATTGTTCTACCATTTTTCACTATCTGAAAATTAACATAGAACCTTATGGCAAGCGAATACCGAGACCCTGCAGATTGACGCTATCGGACACCGGCTCGTTCAAACAAACGAATCTCGGTTCGTAGAGATTGTAAGAGGTTGTGGATACAACAAATATATTCTAGATGAATGTAGCTATAAACTTATGTAATATCATCCATATCGGTTTTGTGATACCGCGCCAAAAAAATATTAAAATCGATCAAAATTTATATCCAACTTTCGAGTGTTCAGTTTGAGAGTGGACAGCAAGAAAACTACAAGTACGATTAGGCTGAAAATTTAACCACGTATGCCCTCTATGTTTATCAACATTTTTATCTACATTATAAGTTATTTGGTAATTTCACAATTTTCGACTATTTTTCCAGGAAAAAATGAAAAAAAATGTTGGGTCTCAATTTTTTTTTTTTAATCATGACTGATGTTAATGATGGTAAAAGACGTGTAGAGTAATTATTTTCCCGAAAAAAAAAATGCTTCTAGCATTCGAATTTTCAAAGTTTCAAAGTTTTATCAGAAGGGGCAGTTTTTGAAAGAAAAATTATAACGATAGTAAAAGAATAATAATTATTAAGAAAGAGTGTTCATGGCAGAGAATTTATTTGATTATATTAAATGCATTCAATATCGGAATTGTTGGTTCACAGTGCGAAATACAAACCAAAAATTAAAAAAAAATGTACTAAGCGATAGCTTTTTTTGGAAAACTTATTGTATAACTATTAAAAATGTAATATTGTATCATTTCGGTGGCTGAATGACCTACGCTATCGAAGCCAATGTCCCCATATCATCCATAATTCCCCAACCCAAATTTCCGTCAATCATCCTTCCTTTAAAAAAAAAAATCATTTCGCGAATAATGACAAATGAAGAAGTTAATTTAGATCAAATTATTTCAAAACTAATAGAAACGATTTATTTTGCAAGATATGTTTTTATTTTTTACGTTGTCAATGCATTAGTTTGATGATAATTTATTATTATAGCCACTTATGTTTCGTCTTTTTTCGATTACATAAAAGTTTGTGGGTTTGGGACTGCAAAAATCGAAAATTTCGAAACTTCACAACTTCGATTCTTCGAAAAATTCGGAAACTTCTGTTGTGCTAACATACATTTGATCCCGGCTATTAGGCGAGTCTTATTATTTACTTTAAAATTAAGTTGAACATGGTGAATACTTAAAATTTACACTATAATAAAATGTGAATATATCTAAGGCTACACAAGTTTTAAAAATCGAGTGTTATTCATTTATTTATTAAGCACGTAAGTAAGAAACAACTATTTTTTGTCGCCACAGAGCGCCCAAAAATTAAGCGCAATAAATGATAATTTTTGCTTCAGCGTTTAATCACGTTTTACCAATTCGCAGAACTTTTTCCCACGATACTTTAATACATCGGCATTTCTCGGCCATCATCCACATAAAAATTTCCACTGATTATATTTCTTAATTCATTATTTTAATTAGTTTCGTGTCTTATGCTTTCCTGCCCAGAATTTCCTGTACCACTTTTGTTTTAATGTCCATTCGGACAACATCCGGCTTCTCCTAATTGCTTCGATTTATGGAAGTGTTAAGAAGGTGTATCGATCTTAGAAATCGAATCATGAAAGTCTCCGCCAATAAAAATTCTAGATCACAATCGCAACGACCGTTTAACCTTTACATTCTGATACGCGGATACGCATGAGTGTAAATTGTTTATGTTCTTGTCTCAATACCATCCATTCACTTCCAACAAACTGTCATAAAGAGTAAAAACAATGTAGCAATATTTTTAACACTGTTGATCATAATCTTATGCAAATTGCAGGCAATGGAATTAGTTGTAATTAGTCCATATTATTGAATTGATTTCACTATACAATTTATATCTGTAGTAACCTATTCCTTCTTGGTCTCTGGTCGTAAATTTCATGTTTATACTTCATTAGAATTTTATAGCGTATGGTAATAGCTGATAAAGTTTGATGTTCGGTAGTAAAAATGTATGTAACGTAAATTATTAGTTTATTATAATTACGGTCGGTTATCTGATGGGTCAGCTTACCGAATAAATTTAACCTATTAACCTATCGGATTATTCCATAATCCGTCCGCACAGTTATTGTCTTCTGATTTACACACACAAACAAAAAAAAAAGCGTTTAAGCCACTTATACTATTTACACGGCATTACCATTTTACATGACAGGTCTCTCTGACGAAACCATTGCGGGTATTTTAAATTTGTATCCATTACAGACATGACAAGGCAGTTTAATCATGTACCTGTTGATCTTTCAAATTATATATTTACAACTTGAAATTCCATTTTGCCAATTTGTCTCGGGCGAATAAAAAGGGAGGCTTAGCACGCACTCATTTCCTTTCGCATAAATTTATGTGACGAACGAATCGAGGGAAAATGTAACAGACTTGATGAGATACTTCTTTGGTGGATCGACTAGAAATAAATGGAAATATATTAACAGTAAGAAAGAATAAACGCAGATGTTATAATCTTCGTAATATCATTAAAGTTTCGATGGAAAATCTTTAATTGTTTTCATGTGAGGCTTGATGAGGTACTTCTTTAATGGGTCGACTAGAAATAAATGAAAATGTGTTAGCGGTAAGAAAGAATAAATGCGGAGGTTTTAATCAGAAACTTCAGTTTTTCGTAATTTAGAGAAAAATCTAAGTTTCAAGTTTCGTTTGAAAATCTTTAATTGTTTCCATGTGAGGCTTGATGAAATACTTCTTTAATGGATCGACGAGAAATAAATGGAAATGTGTTAACATTAAGAAAGAATAAATGGAGAGTTTATTATCAGAAAACTTCAGTTTTTCGTAATTTCTAGAAAAACCAAAGTTTCAAATCTTTAATTTTTTTTGTAATCTTAAAATGCATATATTCCTTAAAATTTCGAACCTAACCATCCAGCGCTTCTTTATATTACAACCATGTGAAGTTGTAGTGAGATTATCATTATTATTATTATTATTACTACGATGAACTGCATTAATTTAATTGCGAAATTAAAGTTGTAATTAGCTGTGTCGTGAATCTGGAACGTTTTCGTGGATGAGAGATGAATTAGATAGCAGTCGGGGCGTTTCGATTTCATGCTTGGCGGATTCGAAGGTGGTCTGCAGTTGAAGTGATTCATGTGGAACTTCTGGCCAGGCCTGGGGCCATAACAGCACAAACGAAGATCATCGTGATCATCATCGGAAGGCGCGGGCTTGACTCACACTCCCTCACCTTTAACAAAATCGTCTATTATTATGACAATCTCATTATTTATTGGGTGACTCCGACTATTAAAATGTTCACCCGCCCAAATTATATAGGTATTTACGGGCATAAATTATCGGCACCTTTATTTCACAACGTTTAGTTTTAAGTACGGATCGACCCAATTACGCGCTAATAAACAAATTAATATGCCATTATAGTAATTAAGGCCGGAGCATTTGCATCTTCGGGCCGTTCATAATTTAACAAATTTAAAATGCCGCACTGGATTGACTCCGGGCCCGACTGGCAATAAATCCATTTGTCTTAGACAAACGAAAAGCCTAATGAATTATTCACATATAAGAGGCCACGGGACGCAGCTCAAGAGGAACCCAATTTAAACCGAGCCTAAACAAGGAGAGCTCATTATATATTTACGCTCCTTAAATATTTGCCCATTCCTGGACAGTCGTTTACCCCACGAGTCCATGATCGTTCACATGCATTATTTATACAAATTTGTATAACTTTCATAAAAATTAATCGCAGTCGTCTATGAATTAAAATCCTTATGTCTCTGATTAAACATTCAGAAATGTTGAAAATTGTGCAAAAAAGTATTAATCAATTTCTTCAAACAAAACTATTTTTTTTTAATTCTTGATTTCTATTTCGCACTGTGAACCAACAATTCCGATATTAAATGCATCAAATGTAAGTAAATAAATTATCTGCCATTAACATTTTTTTCTTATTCATTATTATGTTTTACTGCCGTTATATGATATGATCCCTCCACCTTAAGGGCTCAAAAGGGAATTCGATTATAAATATATACACTATCATTATAATATTTTTTTCAAAAACTACCAGTTCTGATAAAACTTCAAAAATTCAAAATTTCGAAAATTTTCGGTTGTTAAAAAACGGTCAACAAAATTTTTTTTCTAGAAAATAATTACTCGACACGCTTTCTCCCCTCATCAAGAACAGCCATGAATTTTTTCAAATTTTTTCAAGACCCAACGTTTTTCTTCATTTTTTCCGATTAATGGAAAAATGAGCGAAAATCATGAAACGGCCAATTGATTTAAAATGTACGTAAAAATGTTCGCAAATAAACGAGAAATACGCGGTTAAATTTTCAGTCGAATCGTATTTGTAGTTTTCTTGCTGTCCACTCTTAGACTGAGCACTTGAAAGTTGGCCAGAAATTTGGATCGATTTTAGTAATTTTTTGGCGCGGTCTTATAAAACCGATATGGATGATATGACACTAGTTTATAGCTACATTCCTCTAGAATACACTATTTCTATTAGTAACCATCTGCCTTATCTATAAACCGAGATTTATTCGTTTGAATTAGTCGGTTTCCGTCAGCGACAATCTGCTGGGTCTCGTCATTCGCTTCTCATAAGATCCTGTGAAAAATGGCACCAAACATTTTTTTCCCGAAAATAATTACTCGACATGCTTTTTTCCGTCCTTAAGAATCATTATGACTTTTTTCAGATTTTTCCGAGACACAACATTTTTCCTCATTTTTTCCTAAGCAAAAATCGGTCGAAAACATGAAACGACCAAATAATTTGTAATATACATTAAAATTTTCAAAAAATAACAAAGAATACACGACTAAATTTTCAGCCCAATCGTACTTGTAGTTTTCTTGCTGTCCACTCTCAAACTGAACACTCGAAATTTGGATATAAATTTTGATCGATTTTAATAATTTTTTGGCGCGGTCTCACAAAACCGCTATGGATCATATGATATAAGTTTATAGTTACATTCTTCTGGAATCTATTTTTTCTATTCACAACCTCTTACAGTACCTACGAACCAAGATTTGTTTGTTTGAACGAGCCGGTGTCCGATAGCGTCAATCTGCAGGGTCTCGGTATTCGCCTCCCATAAGACTCTATGTTAATTTTCAGTTGGTGAAAAGTGGTAGAACATTTTTTTTTTCTGGGAAATAATTACTCCACACGCGTTTTCTAGATATTAAGAACCGCCATGAATTTTTTCAGATTTTTCTGAGACCCAACATTTTTCTTCATTTTTTCCTGGAAAATGGACGAAAATCATGAAATAGCCAAACGACTTGTAATGTACATAAAAATGTTCACAAAATAACGGGGAATACGTGGTTATATTTTTAACCGAATCGTACCTGCAGATTTCTTGTTTCGAGCTCTCAAAATGCGCACTCGTAATTTGGCCAGAAATTTTTGTCAATTTTGGGATTTTTTCAGCGCCGTCTCACAAAACTGATATAGATGATATTACATCAGTTTGTAGCTGCATTCTTCTAGAATCCTATGTTTCTATTCATAACTATCTGTCGTATTCACGAACCGAGATTCGTTTGTTCGAATTAGTCGGTGTCTGAAAGCATCAATCTGCACTGTCTCGGTATTCGCTTCCCATAAGGTTCTATGTTAATTTTCAGTTGGTGATAAATGGTAGAACAATTTTTTTTTCTGGAAAATATTTACTCCACACGCGTTTCGTGCTCTCAAAATGGGCACTCGTAATTTGGCCAGAAATTTTTGTCGATTTTGGGATTTTTTTGGCGCTGTCTCACAAAACAGATATAGATGATATTATATCAGTTTGTAGCTACATTCTTCTAGAATATTATGTTTCCATTCATAACTATCTGTTGTATTCACGAACCGAGATTCGTTTGTTCGAATCAGTCGGTGTCCGATAGCGTCAATCTGCAGGGTCTCGGTATTCGCTTCCCATAAGGTTCCATGTTAATTTTCAGTTGGTGAAACAAGGTAGAACAAATTTTTTTTCTGGAAAATAATTACTCCACACGCGTTTTCTAGACATTAAGAACCGTCATGAATTTTTTCAGATTTTTCCGACACCCAAAATTTTTCTTCATTTTTTCCTGACTAATTGTACGGAAAACTGGTCGAAAATCATGAAATGGCCAAATGACTTAAAATATACATCAAAATTTTCACAAATATATGAACAATACGTGGTTATTTTTTTAGCCAAATCGTATTTGCAGATTTCTCGTTTCGCGCTTTCAAAATGGGCACTCGTAATTTGGCCAGAAATTTTTGTCGATTTCGGGATTTTTTTGGCGCCATCTCACAAAACGGATATAGATGATATTATATCAGTTTGTAGCTGCATTCTTCTAGAATCTTATGTTTTTATTCATAACTATCTGCCGTGTTCATGAACCAAGATTTGTTCGTTCGAATTAGTCGGTGTCCGACAGCATCAATCTGCAGGGTCTCGGTATTTGCTTCCCATAAGGCTCCATGTTAATTTTCAGTTGGTGAGAAATGGTGGAACAAATTTTTTTTTAGGAAAATAATTACTTCACACGCGTTTTCTAGACATTAAGAACCGTCATGAATTTTTTCAGATTTTTCCGACACCCAAAATTTTTCTTCATTTTTTCCTGATTAATTTGTATGGGAAAATGGGCGAAAATCATGAAATGGCCAAATGACTTGTAATGTACATCAAAATATTTACAAAAGAACGTAAACTACGTGGTTAAATTTTCAGCCAAATCGCACTTACAGTTTTCTCGTTTTGCGCTCTCAAAATAGGCACTCGTAATTTGGCCAGAAATTTTTGTCGATTTTGGGATTTTTTTGGCGCTGTCTCATAAAACAGATATAGATGATATTATATCAGTTTGTAGCTACATTCTTCTAGAATATTATGTTTCCATTCATAACTATCTGTTGTATTCACGAACCGAGATTCGTTTGTTCGAATCAGTCGGTGTCCGATAGCGTCAATCTGCAGGGTCTCGGTATTCGCTTCCCATAAGACTTTATGTTAATTTTCAGTTGGTGAAAAATGGTAGAACAATTTTTTTTTCTAGGAAAATAATTACTCTACACGCTTTTTCTAGACATTAAGAATAGCCATGAATTTTTCAGACTTTTTCCGAGATCCAACATTTTTCTTCATTTTTTCCTGACGGAAATGGGCGAAAATCATGAAATGGTCAAATGACTAGTAATGTACATTAGAATGTTCACAAAATAACGGTGAGTATGTGGTTAGATTTTCAGCCAAATCGTACTTGTAGATTTCTCGTTTCGCCCTCTCAAATTGGGCACTCGTAATTTGGCCAGATATTTTTGTCGATTTTGGGATTTTTTTGGCGCCGTCTCACAATACAGATATAGATGATATTATATCAATTTATAGCTACATTCTTCCATAATCGATTGTTTCTATTTATAACTCTCTGCAATACCCACGAACCGAGATTTGTTCATTTGAACGAACCGGTGTCCGCTAGCATCAATCTGCAGAGTCTTGGAAATCGCTTCCCGTAAGAGCCAATGTTAATTTTCGGTAGGTGACAAATGGAAGAAAAAACTTTCTTTTAGTAAAGCCACAAACTTACAACTTCACAGATTAACTCAAAATCGATTGTTTTTCATAATTTAGTAAAAATTAAAAACATCCCTTTGGTGGTTATTATTTTAAAATGGGAAATAAGTTATAACTTTCACTGTAGTTGGATTGTCTGTCTGTTGGGAAAATAAATCTACAAATAAATAAAATAAACAAGTAGATTCGAATAATATAGTTGAAGCCAACTAATGTTGTTCTTTCACTTAATTTTAGCATTACGACGAAAGTAACCTGAATTTACGAATATTCAACCTATTCGACAAAATACTGCGACAATGGCAAGTTCAAAATAATTACAATGTATGATCTGCAAATTTAGATCTTACTTAGACTAAAATCAAATATTTGTAAGACTTAAATTTGCAGATCATATATTGTAATTATTTTGAACTTGCCACTGTCGCAGTATTTTGACATTAAAATAATTCGCGTTCTCTATGATAAAATTATTTTCTCACGAATTTTAATTACGTAATTTCTCGTTGACAAGCCTTTACGTATCGATTTTGATTGGACGTCCAACGACGGACTTTAATTAACGATTGCGTTAAGAAGGAAAGAAAAAAAATCGCAAGTGTCGGTAATTATCGGTCGATTTCTTTTTAATTGAAGCGGTAATTAGACGTCGGGAAACAATTTACGAGCACGTGATTTATAAATGCGTATTTTACATAATTTAAAAGTGGGCATGTGCCCGACAATTGTTGATCTACATGTATCTGTGCAGAGGCATAAATTATGATAAAAGTTAATTAATGCGAGACCCAAAGAAACCAATTTTTAATTGAATATTAATGAAATGATAAGTGGCAAATTGAAAATAAATCATTTTCACTTTCATATTTTTTCGATTTTAATCATGGCCGTCGCGTCATACAGTGTGTTTAAATAATTACAATAATAATAATATTTATTTACGGAAATCGCCTTTTACACAGGAAATACAAAGTGTATATAAACAATAATAATAAATTATTTCTGTATCTTGGCATGAATTGTTGTTTCCCATCATTTGCAATCATAGACGGATTCTGGTTATTGGTTGTCATCGCAACAGTGGACTCATGAACAACGTAGATTATGTATATAGATAGGCGACTTTATGTACAAAATATTTACAGAGTTTTTAGTTCGCCGCTCTACCACGCAGCGGAAATGGCGCTGTATTATTTAGAAAACGGTTAGTGAAGCGGGTTTACAGAATTAACTGTTCATATTTTAGTCGCTGGTGACTGAATGGTTTATAAGGCAAAGCCAAAAAAAAACTGTTTATATTTCAATTTATTTGGAAGATCAAAAGCTCCACAATTAAATAGACCAATTAAATTTCTAACGCCATCTAGTTGTCCTTAACGCCAAACATGTATGGTAAAGATTGCACCTCTTCTGATCACGAATTTCTGTCGGGCAATTAAAGTGAAACAAGTCAAGAATTTTTAACATTCAGACCCCAAACTGCATTTTTAATAGTTATCACTATTCTTAAAGCTCATTAATCACCATTAAGTTAAATTTAAATTTAAATTAATCATTAAAAACCTTTAATGCAACACCTCTAACACTTTTATGTATAGATCCGAGTAATTAAGCCGACGTACAATAATTAGTATGCATATTATTCGATTAGCGCACCAAAAAAAAATTCTTAATCCTCCGACACGATGTTAACATCAATTTTTGTTAACATCCAACTCCGCGGCGCAATTAAACTCACGCCATTTCCTTCTAATTACTCCTCGATGGCTTCAAAGTGCAGGCAGTCCTATACCTGCACGCAATTTTAATTAAGTGCAGAACGATGTTGACATAATAACAAAATAATGATCGATTCCCGCTAATTAATATAATATGCAAATTCGTAATTTATTACTGATAAACCATTATGAAAAACGGGTGGTTGTCTTAATTAAGGTATCACGGAACGTGTTATAGTGTGTCTAAATTAATTAATTAACCAATCAAGTTATGAGCGAAGGCGGTTTGTTCAACGACAAAAAAAAACGTATTACACTTGAAAGTGAATTCTAAGCTCTATAGTGTGATTTATATTTTTTTGAATAACTCCGTTTGAATTTATCAATACGTTTGAATAAGATTTGAATACGAAATAAAGACAATTTTTGTGATGAAAAGGTTTACCTAAAAATAGTCAAATTTTAAAAAGGTGAACATTTTTTAGAATTTGAATTTAAAAAAATTGATAAAACAGAAGTAATAAATAGAAGAAAAATCCAAATTAAACAAATAGAATTTCTCAAAAAATAGAAAATATACATAGAAAACTTTTCCTATTTTTTTGACAAATTTAATTTAAATAGAATTTGGACAGAAAAATAGGCAAGTTTCCTCTGTATATTTTCATAAACAACTCCTCTTGTTTTTTTGGCAAAATTAGACTTAAATAGAATTTCGCAAAAAATAGAAAATATACATAGAAAACTTTTCCTATTTTTTGACAAATTTAATTTAAATAGAATTTGGACAAAAAAATAGGCAAGTTGTCTCTATATTTTCATAAACAATTCCTCTTGTTCTTTTGGCCAAATTAGACTTAAATAGAATTTCGCAAAAAATAGAAAATATACATAGAAAACTTTTCCTATTTTTTGACAAATTTAATTTAAATAGAATTTGGACAAAAAAATAGGCAAGTTGCCTCTGTATATTTTCATAAACAACTCCTCTTGTTCTTTTGGCCAAATTAGACTTAACTAGAATTTCTCAAAAAATAGAAAATATACATAGAAAACTTTTCCTATTTTTTTGACAATTTTAATTGAAATAGAATTTGGACAAAAAAATAGGCAAGTTGCCTCTGTATATTTTCATAAACAACTCCTCGTGTTCTTTAGGCCAAATTAGACTGAAATAGAATTTCGCAACAAATAGAATACAATTTATTTTCCGAGAAAAAATTTCTAGAAACAATAAAAATCCGTATTATATAAACAAACAGCAATACACGTTCATGGTCAAATATCAAAAAAAAAGCAACAAATTAAGCGTTTCGAGCGCCCGGTTTTAACCTGTAATATTTTGTCTAACGGAAATAGTGGACATTCAGTCTGCGGTCAAAAATGTTAATTCTTTATACGTTTATATTACACAGAAAACAGGTGTTTCGGTATGATTTATAAATGAGAGCCGCCGATGCCGATGGTCGCAAATAATATAATTATATTCCGGCTGTCGTAAATTTATTAAGGTGAATGTGAATTTTCGGATGACGCGATGAATCACTTTGCCCTCGAGGTATATATTGTACGTAAAAAGTAACTGCGACGTTATTCATTAATTAAATTGAATTATATTCATTTTTGCTAATGCAAATAGAAGACAGAATAAATATAATTATAATATACACAGTGGGCAAAAAAACGGTACAAATGGGAAATATTAATATTTTCAATAATAATTAACGCATTAAATATTGCTTTGAAAAATAAAATATTTACAGTTTGTATATTACAAAAATTGATTAACACATTGACCTAAATATCTGGTTGACTTTGCTCCAACAAGGCTGCACCTGCTGATAGAGCATCTCGATGACGGAAGCAACAAATTCAATATCTCTGGCGGGAAGCAAAGATTGGGAAGATGCAATACCATTGTTCTTCAACAGCAATTTGTAGAGCGTAGTTGGGCTAATTATATCAAATCCTTGTAGCGGTTGTCGATCGACTCTAATTTCTGGTTGACTTTGCTCCAACAAGGCTGCACCTGCTGATGACGGAAGCAACAAATTCAATATCTCTGGCAGGAACCAAGGTTTGGAAGATGCGTTGCCATTGTTATTCGACAGCAGTTTGTAGAGCGTAGTTTGGCTAATTCTATCAAATCCTTGTAGAGGTTGTGGATCGACTCTAATTTCTGGTTGACTTTGCTCCAACAAGGCTGCACCTGCTGATGACGGAAGCAACAAATTCAATATCTCTGGCAGGAACCAAGGTTTGGAAGATGCGATGCCATTGTTCTTCGTCAGCAGTTTGTAGAGCGTAGTTTGGCTAATTCTATCAAATCCTTGTAGAGGTTGTCGATCGACTCTAATTTCTGGTTGACTTTGCTCCAACAAGGCTGCACCTGCTGATGACGGAAGCAACAAATTCAATATCTCTGGCAGGAACCAAGGTTTGGAAGATGCGTTGCCATTGTTATTCGACAGCAGTTTGTAGAGCGTAGTTGGGCTAAGTCTATCAAATCCTTGTAGCGGTTATCGATCGACTATAATTTCTGGTTGACTTTGCTCCAACAAGGCTGCGTCTGCTCGTGGAGCGTCTGGACGATGAAAACTTAGCTCCAGAGCTTCTCCGTGACTTCTTGTGGATTGTGCGATAGTTTTATCTGTGCCGTCGCCCAGTAGTCCAAACGACTAAATCCCTGGCTAAAAATCAGCCAGTCAAATACAAAATGGCTTCGATATCATTTCTCATCAGAATTTCAAAATTCGAAATAGCAGATTAAAAATGGCACTTTCTTTGGCACAAAAACCACAAATATCGTATATTTATGATTAAATCAAAAGCAAGTTTATATTCAATGTTAGGTAAAATCACAATTATTCATAATTTCGATTGACACTTCATTACTTTCGGCATACGTAGGTTCAAATTAATTTTTAGTACGAAGTAAAAATTTTTAATTTTTAATTTGCGGTAACTCGTTATTAGTGGATTGGACGAAGCTAACAATTTTGCAACTTCTAAACAATAAACTTTGAATTTTTCCTCATCTACTTGCCAAATAATTTTACACATGGATATCAGTTTTTCGTCTAATCTGGAATATTCTCTCTGTCCGCTTTTGAAAAATCGCGGTTCCATCATTCCTTGTTTGGGTAAATTGATTATTATTTAAATCCTTTTTGTATTTTGGGCCTTGCGATTGGATGCTTTTTTGTTTTGTGCCATTTAACGCGCTTACGACTTTTTCGTTGGATGTATAATATATTCCACGTTAGTGGTGGTGTCTCGTCCTTTATCAGCAACATTTGTCCGATTTTCAAGTTGAGCGTTTCCTTGGTTAACTGTCTCGTTCCATTCCTCCTCTTCCAGAAGTGTCATCATATTTCTTCCAATTGCTTCTTCATCTTTCTCAAGAAGCTCGCGCTGTATCCTTCGTATTGTGATTGAAGCACTTTCTTAGATATCTACAGGAGCTCGTCTTCGAGGTTT
Source organism: Ocypus olens (assembly GCA_910593695.2). Lineage (NCBI taxonomy): Eukaryota > Metazoa > Arthropoda > Insecta > Coleoptera > Staphylinidae > Ocypus > Ocypus olens. The sequence continues at coordinate 8,141,775 of OU343059.1, read as the reverse complement.
CGTCGTAGCTAGGAGACCTTTTTTCTCTTATAAGCAAGAAACCATTCCATATCCACGCATGCAAAGCCCCAACCAAAGATTATATTCATTTATGTCCCGTTTAAGAGTTTGATGTAAGTCGTTAAAATCTTCTGATGTTGCATCGTAATAATAGCAACGTTTCGCCGATTTTGTTTGCATTTTTCAATTTACCATCAATCATAGTGATATTTTTATCGCCGATAACAGTTGTTAATGGCGGTGGAATACAATAGTGCTCTTTGCTAGATCCGATGGTTCCTTCAAGAAATTGTAATCTTATGGGCTGACAAAAATGCAAAGAAGGTACCAGAACACAAAAACTGAATATATATATATTTTGGATGGTAATAAGAGAAACTTACTTGAATTTTAATCGTCGAATCTAGCCGGCCTTGATTCTTGCTCAGGAAATCAAATTTGATTTTCATTTCGACTGTATTTTGGATGACTATTTTTTCGATATATTAAAAGATTCCTTATAAATTTTGAAAGGAACTTCCCTTAACTCACCCAGGTTTCCATTCAGAATAATCGGTAGGCACCAATATTTTTTCGAGTTATTAAAAGATTCCTTATACATTTTGAAAGGAACTTTTCTTAACCATAGAGAATAATCGGGAGGCACCAATATTTTTTCGAGATTTTAAAAGATTTTTTATACATTTTGAAAGGAACTTTTCTTAACCATAGAGAATAATCGGTAGGCACTAACAAGTTCAAGCACGAAATATTTAACTTACCTTCAGCAACAGGATTTGCTTAAAATTAACAACCGTCTAATATATGATTTTCCGATTTCTGGCCAGAGATTTCGCCATTTGGACGACAGTGAGACTTCCTCGGTGAAGATGAGGCGCAACGTGTCCAGAATAAAGGCATCCGCATCGGCGAACAGCGAACAGCGAACAGCTTAGTAGTTGATCGCTTCTTTTTGTACTTCCTCTGGCCATGTATAGTGCAACTCCTCGTCGATGTCATGGCCAAGCATCAATATCATCTTTTGTAGTTTCTCGAAATCTTGATATTTGCTTTTGGTGCAACCAGCCTGCTCTCGATATCTATGTACAGTGCAACTCCTCGTCGATGTCATGGCCAAGCATCAATATCATCTTTTGCAGTTTCTCGAAATCTTGATATTTGCTCTTGGTGCAACCATCCTGCTCTCGATATCTATGTATAGTGCAACTCCTCGTCGATGTCATGGAGAAACATCAACATCATCTTTTGCGGTTTCTCGAAGTCTTGATATTTGCTCTTGGTGCAACCATCCTGCACTCGATATCTATGTATAGTGCAACTCCTCGTCGATGTTATGGCCAAGCATCAATATCATCTTTTGCAGTTTCTTGAAGTCTTGAAGTCTCTTGGTGCAACCATCCTGCTCTCGATATCTATGTATAGTGCAACTCCTCGTCGATGTCATGGCCAAGCATCAATATTCTTTCTTGCAGTTTCTCGAAGTCTTGATATTTGCTCTTGGTGCAACCATCCTGCTCTCGATATCTAAGTACAGTGCAACTCCTCGTCGATGTCATGGTCAAGCATCAATATCATCTTTTGTAGTTTCTTGAAGTCTTGAAGTCTCTTGGTGCAACCATCCTGCTCTCGATATCTATGTATAGTGCAACTCGTCGTAGATGTCATGGCCAAGCATCAATATCATCTTTTGCAGTTTCTCGAAATCTTGATATTTGCTCTTGGTGCAACCATCCTGCTCTCGATATCTAAGTACAGTGCAACTCCTCGTCGATGTCATGGCCAAGCATCAATATCATCTTTTGTAGTTTCTTGAAGTCTTGAAGTCTCTTGGTGCAACCATCCTGCTTTCGATACTAAGTGGGATGGTTTGGGGAAGAACCCAACCAATAGAGTTGTTGAGAAGTTGGTTCAGTATTGGCAAGATTCCTGAAAGGCAGGTGGGCTTCAATTTTTATTTCTGGCAAAAACTAATCCCCTCGCAAATGATCTCAAAATAGCAATTGTCTTAAGTCCTATTCTAGATTCCTTCAGAAATGAAGGATTTAGCTGGTTAAGCCGAACCTAAACAAGTCCTAGCAAAGTTCAGAGACGCCTACTTTAAAGAATATAAGCTTGGATGAGGAACACAAATTGTACGTCTATTTTATACTTTGTTAATGCTGTTGAAGAACAAATTGAAAGATGATATATAATAAAACACTTTTACTTTGTTGGTATAACACAAATTTTGTATAACGAAGTAGAAGCCTCCACCATAAACAATATGAAAGATGATAAATTATGTGAATTGCACCACTCGTCCTAAGATCCCAGTTATCCTTAATTTAGTTAATGCAAGCAGTAGTGCAAGTAGTTGGCATCTTCTGATGATTACTGCATGATTACTACTTATTAAATTATTTACGAAAAATATCACAACTTAATCTTTATAAACATATGTTATAACCGCATTGTATATCTAAGGCAAAAACATTTATCAAGAATGTGCATTTTTTGCAGCCCCAAAAGTTTAACTAACTCATGTTTCAACTAAACGTTTTAAATTTAAATATGTGGAAGGTATGTAAACAAAAAACTACCAAACAGTAGTGAATGACATTTATGTCAATTAATATAAATGTCAAAGTTCCATGTGGTGCATCAATGTAATTCCAGTGTTTGCTAGTGTAATTATTTATGCTTGCGGTGCAGATTTGCCCACTTTACATGGTAAGTAGTTATTTTGCCCGATGATGAGACGCAATTTCCATTGTCGGAGATAAGTGGGAGAGCGGTGAGGCCGCGCCATTTTCATATTGAACGTGCAGATTCGCAATCGGATGGCATCCATTATTACGCTCGGTAGGTAGTAAACGTTAATTGCGGATAATTGGTGTTTATCCGAGCCAGCATTTGCGACGCGCGGCTGTCACTCTTGCGCGACCGCCAAACGAGTTATCATTTTGATTTGTCACGAGAAAGGTAAGTGGCTGCCGGCAGCCAATGGCGCGTCGCCATTCCGTCCAACGGAAAAGTGAATACCGATTTCTTTGGAAAATGCTGCGCAATTACTTTGTACAAGCAAGGACTTAACATTTTATAGCAATCATATAGCAATTATTATGAGGTATGAGCGAAAAATTTATTGTGCACTTATTTCTAAAAATTAGTTGAACAGTTTCTAGAAGCTTAACCCGCCAATGGTGACCCTACTGGTCGGTGAGACCGGGTGTGTCGAATAACTTTATTCTCCGTTATTGTTTTTTGTTGCAATTTCGAGTAGCTGCCGCATTGCAGAGTTTAAATTGGTTAAATATCTTTGTTTTATTGTCAAAATGTATTATAATTCAATCAGTGATGGCTCGCGGGGTGACTCATGGTACGGTCGAGGTATAATAGGTGGCAATATAGATAGGCAGGGTCGGTTGCAGAAACTGCACCTCGGCCATACCATGAGCGAGCCGTCACTGCCTTCACTGCAAGGTTTATATTTCATAAGCCCTTCTTCTGTAAAATTTAGAGAAAGTACTAATAATTGTTCTGTCTGTTCATAAACATGAAATTCCAATGTTTAATTGTAATCTAACCTGACGGATTCAAGTGTAGTCTCTGGTATACTTCGATCAATGGATCTTTGCGTGCATGTCATAGATAGCTGAATCTAGTTCTGACAACATTTTCATGCGCTTACTCCCTCTGCGATAAATTAAATTATAGTATATCGTCCAAGGCGAGAAAACTCAGTAATCGGTAATGACGCACACGCAAAGATCCATTGATCAAACTATACAAATCAAAGTTTAAGTATGGATATAATGATTGCCCTTCCATACCCGAGTATCCGAAATTTAAATATAACTTCAATCACGGCTAATAAACAAAAAATAAAAACGATTTTCCCGTTATCCGAAAAACGTACATTTCCTTATTTATAAACATCTGTTATAAAAACGATCGCCGCCATCCTGTTTATGTTACACACACAGACACACACCAAGTACATCTGCGTGCAACATTAATTAATCCGAACTATTTCATTTCTCTCCAAGGCAGGTACACGCGAGACGTCGAGAACTACGAACTGCTGGTGCCCAGGAAACTGACGGACGAGGGGAAGTTTTTAACGTTTTCCATACCGCACTACTTCAGACACGAAACCGGAAGTGCCCGACTGAAGCGGGAAAACGATCAGGGCGACGGCGCACCCGTTCATTACGGGATCTCCCTGGGCGGCCGCGAGCATCACATCGAACTCTATCCCAACCATGACATGATCGCGCCGGATGCGGTCGTCGAAAGGCGAAACCGGAACACCAGGGTGCAAGACGTAAAAATGGAGAAGCTCTCCGGCAAGAAGCTCTGCCATTTTAGGGGGAACGTACGGGGCCAGGACGACTCGAAAGTCGCGCTGTCCACCTGCGACGGATTAGTAGGTCTTTTGCTATTTCATATGATGATTAAGCAAAATGTGCGCGCCATTGCATCAGGCGGTATGCATGGTGCGTGCGCAATCCCGCAGTGGAAGCTTCGCGTAGTCTTGGTTTTTTTGTCTATAATTATTAATTATTTACATCAAAATTTTAATTTTCTAATTTATAAATTATTATTTTAGGCCGGTTATGTAAAGTTAAAGGATCGCCAATACTTGATCGAACCTCTATTGGAACACGTGCCGAACAAAAGGGGCCAGCACTTGCACGTGGCCTACGAGAGTTCCCAAAAGCCGGACAGCCACGAAGACGGACCGCGTTGCGGGACCAGCGAGGACTGGAGAGACGCGTGGAAGTCCCGCTTCCGGGAAAGCCTCTTGGAGGACGAGCCGAGAAACGAGAACAAGAGGGGCCTGGAGAGCGTGCACCGCTACATCGAGCTGTTGGTGGTCGCCGACAAGAAGTTCTTGGATTACCACAAAAACACGGATCATGAATTATACATCCTGACAATTATGAATATGGTAATGTCATAATTTTATCAATTTTTTTTCCTCATTGAATGATGCCGATAAGTGTACACCGGGCCGACGGTCTTACCATTTAATTAACTGATCACGCATTGATAACGCTTTAATGGATAGCCACTTGGGCGGAGATTACCAATTACTAATCTCTTTCTTTATTTTTTTTTAATGTATCTGATAGTAAGTGGAAATGTTTACTTTATGTTTCTCGGAACTGTTGAACTGGCTTGTGATATGCAAATGTTGTGTGCTTAAATCCAGACCGTATTCAAATAAGGTGATAAACTTTTTTATAAATTGCGTATCAGCTTATAGCCTATTATTAGTGTTGATTGAACAATTTTCGCTAAATAGGAACGATTTATTTCTACAAAAAAAGTATAACTTAAATAAATAAATATGTTGTATTCAATTAATATATGAGATATTAACACAAACGGTGGTGGCAGATGACCTCGCAGTCGACGCCAAAAACAACAACAAAAAAAAATAGTAATAAATAAACCGTTAGACATTTTGAGATATAATTTTTAAAATTGCAAATTATTAAATGTAACGAATTTTATAAATATAAATTTTTCGGTGTCACAAATTTTCTAAATGAAAATTTTTCGATGTAAAGAATTTTAGAAATGAAAATTTTTCGATGTAACGAATTTTATAAATAATTTTTTTTTGATGTAACATATTTTATAAAAGGAAATTTTTCGATGTAACAAATTTTATAAACGTTAATTTTTTGATGTAACGAATTTAATGAGTTTCATAATCGGACATTTTCGATGTAAAATTTACATCGATTCAAATAGAAAATTTTCATTGCAATGAATTATAAAAGTGAGAATTTCAAAAATTACATTAATCAGAAAATATTAAAATTTTTAATTTATTCATTTAACGAATTTTATAGCTGGCAATATTTCGATACAATGAATTTTATAAATTACAAATTAATGAAAAATCACCTTTATACAAAACATATTTTACACATCAAAAATATAAACATAAGTAAAATCAAAATTAACCGAAGTGGCTCCATGTGATAATATAAAAAACACAAAAAAGGAACAGTAATCTCAGTATTACTTAAATTCATAAGTAAACAAACATGCAAATATATAAATAAACATATAAATAATAATGAAAATTTTTCGATGTAACGAATTTTATAAATTGTAAATATATGAATGGAAATTTTTCGATGTATGGAATTTTATAAATGGACGTTTTTCGATGTAACGAATTTAAAAAGTTACATAATGGAACATTTTCGATACAAAATGTGCATTGATTCAAATGGAAAATTTTCGATATTACGACTGTATCAATGGAATTTTTTCGATGTACGGAATTTTATAAACGGACGTTTTTCGATGTAACGAATTTAAATAGTTTCATAATAGCACATTTTAGATGTAAAATTTGCATTGATTCAAATGGAAAATTTTCGATATTACGATTGTATCAATGGAAATTTAAAAATGGTCGTTTTTCGATGTAACGAATTTAGATAGTTTCAAAATGGAACATTTTAGATATAAAATTTGCATTGATTCATATGGAAAATTTTCGATGCAATGAATTTCATTCAATCTGTCAGAAAGATAAAATCTGCAATTCTTAAATTCACAGATAATTTTTATAAATGCCAAATTTTCGATTCAACGAATATTATAGACAGACATGTTTCGACGTAACGAGTTAAATAATTAAGCAAATTAGCGATGCATTCTGTATGTCCAAAATTTGGATTGATTTTAAACTTCGATATAAATATTAATTCCAAATAACATTTTGTTTTAAACTGAAAAAATTGCAGTACATATTTATTTTTAAAAATTTGGCCGCCCTGTGTACTTTGTTTTATAGTTGTTTTTTTAATTAAGCATCGTTTTCTCAGAATGCTAAATTTTTAACAAATAATAACTTTTTTCCTAAAACTAAAAATAATAAACTTGTTGCCAACTTAAATAGACACGTTGTATATAAACTAAACACAATTTTTGATTAAGCGAAATTTACGGATAGTAATATTTCGATACAATGAATTTTATAAATTACAAATTGTTAATGTAACGAATTTTATAAATGGGAATTTTTCGATGTAACAAATTTCACATAAAATTTTTTCTGTGTAACGATATTTATAAATGGACATTTTTCGATGCAATGGTTTTTATAAATAGAAAATTTTCTATATATATATAATTTCATAAATGGAAATATTTCGATGTTTATGGAACTATTTAAACATCTAAATATTTTCATTTATGAAATTATATATATAGAAAATTTTCTATTTATAAAAATCATTGCTTCGAAAAATTTCCATTTATAAATATCGTTACATAGAAAAAAAATTAATGTGTGAAATTTGTTACATCGAAAATTTCGCATTTATAAAATTCGTTACATCGAAAATTTCGCATTTATAAAATTCGTTACATCAACATTTTTGATGTAAAATTTGGAATGATCGAAATCGAAAATTTTCGACACCATGAATTAAGAAAAGGAGATTTTTATAAATTACATCAATCATAAACTTATTATATGTAAAGATTAAATCTGCAATTTTTAAATTTTATAAATGCCAAATTTTTGATTCAACGAATATTATAAATGGAAATGTTTCGACGCAACGAATTAAATAATTAACAAATTAATTGCCATGTATTCCACATGTCCAAAATTTGATTTGATTTTAAACTTAGATATAAATAATAATTTTGAATTACATTTTGTTTTAAATTAAAAAAATGACAGTACATATTGATTTTTAAAAATTTGACCACCCTGTGGTGGACGTTGTTTTATATTTTTTTTAGTTTGGCATCATTTTCTCAAACGTTTAATAAATAATAAGTTTTTTCCTTAAACTAAAAATAATTAACTTGTTGCCAACTTAAATAGACACGTTGTATACAGTGCGCGCTTAAAGTATGGAACATATTTAGTAAAACCGAAATAAAATATTTTTGTTCGAGGATTTTTTCCAAAAATATTTTATTTCGGTTTTACTAAATATCTCCATACTTTAGGCGCGCACTGTATAAACAAAACACAATTTTTGATTTAACGAATTTTACAGATGGTAATATTTCGATGCAACGAATTTTATTAATTACGAATTATTAATGTTTTTGAATTTTTCTATTTTTTTGCTCTCGAGTGATAAAAAAAATCATTTTCAAAAATTCATAACTCAACTGAAAATCGGTGCACATTCAAAAACCAAAATTATTTTGGAAGATCGACGTCTTGTGAAGCAAACTATTTTTTTTTTTGATTTTATCCCTTCGTTTCGTATTAATTTTAAATTTTTTGCACTCGAGTGTGCGTCAATGAAAAAACACATTTTCAAAAATTCATAACTCGCCTCAAAATTGATACACATTCAAAAACCAAAATTATTTTGAAATATCGACGTCTTGTGAAGTAAACTAATTTTTTTTGGGATTTTATTTCTTCGTTTCATATTAATTTTGAATTTTTTTCACTCAAGTGTGCGTCATTGAAAAAACACATTTTTAAAAATTCATAACTCGCCCCAAAATTGCTGCACATTCAAAAACCAAAATTATTTTGAAAGATCGACGTCTTGTGAAGTAAACTAAATTTTTTTGGGATTTTATTTCTTCGTTTTATATTAATTTTTAATTTTTTGTACTCGAGTGTGCGTCATTGAAAAAACACATTTTCAAAAATTCATAACTCAACTGAAAATTGCTGCACATTCAAAAACCAAAATTATTCTAAAAGATCGACGTCTTGTGAAGTGAACTGAAATTTTGTAGGATTCCATCCCTGTGTTTCATATTAATTTATCATTTTTTTCTCTCGAGTGTTCATCAGTGAAAAAAAATACATTTTCAAAAATTCGTAACTCGGCTGAAAATTGTGCACATTCAAAAACCGAAATGATCTTAAGAGATCGAGGTCTTGTAAAGTGATTTGAATCTTTGTAGAATTGTTTTCTCGCGTTTCATATTGATTTTGATTTTTTTGCACTCGAGTGTTCGTTAATGAAAAAAAAATACATTTTCAAAAATTCATAACTCAACTGAAAATTGCTGCACATTCAAAAACCCAAATTATTTTGAAAGATCGACGTCTTGTGAAGTCAATTGAATTTTTGTAGGATTTTATCCCTGCGTTTCATATTAATTTGCAATTTTTTGCACTCGAGTGTTCGTTACTGGAAAAAAATACGTAAGTGGGAATTTTTTGATGTAACGAATTTTATAAATGGAAATTTTTCGATGCAACGAATTTTATAAATGGAAATTTTTCAATGTAACGAACTTAAATAGCTCCCTAATAGAAGATTTTCGATGTAATATTTTGAATGATTCAAATGGAAAACTTTCGATGCAATGAATAAAAAAAAAATAGATTTTTTATAAATCACATCAATCGTAAACTTATTACATGTAAAGATTAAATCTGCAATTTTAAAATTCACAGATAATTTTTATAAATGCCAAATGATTGATTCAACGAATATTATAGATGGAAATGTTTAGACGTAAGAATAATGGTGAAAAAAAAATTGAAAAAAAATTGTCACACACTTGAAACTTTCCAGAGTTATTTAAAATAGCTGCTTGAATGTAATTCTGTAAAAATCTGGAAACACCCCTCTCCTAGATTTCGAGATAATTTAATTTAAATAGGCCAAGTGATCATTTTAAAGTCACGCACTTTCCAAGTTGATGAAGAAATAGAAAAACAATTGCCAGACACCTGAAACTTTCTAGAGTTATCTGAAATAGATGCTTGAACGTAATTCTGTAAAAATCTAGAAACACCCCTCTCCTAGATTTCGAGATAATTTAATTTAAATAGACTAAGTAATCATTTTAAAGTCACGCATTTTTCAAGTTGGCGAAGAAATAGAAAAACAATTGCCACACACTTGAAACTTTCTAGAGTTATCTGAAATAGATGCTTGAACGTAATTCTGTAAAAATCTAGAAACACCCCTGTCCTAGATTTCGGGATAATTTAATTTAAATAGACCAAGTGATCATTTTAATGTCACGCATTTTTCAAGTTGATGAAGAAATAGAAAAACAATTGCCAGACACCTGAAACTTTCTAGAGTTATCTGAAATAGATGCTTGAACGTAATTCTGTAAAAATCTAGAAACACCCCTCTCCTAGATTTTGGGATAATTTAATTTAAATAGACCAAGTGATCATTTTAATGTCACGCATTTTTCAAGTTGGCGAAGAAATAGAAAAACAATTGCCACACACTTGAAACATTCCAGAGTTATTTAAAATAGCTGCTTGAACGTAATTCTGTAAAAATCTGGAAACACCCCTCTCCTAGATTTCGGGATAATTTAATTTAAATAGGCCAAGTGATCATTTTAAAGTCACGCATTTTCCAAGTTGATGAAGAAATAGAAAAACAATTGCCAGACACCTGAAACTTTCTAGAGTTATCTGAAATAGATGCTTGAACGTAATTCTGTAAAAATCTAGAAACACCCCTCTCCTAGATTTCGGGATAATTTAATTTAAATAGAGCAAGTGATCATTTTAAAGTCACGCATTTTTCAAGTTGGCGAAGAAATAGAAAAACAATTGCCACACACTTGAAACTTTCCAGAGTTATTTAAAATAGCTGCTTGGACGTAATTTTGTAAAAATCTAGAAACACCCGTCTCCTAGATTTCTAGATAATTTAATTTAAATAGGCCAAGTGATCATTTTAAAGACACGCATTTTCCAAGTCGATGAAGAAATAGAAAAACAATTGCCACACACTTGAAACTTTCCAGAGTTATTTAGAACATCCTAGAACGTAATTCTGTAAAAATCTGGAAACACCCCTCTCCTAGATTTCGAGATAATTTAATTTAAATAGGCCAAGTGATCATTTTAAAGTCACGCATTTTTTAAGTTGATGAAGAAATAGAAAAACAATCACCACACACTTGAAACTTTCTAGACTTATCTGAAATAGATGCTTGAACGTAATTCTGTAAAAATCTAGAAACACCCCTGTCCTAGATTTCGGGATAATTTAATTTAAATAGACCAAGTGATCATTTTAATGTCACGCATTTTCCAAGTTGGCGAAGAAATAGAAAAACCATTGCCACACACTTGAAACTTTACAAAGTTATTTGAAATAGATGTTTTAACGCAATTCTGTAAAAATCTAGAAACACTCGTCTCCTAGATTTCTAGATTTTTAGATAATTTAAATAGGCCATGCATCAGAAATTTTCCAAATTTGGAACTTAAAAATTTGGAAGCTTCGAATTTTCTAATGCATTGGCAAAATAAAAATCAACATTATATCTTGCAAAATTAATCATATTTAGTAGTTTTAAAATAATAATAATGATATAAATGAAACTTCGAAACTTTAAAAAATCTTTTCCAAATTTCGAAGCTTCGAATCTTCGAAACAATTTGTAGTTACGCCGCTGTATTGAATACTGTGTAGGAGGAGAATATCAACAAATCACAATTTATGTTTGATGTAAATATTATCTTTATCTTTATATCCATCTCCATTTGCTAGGACTTTAAATGAAATCATTAAACGTAATTAATATGCGACGACCACGTGATGGCATCTTAATCAATTCCGAGAATTTATTGGTGGCCGGCGTATGTGTTATTAAAGAGAAATTACGCGTTTAAGAGAAAAAAAAAAGATTATCCAAGAATAATTACGCATTCATGTATAATGCAATAGAAAAATACTTCCTCCTGATATACTTCTAAGAAAGGCGCACGAAGATATATCACTTCGCATACTCGATCTTGCAAGATAAATGCTTCGGCACGATGTATGGAACTACATACACGTAACTACTTGTTGATATTTAATAATAATTGTTATTTATGAACCGGCTCTCGGGATTATTTACAGCGCTCCTCGAACTGTTTATCTTTATTTTTTTTTCTTGCTTTTTCCACCTCTCGCATTGACAATATATCTTGTTATTTCACGCGTAATATATTGTTAGGGTATACTATTTATCATGTATGCATGGTTTATTTAAATTATTTTTAGTAATCACAGTAATAATTGTAACTTTACTACAGTATATATTGTGAGAGAAGAAACCTAGCACCACAACATGACTATAAAAATTATGAAACGCGAAAATGAGTGATGATGTTCCATACTTTTTTCCGACCCTGTATAATATTTGCTTTCGTAAAAACTTAATTGTGAAATAACTTGAATTTACATCCAATTTCAACACAAACAGAGTTTCCATGCAATAAATTTCATCAGAAAGCTCCTTCCTCCGAAATGAATAATACTCAGTGCACATTGTCTCCAAATACTTTAGACAAATATAGAGAATAAAGCGCTTCAGTCAGTTTCAAGTGAAGTACAGACGCCGCCATTACGCCACTTGATTGCATTTAGAGAACGCGACCGTTTCCTCTGTTTACTTCCCTTTATTCAGCAATTTCCAACTCAAAATTGGTCTGAGTGAACCCTTTTACAAATAATGACCATTACCAACGGCGACGCTTTCTTTCGCGATGTTTTTTGGAAAAAAGGCCGCGTTTCACTTCATAATAAATTCAGAAAGCAGACCGACTTGGAGACCGCTGCCAATCAACGTGTTTTTACGCTGAAATGCCGCTGTGCTCGTAATTGACAGTTTTATAAGTAAGATGTGCTAAATTTAAATTTGTACGTGCTTGCAATCTCAATTCGGTTTTAAACGAATTTATGCGCATTATGCGCGGACATCAAATCTACATCATTTTTCTTTATTGACGCTGCTTCGCTTTTGCTGCAATTAAGCTGCGCTTCGAACAAGGTGGTAAAGTAACACTCTTCATGATTATTACGCCAATTCCTGTCGGTCTCTATAGAGACGTTACTTAATGTACAATAATTTCTTATTAATGTTTAAGATATCCGATTTCTTTCACGATGCGAGCTCCGGCAACCAGATGGACGTGGTCGTCGTCAGGGTGATGATGCTGGAGAAAGAAGAGGAGGAGATCGATCTGGCAGTTACTGGCGACGGTCAGAAAACGCTGGAGAGTTTCTGCAAGTGGCAGGAGAGCGTGAACCCGAAAGATATCAAAAACCCAAATCACCACGATATTGCAGTTCTGTTGACTCGGTAAATTGCTTTCCCGTCAACTTTCCTGACGCTTTATCGCTTTATAAATGTAAGAAAAAAAGATTACCGCGTTGGCGCCACATAATATACGTTTTAGTGACAAATTAGCCGGCTTTATCAAAGTTACAGAAACGTTCGTGGAATTTATAAGGATTAATATTACTTTTTTTTCCTTCTTTGTAAATACACGTTGTAAAAAAAAAATTGGCCGCAGCAATTGCAAGAGTCAAGCTCTTGATGGAACATAATTAATGACCCAAAATCAGTAGTACTTCTGCAAATTCTCCCGCAAGAAATAACCGAAAACATTTCCATACTAAATTCTCTCCCGGCTGTGTTGCACTTAGGCGCCGATCGCCGTTCCACCCGACAGATATAAAGTTATATAACTCGCCGTAAATAGCTTTTTATCGCCGGCAGTCTGTGTTCCTTTATACTTGTTGAATCAGGCTGCAAGATGATAGATAGATCGCATTTATCTGTTACACAAAAAAACGACCAACAAAACTTCCCCATGATCGTCTCAACGTGAATATAAATGATGTATGGTCTTCCCATTATTCGCAATTATTTTTACATTACCCCATCTATTTATGAACTTCTTTGGTCTCCATTGTGCGAGAATCACTCGAATGGAATGTCAGGAGGTGCTTAATTTCTTTAAAAAATCTTGTTAGATTTTAATCTGCTTGAAATATACGTTTTATGAGTTAGTTCTTTCAAATTCGATTCCCACAGATAAGTAGAGCCTTCCCAAAATATCGTGAACTCATAATCATATTTTTGCATCATTAATTGAAAAAAAATCATAACTTTCCTAAAAAGTTATTCAAATTGAGAAAACAAAGGAATTATGTTAAATAAATGGTACATCTACAAATTAGCAAGGTTTTAGAATTTTTTGAGCATCCTACATATTTTTTTCGTATTTTTAAACCTCACCCGAGTTTTTGTATTTTTGCATCATTAATTGAAAACAATCACAACTTTCCTAAAAAGCTAATCAAATTGAGAAAACAGATGAATTATGTTAAATAAATGATACAACTACAAATTAGCCAGGTGTCGGAATTTTTTGAGCACCCTACATATTTTTTTGTATTTTTAAACCTCACCCGAGTTTTTGTATTTTTGCATCATTAATTGAAAAAAATCATAACTTTCCTAAAAAGTTATTCAAATTGAGAAAACAAATGAATTATGTTAAATAAATGATACATCTACAAATTAGCCAGGTGTCGGAATTTTTTGAGCACCCTACATATTTTTTTGTATTTTTAAACCTCACCCGAGTTTTTGTATTTTTGCATCATTAATTGAAAAAAATCATAACTTTCCTAAAAAGTTATTCAAATTGAGAAAACAAATGAATTATGTTAAATAAATGATACATCTACAAATTAGCAAGGTTTTAGAATTTTTTCAGCACCCTACATATTTTTTTTTGTATTTTTAAACCTCACCCGAGTTTTTGTATTTTTGCATCATTAATTGAAAAAAATCACAACTTTCCTAAAAAGCTATTCAAATTGAGAAAACAAATGAATTATGCTAAATAAATGGTACATCTACAAATTAGCAAGGTTTTAGAATTTTTTGAGCACCCTACATATTTTTTCAGTATTTTTAAACCTCAACCTAGTTTTTAATTTTTGCATCATTAAATGAAAAAAAAATCATAACTTTCCTAAAAAGCTATTCAAATTGAGAAAACAAATGAATTATGTTAAATAAATGATACATCTACAAATTAGCAAGGTTTTATAATTTTTTCAGCACCCTACATATTTTTTTCGTATTTTTAAACCTCACCCGAATTTTTGTATTTTTGCATCATTAATTGAAAAAAATCACAACTTTCCTAAAAAGCTATTCAAATTGAGAAAACAAATGAATTATGTTAAATAAATGATACATCTACAAATTAGCAAGGTTTTAGAATTTTTTCAGCACCCTACATATTTTTTTCAGTATTTTTAAACCTTACCCGAGTTTGTGCATTTTTGCACCATTACATGAAAAAAGTCATAACTTAAAAAAAAGTTAATCAATTTGAGAAAAGAAATCAATTATATTAAATAAACGATACATCTATAATCTAGCAAGTTTTTAGAATTTTTTGAGTACCTTATATATATTTTTCTTATTTTTAAACCTCACCCGAGTTTTTGCATTTTTGCATCATTAATTTAAAAAAAAATCGCAACTTTCTCAAAAAGTTATTCAAATAAAGAAAACAAATGAATTATGTTAAATAAATTATACATCTATAAATAAGCAAGCTTTTAGAATTTTCTGAGCACACTGTATATTTTGTTTTTGAATTTTTACATCATTCATTGAAAAAAATTACAACTTTTTTAAAAAGTGATTTAAATTAAGAAAACAAATGAATTATATTAGCCATATTATACATCTATAAATTAACAAGTTCTAAGAATTTTTTTGGCACCCTATATATTTTTTTCACATTTTAAATTATTATTAGTTTTTTTTTCTTCAATTTCGAAAAATCACAACTTATTTAAATAGTGATTAGAATGAACGGTGTTTAATCAATAATGCAGCAATTTTTTTGAACACTTTTAAACCTCATTCGAGTTTTTGTAATATTACAACTCTAATTTAGAAAAATCATAGCTATCTTAAAAAAATATTAAAATAGAGAAAATAAATTAATTATGTTAAATACACGATACATTGTTAAATTGGCGAGATTTTAGAATTTTCTGAGCACCTTATATATTTTTTGTATTTTTAAACCTCACCCGAGTTTTTGTATTTGGTCATCATTAATTTAAAAAAATCATAACTTTCTTAAAAAGTTATTAAAATCGAGCAAACAAATGAATTATGTTAAATAAATGATACATCTGTAAATTAGCGGGATTTTAGAATTTTCTGAGCACCCTATATATTTTTTTGTATTTTTATACCTCACCCGAGTTTTTGTATTTTGGCAACATTTATTAAAAAAAATCACAACTTTTTTAAAAAGTGCATCCAGTTGAGAAAACAAATTAATTATTTTAGTTAAATAGTACGTCTATAAATTAACAAGTTCTAAGAATTTTTTTGGCACTCTATATATTTTTTTCACATTTTTAAACCTTTCCCAAGTATTCAAAAAAATTAAAAATCGCACTTTTTAAAAAGTGATTTGAATGAAGGGTATTTAATGAATGATGCATCTGTGAATTGGTAACTTTTCTGAACACCCTGTATATTTTTTCACATTTTTAAACCTCATTCGAATTTTTGTAATTCAACTTTAATTTAGAAAAATCATAGTTTTCTTTAAAAGTTATTAATATCGAGAAAACAAATTAATTATGTTAAATATATGATACATTGTTAAAGTGGCAAGTTTTTAGAATTTTCTGAGCACTCTATATATTTTTTTGTATTTTTAAACCTCACCTGAGTTTTTATATTTTGGCATCATTCATTGAAAAACATCATAACTTTTTAAAAAGTGAATCCAATTGAGAAAACAAATTAATTATGTTAGCTAAATGGTATGTCTATTAATTAACAAGTTCTAAGAATTTTTTTGGCACTTTATATATTTTTTCCCAAGCGTTAGAATTTTTTTTTCAATTTCGAAAAATCACAACTTTTCAAAAAGTGATTTGAATGAACTGTGTTTAATCCATCATGCATCTGTGAATTGGCAAGTTTTCTGAACACCCTGTATATTTTTTCACATTTTTAAACCTCATTCGAATTTTTGTAACACAACTCTAATTTAGAAAAATTATAGTTTTCTTCAAAAGTTATTAAAATCGAGAAAACAAATGAATTATGTTAAATATATGATATATTGTTAAATTGGCAAGTTTTTAGAATTTTCTGAGCACTCTATATATATTTTTTGTATATTTAAACCTCCCGAGTTTTTGTTTTTTGGCATCATTATTAAAAAAAGAATCATAACTTTCTTAAAAAGTTATTGAAAAATAGATAATAAGTGAATTATGTTTAATAAAGGATACATCTATAAATTAGGGGGATTTGACAATTTTCTGAGCACCCTATATATATTTTTTTGTATTTTTAAAACTCACCCGAGTTTTTGTGTTTTTGCATCATTAATTGAAAAAAATTATAACTTTCTTAAAAAGTTATTCAAATTGAAAAAACAAATGAATTATGGTAAATCAATAATACATCTATAAATTAGCAAGTTTTTAGAATTTTTTGAGCACCCTACATATTTTTTTCGTATTTTTGAACCTCATCCAAGTTTCTATATTTTTTCATCATTAATTGAAAAAAATTACAACTTTCTTAAAAAGTGATTAAAATTGAGAAAACAAATCAATTATGTTAAATAAATGATACATCTATAAATTAGAAAGTTTTTAGAATTTTTTGAGCACCCTACATATTTTTTTTCGTATTTTTAAACCTCACCCGAGCTTTTGCGTTTTTAAATAATTAATTTAAAAACATCATAACTTTCTTAAAAAGTTAATCAAATTGAGAAAACAGGTGAATAATGTTAAATAAATGATATATCTATAAATTAGCACTTTTTGGAGCACCCTATATATTTATTTTTATTTTTAAACCTCACCCGGGTTTTTGTATTTTTGCATCATTAATTTAAAAAAATCATAAGTTTTTGAAAAAGTTATTCAAATTGAGAAAACGAATGAATTATGTTAAATAAATGATACATCTATAAATTAGCGGGATTTTAGAATTTTCTGAGCGCTCTATATTTTTTTTTGTATTTTGAAACCTCACCCACGTTTTAGTATTTTTGCATCATTAATTGAAAAAAATCATAACTTTTTGAAAAAGTTATTTAAATTGAGAAAACAAATTAATTATGTTAAGTAAATGATACACCTATAAATTAGCAAGTTTTAAGAATCTTCTGAGCAACCTATGTTTTTTTTTGTATTTTGATACCCCAGACAAGTTTTTTTGTATTTATAAATTGAAAAAAAATCATAATTTTCTTAAAATTGTGAAAACAAATTATTTAGTTGGAGAACCCCTTCCGAATGGTTTTTATTCTACATATAAAAAAATAATTTAACAATTACTTTTGGGATTTGTTATTAGACTCTACAGCAATTGTGGCTTCTTGAATAATGAATGAAAGAATTATGTGGTAAAACTTAACTATCGCTTTGAATATTTTTTTTATAACTTGGGGCCACTCAAAGTTGGTTAACTTGCATTCATCAAACAATGTGACTTTTAAATATTTCAAGGACTAATTAATATTCATTTGAATTCATATCGAAGCCACAGCTGTAGAAATGATATTTTCCAAGAAGAAAAAAGCAGGAAGCATATTTATATCGAACGCGGAACGATCCTTGGCCATTCATAATAAATTCAACAGCCTGAGCCGAGAAGTTACGATATGCATGTCAATACCGATATTTCTAGGTGTAACATGCGTGCATTTTATTAGGCGATGAAGAATGATTGATGCAACTAATTACGCATATCTTCCTAGGTGGGATCTATGCGCGGACAACATGACGACCTGCGGTCTACTGGGATTAGCTTATGTAGCTACTGCATGTTCCCCCAATCGTTCATGTGCAATTAATGAAGACTCTGGACTAGAATTGGGAATAACGGCGACTCACGAGCTCGGCCACGTGTACGTATTTCTAGATTAGAGGAAAAACAGCTTGAAAAATCGTCAGTTTAAGATCAAGAACCCTAACGGGGATTTAGTAATGTCTAAATGAAGTGCTGAGGTAGCAGAGGTGGTTGGTTACAGAGACCGCACCTATGCTACCTCGGCCGTACCATGAGTCACCCAGCGAGCCGTCACTTATTTAGACATTATTAAATCACCGTTAGGGTTCTTTATCTAACTGTCTATTGAAGCTGTTTTTTTTTCTGCAGATGAACAAAGTAACTCCCAATACTTTTGCTTCTTTCAGGATGGGATGCTCGCACGATATCGAGGAACAAACGGGCTGCAAGTCGAAGGCGGAAGATGAGTCCAACTACGTGATGGCGCCCTCCGTCTCCATGTTTACCAATACGTGGTCCCCGTGCAGTAAAGGTTTTCTGACGGCACTGTTCGAGTGAGTTGCTTTAATTAGCGCGCTTTTCGCGCCGGTTTTTAATAACTGAAAATAAAATCCAATCGTGCACATCATCCACCTTCCTCGGACGTTTAATTAAACTTCAAGTTGTAAACACGATTCCTATTCTTTACTGCGCCATTTTATGTATTACGTCTGAAACTAAGAACACTTGTGCGGTCCGCGTCTTGCCGAACACGGGGCATAAACTAGGTTTATGTTCTTAACAAATTAATTCCTTCTTTTCATCGGTATTTTGAATTATATGAAGGTTATGTTTACTTTACACTTTCTTGTCTGTTGTTTTTTTCAGTCAGAGAATTTTCATCTCATCAAATAATTTTCTGGTGTGCCGAGTCCGAAAAATTCTATTTTTGAAAGTTAAAATAACCAAAATATTTAAATCATAGGCAAAAAAATGATTTTACTTTTATAGTCTTTATATGTTTTTTTTAATGTAACAAGTCATTCTTTGATTTAAAAACACACGCGTTCTGAAAATTTTCTACAAAAAAAAAAATGAAAAACAACTGCTAGCTTTTTCAAACTTCGTAAATTTACGCAAAATATGTTCTTCTTCAAGATTTTATAAAAATCCAAAAATACCCCTACCCAACATTTTAAGATAATTGCAATTGAACTGAGCGTTGACTTAAAAATTTACGCGTACCAACAATTTTCTAAAAAAAAATGAAAAACAACTGCTAGAGTTTTCAAACTTCGTAAATTTACTCAAAATAAGTTCTTCTTCAAGATTTTATTAAAACCCAAAAATACCCCTACCCTACATTTTAAGATATTTGCAATTGAACTAAGCGTTGATTTAAAAATTTACGCGTTCCGACAATTTTCTAAAAAATAAAATGAAAAACAACTGCTAGCGTTTTCAAACTTCGTAAATTTACTCAAAATAAGTTCTTCTTCAAGATTTTATAAAAATCCAAAAACACCCCTATCCTTAATTTTAAGATAATTGCAATTGAACTGAGCGTTGATTTAAAAATTTACGCGTTCCGACTATTTTCTAAAAAAAAAATGAAGAACTGCTAGCGTTTTCATACCTTGTAAATTTACGCAAAATAAGTTCTTCTTCAAGATTTTATAAAAATCCAAAAATACCCCTACCCTACATTTGAAGATAATTGCAATTGAACTGAGCGTTGATTTAAAAACTTACGCGTTCAGACAATTTTCTGAAAAAAAAATTAAAAACAACTACTAGCGTTTTCAAACTTCGTAAATTTACGCAAAATAAGTTCTTCTTCAAGATTTTATAAAAATCCAAAAATACCCCTACCCTACATTTGAAGATAATTGCAATTGAACTGAGCGTTGATTTAAAAACTTACGCGTTCAGACAATTTTCTAAAAAAGAAATAAAAAACAACTACTAGCGTTTTCAAACTTCGTAAATTTACGAAAAATATGTTCTTCTTCAAGATTTTATAAAAATCCAAAAATACCCCTACCCTACATTTTAAGATAATTGCAATTGAACTGAGCTTTGATTTAAAAATAAACGCGTTCCGATAATTTTCTAAAAAAAAAATGAAAAACAACTGCTAGCGTTTCCAAACTTCGTAAATTTACGCAAAATATATTCTTCTTTAAGATTTTATAAAAATCAAAAATACCCCTACCCTCCATTTTAAGATAATTGCAATTGAACTGAGCGTTGATTAAAAAACTTACGCGTTCCGACAATTTTCTAAAAAAAAAATGAAAAACAACTGCTAGCGTTTCCAAACATCGTAAATTTAGGCAAAATATGTTCTTCTGCAAGATTTTATAAAGATCAGAAAATACCACTACCCTACATTTTAAGATAATTGCAATTGAACTGAGCGTTGATTTCAAAATTTACGCGTTCCGACAATTTTCTAAAAAAAAAAATTAAAAATAACTGCTAGCGTTTTCAAACTTCGTAAATTTACGCAAAATATGTTCTTCTTCAAGATTTTATAAAAATCCAAAAACACCCCTACCCTAGATTTTAAGATAATCGCAATTGATCTGAGCTTTGATTTAAAAATTTATGCGTTCCGACAATTTTCTAAAAAAAAATGAAAAACAACTGCTAGCGTTTCCAAACTTTGTAAATTTACGCAAAATATGTTTTTCTTCAAGATTTTATAAAAATCCAAAAATACCCCTACCCTACATTTTAAGATAATTGCAATTGAACTGAGCGTTGATTTCAAAATTTACGCGTTCCGACAATTTTCTAAAAAAAAAAATTAAAAATAACTGCTAGCGTTTTCAAACTTCGTAAATTTACGCAAAATATGTTCTTCTTCAAGATTTTATAAAAATCCAAAAACACCCCTACCCTAAATTTTAAGATAATTGCAATTGAACTAGGCGTTGATTTAAAAATTTACTCGTTCCGACAATTTTCTAAAAAAAAAATGAAAAACAACTGCTGACGTTTCCAAACTTCTTAAATTTACGCAAAATATGTTCTTCTTCAAGATTTGTAAAAATCCAAAAATACCCTTACCCTACAATTTAAGATAATTGTGTTGATTTAAAAATTTACGCGTACCGACAATTTCCAAAAAAAAAAATGAAAAACAACCGCTAGCGTTTTCAAACTTCGTAAATTTACGCAAAACTTGTTCTTCTTCAAGATTTTATAAAAACCCAAAAATACCCCTACCCTACATTTTAAGATAATTGCAATTGAACTGAGTTTTGATTTAAAAATTTACGTGTTCCGACGATTTTCAAAAAAAAAAAATTAAAAACAACTGCTAGCGTTCTCAAACTTCGCGAATTTACGCAAAATATGTTCTCCTTCAAGATTTTATAAAAATCCAAAAATACCCCTATCCTACATTTTAAGATAATTGCAATTGAACTGAGCGTTGATTTAAAAACTTACGCGTTCCGACAATTTTCTAAAAAAAAAAATGAAAAACAAATGCTAGCGTTTTCAAACTGCGTAAATTTACTCAAAATAAGTTCTTCTTCAAGATTTTATTTAAACCCAAAAATACCCCTACCCTACATTTTAAGATAATTGCAATTGAACTGAGCGTTGATTTCAAAATTTACGCGTTCCGACAATTTTCTAAAAAAAAAAAATAATTAAAAAAAAACTGCTAGCGTATCCAAACTTCGTACATTTATGCAAAATAAGTTCTTCTTCAAGATTTTATAAAAATCCAAAAATACTCCTACCCTACATTTTAAGATAATTGCAATTGAATTTGATTTAAAAATTTACGCGTTCCGACAATTTTCTAAAAAAAAAAATTAAAAATAACTGCTAGCGTTTTCAAACTTCGTAAATTTACGCAAAATATGTTCTTCTTCAAGATTTTATAAAAATCCAAAAACACCCCTACCCTAAATTTTAAGATAATTGCAATTGAACTAGGCGTTGATTTAAAAATTTACTCGTTCCGACAATTTTCTAAAAAAAAAATGAAAAACAACTGCTGGCGTTTCCAAACTTCGTACATTTACGCAAAATATGTTCTTCTTCAAGATTTTATAAAAATCCAAAAATACTCCTACCCTACATTTTAAGATAATTGCAATTGAATTTGATTTAAAAATTTACGCGTTCCGACAATTTTCTAAAAAAAAAAATTAAAAATAACTGCTAGCGTTTTCAAACTTCGTAAATTTATGCAAAATATGTTCTTCTTCAAGATTTTATAAAAATCCAAAAACACCCCTACCCTAAATTTTAAGATAATTGCAATTGAACTAGGCGTTGATTTAAAAATTTACTCGTTCCGACAATTTTCTAAAAAAAAAATGAAAAACAACTGCTGGCGTTTCCAAACTTCGTACATTTACGCAAAATATGTTCTTCTTCAGGATTTTATAAAAATCCAAAAATACTCCTACCCTACATTTTAAGATAATTGCAATTGAATTTGATTTAAAAATTTACGCGTTCCGACAATTTTCTAAAAAAAAAAATTAAAAATAACTGCTAGCGTTTTCAAACTTCGTAAATTTACGCAAAATATGTTCTTCTTCAAGATTTTATAAAAATCCAAAAACACCCCTACCCTAAATTTTAAGATAATTGCAATTGAACTAGGCGTTGATTTAAAAATTTACTCGTTCCGACAATTTTCTAAAAAAAAAATGAAAAACAACTGCTGGCGTTTCCAAACTTCGTACATTTACGCAAAATATGTTCTTCTTCAAGATTTTATAAAAATCCAAAATACCCCTACCCTACATTTTAAGATAATTGCAATTGAGCTGAGCTTGAATTTAAAAATTTACGCGTTCCGACAATTTTCTAAAAAAAAAATGAAAAACAACTGCTAGCGTTTCCAAACTTCGTAAATTTACGCAAAATAAGTTCTTCTTCAAGATTTTATAAAAATCCAAAAATACCCCTACACTACACTTAAAGATAATTGCGTTGATTTAAAAATTTACGCGTTCCGACAATTTTCTAAAAAAAAATGAAAAACAACTGCTAGCGTTTTCAAAATTCGTAAATTTACGCAAAATATGTTCTTCTTCAAGATTTTATAAAAATCCAAAAATACCCCCACCCTCCATTTTAAGATAATTGCAATTGAACTGAGCGTTGATTTTAAAATTTACGCGTTCCGACAATTTAAAAAAAAAAAATGAAAAACAACTGCTAGCGTTTTCAAAATTCGTAAATTTACGCAAAATATGTTCTTCTTCAAGATTTTATAAAAATCCAAAATTACCCCCACCCTACATTTTAAGATAATTGCAATCGAACTGAGCGTTGATTTAAAAACTTACGCGTTCCGACAATTTTCTAAAAAAAAAATGAAAAACAACTGCTAGCGTTTTCAAAATTCGTAAATTTACGCAAAATATGTTCTTCTTCAAGATTTTATAAAAATCCAAAAATACCCCCACCCTCCATTTTAAGATAATTGCAATTGAACTGAGCGTTGATTTTAAAATTTACGCGTTCCGACAATTTAAAAAAAAAAATGAAAAACAACTGCTAGCGTTTTCAAAATTCGTAAATTTACGCAAAATATGTTCTTCTTCAAGATTTGATAAAAATCCAAAAAATACCCCTACCTTAGATTTTAAGATAATTCCAATTGAACTGAGCGTTGATTTAAAAACTTACGCGTTCCGACAATTTCGTAAAAAAAAAATTAAAAACAACTGCTAGCGTTTCCAAACTTTGTAAATTTACGCAAAATATGTTCTTCTTCAAGATTTTATAAAAATCCAAAAATACCCCTACCCTATATTTTAAGATAATTGCAATTGAACTGAGCTTGAATTTAAAAATTTACGCGTTCCGACAATTTTCTAAAAAAAAAATGAAAAACAACTGCTAGCGTTTCCAAGCTGCGTAAATTTACTCAAAATATGTTCTTCTTCAAGATTTTATAAAAATCCAAAAATACCCCTACCCTACATTTTAAGATAATTGCAATTGAATTATCAATTGTTGATTTAAAAATTTACGCGTACCAACAATTTTCTAAAAAAAAAAATGAAAAACCACTGCTAACGTTTTCAAACTGCGTAAATTTACTCAAAATAAGTTCTTCTTCAAGATTTTATAAAAATCAAAAAATACCCCTACCCTACATTTTAAGATAATTGCAATTAAACTGAGCTTTGATTTAAAAACTTACGCGTTCAGACAATTTTCTAAAAAAAAAATGAAAAACAACTGCTAGCGTTTCCAAACTTCGTAAATTTACGCAAAATATGTTCTTCTTGAAGATTTTATAAAAATCCAAAAATACCCCTACCCTTAGTTTTAAGATAATTGCAATTGAACTGAGCTTTGATTTAAAAATTTACGCGATTCGACAATTTTCTAAAAAAAAAATGAAAAACAACTGCTAGCGTTTCCAAACTTCGCAAATTTACGCAAAATATGTTCTTCTTCAAGATTTTATAAAAATCCAAAAATACCCCTACCCTACATTTTAAGATAATTGCAATTGAACTGAGCGTTGATTTAAAAATTTACGCGTTCCGAAAATTTTCTAACAAAAAAAAAAAATAAAAACAACTGCTAGCGTTTTCAAACTTTGTAAATTTACGCAAAATATGTTCTTCTTCAAGATTTTATAAAAATCCAAAAACACCCCTACCCTACATTTTAAGATAATAGCAATTGAACAGAGCTTTGATTTAAAAACTTACGCGTACCGACAATTTTCTAAAAAAAAAAATTAAAAACAACTGCTAGCGTTTTCAAACTTCGTAAATTTACACAAAATATGTTCATCTTCAAGATTTTATAAAAATCCAAAAATACCCCTACCCTACAATTTAAGATAATTGTGTTGATTTAAAAATTTACGCGTTCCGAGAATTTTCTAAAAAAAAAAAAGAAAAACAACTGCCAGCGTTTCCAAACTTCGTAAATTTACGCAAAATATGTTTTTCTTCAAGATTTTATAAAAATCCAAAATTACCCCTTCCCTTAATTGTAAGATAATTGCAATTGAACTGAGCGTTGATTTAAAAATTTACGCGTTCCGACAATTTTCTAAAAAAAATAATGAAAAACAACTGCTAGCTTTTCCAATCCTCGTAAATTCACGCAAAATAAGTTCTTCTTCAAGGTTTTATAAAAATCCAAAAATACCTCTACCCTACATTTTAAGATAATTGCGATTGAACTGAGCGTTGATTAAAAAATGTACGCGTTCCGACAATTTTCTAAAAAAAAAAAAATAAAAACAACTGCTAGCGTTTTCAAACTTCGCAAATTTACTCAAAATATGTTCTTCTTCAATATTTTATAAAAATCCAAAAATACCCCTACGCTTAATTTTAAGATAATTGCAATTGAACTGAGCGTTGATTAAAAAAATTACGCGTTCCGATAATTTTCTAAAAAAAAAATGAAAAACAACTGCTAGCATTACCAAACTTTGTAAATTTACGCAAAATATGTTCTTCTTCAAGATTTTATAAAAATCCAAAAATACCCCTACCCTAGATTTTAAGATAATTCCAATGGAACTGAGATGAGTTGATTTAATAACTTAACGCTAGCATGTCCATTAAAAATAATAATAGCAGCATTTAATGAACAATAATAAAGAGCTAATGTAGCGAACGTGTGACATTCCTCGTAAACAAAACAGATACACTTAACAATTGATTCAAAGCAGAAATCGACACTTACAGCAGGCGCCAGTGCAATTAAAAGATTTATTAGATTAATTCAAGTGAATCCATCTGTCAAATTATTTTCGCCCGATCGACCACTCGACTTGGATTGATATCCGTCAACATTTTCTTATTTCCAGTGCCGATCTGGGCGAATGTCTGAACGATGAGCCAGAGACGTCTCTGTACCAAGACAATAACATGCTGCCCGGATCCGTGTACGACGCTCTGTATCAATGTCAGTTGTTCAGACCCGGCTCAACGGTTTGCGAGGTGGACGACGAGAAATTTTGCGACCGGATGACTTGCAAGATTAGCCCGACATTGTGCCAGTCGAACGGAAAACCATGGGCGGACGGCACCAAATGTGGGGAAAAGCAGGTATGATCCCCTCGATTTTACGATCCGCCGATAACGAAGCAATAACAATTTAAATATCACCGAAAAAAAAAAAACTGGAATTACTGCCCTGGCGTTTTCCGAAACACCGAACAAACGACCTCTTCTATTTTAACGACTAGCGCACTCTTTTTTTTTTAAACGATACACTATTCCCAATCAGATTCTAATGTATGGTCAATTTTTTTTTTAACCGATTCTTTATTTTCAATGGCCAATCTTTCTGCAGTTCTAATTCCGCACGGAAGGAAAACTTCGTTTGTAAAGTTCGCGGATTTTTTTTTAACGATCCATCATTTCATGCTCGTTAGTAAAGTATGATGGAAACTCCAGTAGTGTTATAATCCAGCAATAATTTTTGCAGCACTCGCCCTAAATGCAATTTTTAATTTACAACAAAACTAAACTCCCGCCCTCTTACATTACCATAAATATGACATTGAAGCGGCGTTGAAGTCACTAAAATAACATGGTGCATACTTCATTAGAAATGGGAAGTGTTTGAAATTTATTTATTTATTTATTTTATTCCCAACAGATAACACATCCAATTACAGGGAAAACTTAATACTAATTTACAAGTGTACTTAACATAACATACTAACAAACATACTAACAAAACCGTATTTGATCAAATAAATGTGTAAATAATGTTTGATTAATAATTGAAGTAATTATTCATTCAAAGTACATTTCGTTTGATTAGTTAATAACACGTTAAGCACTTAGTCTCACTTTCACCAGACCTCCGAACGGCGTGACATCAACGCAGTGTCACGCTAGTTTAGTATATTCATCTGGAGTCACTATCTACTGCTACATATATGGCATACGATATACCGTCGTCCCAGGAACCATTTGATGCTCTTGAGCAAAAAGCTTTACACACTCGATGATGAAGATCCAGCGGTCGCCAGAGGACCATGGACAGAGTTTCAAACTTTTTGAAGGCTACAGGGGTTTGCGGCAATCCAGCAGACTCTTTAAATCATTGGTAAACTTTTGAATGAGTTCCCTCATCCCTGTCCAATAAAATCGTGATGCGATTCTTTGGGTTCCGTAATGACCTGCTAATGGCGAATCATGGTATTCGTGATGCAAATGCAGTGGCGGCTCTCGAAGTGTCTCATGGTACGGTCGAGGTAGCAGAGGTGGTAATACAGATCTCTAAAACCGACCCTACCTATCTGTATTGCCACCACTGCTAACTCAACCGTACCACGAGCCGCCACTGCACAAACAGCTTGTTCGGCGAAAGGTGTCGGCTGGCTACTTGATCAGAAGAAATTTCAGTAATTAATTTGTCTTCTTTGTTGATCGTCTAGATGTTTACCTTCTTCTTTTATTATTATTATTATTCTGTTCCAAGAAACAATCTTCCCGCGAAGAGACAAGCTCAATCCAGAAGATTTTGAATCCGAGGATTTTCTAACGGAATTGTATTGGAT
The DNA here is from genome assembly GCA_910593695.2 of Ocypus olens. Classification (NCBI taxonomy): domain Eukaryota; kingdom Metazoa; phylum Arthropoda; class Insecta; order Coleoptera; family Staphylinidae; genus Ocypus; species Ocypus olens. The sequence continues at coordinate 8,113,691 of OU343059.1, read as the reverse complement.
TGCTAAAAAATGTAGCGTAATTCAATTTAAATTTAAACTTGATTTTCAAAAGATATATTTTACATGAGAAACATCATAAATTTAAAACATTAATTTAAAAAAAAAATCATAACTCACGGAAAAATTAACACATTTTTAAAAATTAAAATTATTACTGAAGGTCAATGCTCTGTAAATATGCTAAAAGATTTGAGAACATCTATTATATCAGTATTTATTTTTTTTCGATTTTTTTTTGTCAAGCGTTCGAGAACTTAAAACAGCAATTTTAAAAAATTCACAACTCACGTAAAAATTAACACATTTTCAAAAATTAAAGTTACTGTTAAAGGTTGATGTTCTGTAAATATATTAAAATATTTGAGAAATTCTATATCAGTTTTTTTTTTAATTTTTGCCGTGTTCGAGAACTTAATACAATAATTTTCAAAAATTCATAACTCACGGAAAAATTAACACATTTTTTAAAATTGAAGTTATTATTGAAGATTGATGTTCTGTAAATATGGTCAAATATTTAGGAAACTCTATCTTGTCAGTATTTATTTTTTTTCGATTTTTTCGTCAAGTGTCCGACAACTTAAATCGTTAATTTTCAAAAATTCATAACTCGCGGAAAAATGAACACATTTTCAAAAATTAAAGTTATTACTGAAGGTTGATGTTCTGTAAATATGCTTAAATATTTAGGAATGTCTATCATGTCAGTATTATTTTTTTTTATATTTTTGTCGTGTTCGAGACAATAAAATAATAATTTTCAAAAATTCATAATTTACGGAAAAATTAACACATTTTCAAAAATTGAAATTATTGTTAAAGGTTGATGTTCTGTAAACATGTCAAAATATTTGAGAAATTATATCTTAACGGTATTTATTTTTTTTTCGATTTTCTTGCCAAGTGTTCAAAAATTCATAACTCACGGAAAAAATAACACATTTTTAAAAATGAAAGTTATTACTGAAGGTTCTATAAATATGCTCAAATATTTAGGAAACTCTATCATGTCAGTATTTTTTTTTTTTCGATTTTGTGTTCGAGAACTTAAAATATTAATTTTCAAAATTTCATAACTCACGAAAAATTAACACGTTTTTAAAAATTAAAGTTATTACTAAATATTGCTGTTCTGTAAATATGCTAAAATATTTGAGAAATTCTATCATATCAGTATTTATTTATTTCTTCGAATTTTTGCCGTGTTCGAGAACTTAAAACAACAATTTTCAAAAATTCATAACTCACAGAAAAATTAACACATTTTTTTAAATTCCAGTTTTTTCTGAAGACTGACGTTCTGTAAATATGCTAAAATATTTGAAAATTTTTATCGTGTCAGTACTTATTTTTTTTTCGATTTGTTTGTCAAGTGTTCAAGAACTTAAAATATTCATTTTCAAAAATTCATAACTCACGAAAAAATTAACAAATTTTCAAAAATTATAGTTAGTGTTACAGGTTGATGTTCTGTAAAGATGTCAAAATATTTGAGAAATTTTATCTTAACCGTACTTTTTTTTCGATTTTTTTTGTCAAGTATTCGACAACTTAAAACATTAATTTCCAAAAATTCATAACTTACGGAATAAAAGACATATTTTCAGAAATTCAAGATAGTTTTAAAGATAGATATTTTGTGGTTATGTTCATTTTCTTTCAGATTTTTTCTTCAAGTCTTCAACAACTTTAAATATTAAATTTTAAAAATTCATAACCCAAAAATCGACACATTTTCAAAATTCAAAGTTAATTCTAAAGACAGATGTTTTGTGAATGAACTAAAATTTTTGAGAAATTCTATATCAGTATTTAGTTTTTAGACACATTTTCAAAAATCAAAGGTTTTTCTAAAGGCAGTTGTTTTGTGATAGAACTGACATTTTTGAGAAATTCTATCATATCAGTATTTATTTTTTAGATTTTTTTAAAACATTTTTTAAAACATTACTTTTTAAGTAAGCTGTGGATGTTTTGTGATTGAATTAATTTTTTTTTTAGATTTTTTATTCTAGTCTTCAACAATTTAATTACTAATTTTCAAAAAATTATAACTCGCTCAAAAATGTGACATTTTCAAAAATCGAAGTTAATTCTAAAGGCAGATATTTTGTAAATAAACTAAAATTTTTGAGAAATACTATCATTTTAGATTTCAATTTTTCAATTCAATAGATTTTCTATTCTAGTCTTCAACAATTTAATTACTAATTTTCAAAAAATGTGACATTTTTAAAAATCGAAGTTAATACTAAAGGCGGATATTTTGTGAATAAACTAAAATTTTTGAGAAATTCTATCATAACAGTATTTATTTTTTCGATTTTTTTGTCAAAACATTGATTTTCAAAAATTCATCATTTCCGGAAAAAGTGACACATTTTCAAAAAATCAAGTTAGGTTTAAAGTAAGATGTTTTGTGATTGAATTAATTTTTTTTTAGATTTTTTATTCAAGTCATCAACAACTTTAATTACTAATTTTCAAAAAATCATTACTGGCGCAAAAAATGAGACATTTTCAAAAATCGAAATTAATCAAAAATTCAAGTAAGGCTTAAAGGTAGATGTTTTGTGATTGAATTAATTTTTTTTTAGATTGTTTATTCAAGTCATCAACAACTTTAATTACTCATTTTCAAAAAATCATAATTCGCGCAAAAAAGGAGACATTTTCAAAAATCGAAATTAATTCTAAAGGCAAATATTTTGTGAATAAACTAAAATTTTTGAGAAATTATATCATAACAGTATTTATTTTTTCGATTTCTTTGTCAAAACATTAATTTTCAAAAATTCATAGTTTCCGGAAAAAGTGATACATTTAAAAAACATCAAGTTAGGTTTAAAGGTAGATAGATGTTTTGTGATTGAATTAAGTTTTTTCTAGTTTTTTATTCAAGTCATCAACAACTTGAATTACTAATTTTCAAAAAACATAACTCGCGCAAAAAAATGTCCGAAAAAAAAATCCGAAGTTAATTCTAAAGGCAGATATTTTGTGAATAAACTAAAATTTTTGAGAAATTCTATCATAACAGTATTTATTTTTTTCGATTCCTTCATCATTCAAATTTTTAAGGGGAGGTTCCTTTATAATTGTGACAAACGTACCTGACGTTTGACAATTTTTTTTGAGGAACTGAAATAACTTAGATATCTGCCCTTTTTTCGAAATATTTATCAACGTTTGGTCTACAAAATAGAAAATTTTGAGTTGTGGTTTTTCTAAAATGGCGTCCAAAACGGCGTCCAAAATGGCGTCCAAAACGGCGTCCAAAACGGCGTCCAAAATTGCGTCCAAAACGGCGTCCAAAATGGCGTCCAAAATGGCGTCCAAAATGGCGTTCAAAATGGCGTCCAAAATGGCGGCTCCAGGAAACGTTGTTTAAAAAAAATCTCTTCTGCGGGAACCCTGGAGGTGGCAATTCTTCACCTAGAAGCATGAAACCAAAACGACCCTCAAGCTTACATCCTAAAGAATAGAATAGACCAAAATCACGAAAAAAATCGTTATAGAAACAAAATGGCGGCCACTTGAAAACAAAGTATCGTTTTTCGAATGATTTTTCGACTTTGGCCTGCTGTAAACAAATTGTTAATGATCGAAATTTTACAATTTGCTAGGTCTATTCCATGGAAAATTTTGTTTCCTTTCAGGTTTGCCAAACGCGAAGTTGATTGGTCGAACGGTTAAAGAGTTACAAGTTCCGCAGATTTGAAAAATCTTGTTTCGAGAAAAACGCGTTTAAAGTTTTTACAATTTGAGTCGCTCGATCAATTTGTCTAAGAAGAAGTGAATTTATGGGTTTTTGAATTTGAAGTCAGATTTGAATAATTCAAAATGGCGGATCCAATACGGTGGACCAAAAAAGTGAAATATTCATCAATTGTATTGAAACTTTGAATATAAGGGTTTTCGGGGTAGCTGAACACAAATTTGGGATCAGATTTCAAAAATTCAAAATGGCGAATCCAATCAGGAAGCCAAAAAATTACCTTAACCCTTGGGCCTACTTTACTTACGTCCGAATGCAGCAGTAGAAATCAGCCCGACTGAATTGTATGCGCACAAATTCATGCTTTTTCATGGCACAACTGAAAACGTAAAATAAGGACTTCAAAAAATTCTGTTTCGCAAGAAAATGCATTCATTGTGCAGCACTACTAACGCAAGCGCTGCGCCAGGAGTTGAGCTCGTGCTCGATTTGATTGGCCCAACCGGCTCGCCACGAGTTGAGCTCGTGCTCGATGTGATTGGCCCAAGCGGCGCGCCACAAGATATGCTCGTGGTCGTTGTGTTTGGCCCGAACATTTAAACACGAGGAGTACTCGTGGTTGTAGGTCAAAGGGTTAATCAATTTTTATGAAATTTTGAATATAGGGGCCGCAGATCTGAACTTTGGCTTTCGAGTTGTCTTGATTTCAAACGCAATTTGCACCTTTCTCTTCGAATTTGACTTGATGTGACAGGATCAAAAAAAAACGATTAGAACCGATTGATTAAGTAAGCTTTGTTAAGTGCAAATCGCAACTTACCCATCAGCAAGTTTTATCGCGTAGGTGTCTTTGCGCCCCCTCTTCGCAAATCCATCCTTGGCCCACGTAAATAACACCAGCTTATATTTATTCCAGTGGTGTTACGATAAGAAATGTGTCGAAATAGGTTCGAGGCCGGATGCAATAAACGGCGGCTGGGGAGAATGGGGCCCGTACTCGCAATGTTCGAGGACCTGCGGAGCGGGCGCGTCGGTCTCGGAGAGGGACTGCACCAATCCAAAGCCCCAGCACAAGGGACGCTACTGCATCGGCGAAAGAAAAAGATACAAAATATGTAACACACAAGTAAGTATCGCGCGAAAAAGTTACGTTAATCATTTAAACGCGATGCTTAGCCCTGCCCCGAAGGTACGCCGTCCTTCCGCGAAGTCCAATGCACCGAATACGACAGCAAGCCGTTTCAAGAGAAGCTCTACAAATGGAAGCCTTACATGAAAGAAGGTAAATATCTTTGAACCCGTTTGTTTGTGTGTTCGTGAATGGAATGAGGCATGCAGCCGCAACACAGCCAGATAATAGCGTTTTCGTGTATCGCGCGCGATGCGATTTGGCGTTTAATTAAATTGGCTTTATTAATTGCTTCTAAATGGGGTATATATTGAATGATGTATTGTATGTCTTGTACCGAGTGACATGTGTATTGTGTATACATGAATAATTATTGCGATTATTCACGAAATCGCATGGCAAGTCAGCCATTAAAGATAGATATGCGCCACATATCTGTTTAAGCACGGATGAATTTTGTAAACGACTCTAATCCATCAAATATTTAGCGAGTCTCTGTAGTCTCTATTGCATCAACGACGACAACTTCTACGTTAGGTTGGCGCCAAGAGCCAAAGACGGCACCAAATGCAAACGTGGAACCAGAAATATGTGTTTAGCGGGAATATGCCGGGTACGTATCGAGAATCACCGAGAGAACGAATGCGGATCTACGAAAAGATTGTATAATTTTTAGGTTGTCGGCTGCGATAATCAAATAGATTCCGATGCCATTGATGATATCTGCGGTGTCTGCAAGGGAGACGGAACCTCGTGTAAATTAGTGGACAAGACGTACACATCGTCACCCTCACACGGTTTGTATATCATTTAAATGAAAGGTCTGGGATTTACCGGTAATAAGCAGTAATTTTTTGATGCGTAATAAGTATTGTTATTGAAGAATAATTTAACAAACGACTGTTGGTTTTGTTATTCAGTATTCATGCTCGCTCATGAATATTAACATTTAAATATTACATTACATATTGTTTATGTTTCTTTGTTTCTCCGAAGGGAAGGTTTCAATTTGCCATCACACTCTCTTTCTCAGAGCCATTAGTAAATCTCCGATCTCTCTCCTTCACAATAAGATTTCAGTTTGCCGTCGGTAATCTCTCACTGAGGAAAGGTAAAACTTTATTCTCCAAATACGAAGTCATCTCTCTCTTCCAGAAAAAATAGGTAAAATAAGATTTCAGTTTGCCGTCAGTAATGCTCACTGAGGAAAGTTAAAACTTTAATCTCCAAATACAAAGTCATCTCTCTCCCTCTCTCTCTCTCTCTCTCTTCCAGAAAAAAATAGGTAAAATAAGATTTCAATTTGTGCTCAGTAAAACTTTAATCTCGAAATACGAAGTCATCTCTCTCTCTCTCTCTTCCAGAAAAAGTAAGTAAAATAAAATTTCAGTTTGTCGTCAGTAATGCTCACTGAGGAAAGTGAAAACTTTAATCTCCGAGAAAAATAGGATTTTATTAAAGCAATTAAAACTCCCTCTCTTTCAGAAAAATTAGGTTTCGATTTTCCGTCAGTAAAACTCATATAAATCTCTCTCTCTGTCCTCCAGAAAATACTTTTTCTTGCCGCCAGTAATATTTTGAACTCCCTCCGTCTCTCTCAAAATACTATCGCAGGCATAATTCTGATTTATCTTTCTACAAAAAAAAGAACGAACTTAATTTGTCGCCCGTAAAACTTTGTCCAGTCAAAAAAAAAGAAAATTAAGTTACCATTAGTAAAACTCTGATCTCTCTTGAAAATACTATTTTTTTTCTTTTATCTTTTTTAGAATACATTTTTTTCTCTCGTGTGCTCTACGATTCACCAACAAAATTAAAAAATATATATAATTCCTCGCGAGAAAATTTATGCATTTTGAAAAACCAAAATTATTTCGATAGAATGGCTTTTCGTGGATTGAAATTTGTAGAAGAGTTCTTTCTTCTTTCTACAATTCACCAAGGAAATTTAAGAAAATCACGACTGGCAAGAAAATTGGTGCATTTTAAAAAACCGAAATTATTTTGAAAGAGTGGCTTTTCGTGGACTGAATTTAATTTTTGAGAATTTTATCTCTGCGTTTCAAGTTTTTTCGTTCGCATACTCTATAATTCGCCAACCAAATTTAAAAAAATTCACCAATCGCAAAAAATGGGTGCATTTTTAAAAATCAAAATAATAAAAAAAATGTCTTTTAGTTGGTTGAATTGAATTTTTGTAGAATTTTATCCAGCCAATTCAAAACAAACAAAGTTTAAAACAAACATTTTCAAAAATTCAAAACGCGCACAAAAACCGACAGATTCTGAAATATTTGAATCATTTTGGAAGAGCGACGTTTTCTGAGCAAGGAATAACAAATAACTTTATCCAAGCGATTTTGGATGTTTAACGTTTACATTATCAGAAATTTAAAAAAATTCACAATTCGCGTGAAAACTTGCAGATTTTCAAGAATTAAGATTATTTAGGAAGAGAGAAGCTTTGTGAGCTAAATTGATTTTTTTTAATAATTTCATCCTTGCCATTTATATTAATTATTATTTTTTCGCTCGAATGTTCAACTTTTACAAACGAACATTTTCAAAAATTAACAACTCATCCAAAAACCGGAAGATATCCAAAAACCTCATTTTTTTTAAGAGCGACGTGTTGTAAGCAAAATTTAAAATTTGGACAATTTTATCTCCATATTTATTTTCAGTTATTTTTTCGCTGTAATGTTGATTTTTTATACAAACATTTTCAAAAATTCAAAACCCGCGTGAAAACTTTCGGGTTAAAAAAAAACACGATTATTTTAAAAGAGCTGAGCTTTGTGAACTAAATTGAATTTTTGGATAATTTTATCCCTGCGATTTATATTTATTTTTTAATTTTCAGTTCAGTTTGTAGCCAAACATTTAAAAAAAATCGCAACTAGCGCAAAAATTATTAAACAAGATTATTTTGAAAAATCAACGTTTTTTGGGTCAATTTAAATTTTTCTAGGTAATTTTATTAATGCGATTTTTAATTATTTTTAACTAGCGCAAAAATTATAATCCAAGATTAACTTGAAAAGGCAACGTTTTTTGAGTCAAATTAATTTTTTTTAGGTATTTTTATTAATGCGATTTATAAATATGTTTTATTCTTTTTTTTTCACACGAACTTTTACAAATATTTTAAAAAATTCACAACTCGCGCAAAAACTTCCAAATTTTACAAAGTCAACAACATTTTAAAATAGTTAAGCTAAATTAAGTTTTTGGATATTTTTATCCTTGTGATTTATATTTGTTTTTATTTTTTTGCGCTCAAATGTTTAAAGTTTTATTTATTATTTAAAAAAATTCACAACTGGCGCAAAATATTTCAGATTTTCAAAATCTAAAATTATTTGAAATGAGCGATGTTTTTTGGGCCCTATTTAATTTACGTATAATGTTTTCCTTGCGATTTATATTTTATTTTAAATTTATTTCCCTCGAATGTTCAACGTTTGCAACCAAACATTTTCAAAAATTCACGACTCTCTTAAAAATTTTCAGATTTTTAAGAAACTCAATTATTTTTAAAGAGCGATGTTTTGTGAGTTGAATTGAATTTTTGGATAATTTTATCCCTGCGATTTATATTTATATTTTTTTTTCGCTGGAATGTTCAAAGTTTGTAACCAAACATTTTCAAAAAATCACAACTCGCGCAAAAATTTACAGATTTTTAAAAACCAAGATTATTTTGAAAAAGCAACGTTTTGTGGGTTAAATTACATTTTTTTCAGGTAATTTTATTAATGCGATTAAAATTTTATCCCTGCGATTTATATTTATTTTTGCTCGAATGTTCACGTTTACAAACGAACATTTCCAAAAATTCACAACTCGCGCAAAAAATTTCAGATTTTCAAAACCCAAAATTATTTCAAAAGGACGATGTTTTTTGAGCTATATTTAATTTATGTATAATGTTTTCCTTGCTATTTATATTTATTTTAATTTTTTTTCGCTCGAATTTCACGTTTACAAACAAAAATTTTCAAAAATTCATAACTCGCGCAAAAATGTTCAGATTTTCGAAATCCAAAATTATTTCGAAAGAGTGATGTTTTTTGAGCAATATTTAATTTATGTATAAGGATTTACTTGCGATTTATATTTATTTTAATTTTTTTTTCTCTCGAATGTTCAACGTTTGCAACCACACGTTTTCAAAAATTCACAACTCGCGCAAAAATTTTCAAATTTTTAAAACCCAAGATTATTTTGAAAGAGCGATGTTTCGTGAGTTGAATTGAATTTTTGGATAATTTTATCCCTGCGATTTATATTTATTTTTATTTTTTTCGCTCGAATGTTGAATTTTTATAAACAGTATCGCGTGAAAACGTGCAAATTTTCAAAAACCAAAATTATTTTAAAAGAACGATGTTTTTTGAGCTATATTTAATTTATGTATAATGTTTTCTTTGCGATTTATATTTATTTTAATTTTTTTTTCGCTCGAATGTTCAACGTTTGCAACCAAAAATTTTCAAAAATTCACGACTCTCGTAAAAGTTTTCAGATTTTTAAGAAACTCAATTATTTTGAAAGAGCGATGTTTTGTAAGTTAAATTGAGTTTTTGGATAATTTTATCCCTGCGATTTATATTTATTTTTTTCACGTTTACAAACAAACATTTTCAAAAATTCACAACTCGCGTAAAAATTTTCAGATTTTTTAGAAACTCAATTATTTTGAAAGAGCGATGTTTTGTGAGTTGAATTGAATTTTTGGATAATTTTATCCCTGCGATTTATATTTATTTTTATTTTTTTCGCTCGAATGTTGAATTTTTACAAACAGTATCGCGTTGCAGATTTTCAAAAAACAAAATTATCTTGAAAGAACGATGTTTTTTGAGCTATATTTAATTTATGTGTAATGTTTTCTTTGCGATTTATGTCTATTTTAATTTTTTTTTCGCTCGAATGTTCAACGTTTGCAACCAAAAATTTTCAAAATTCACGACTCTCGTAAAAGTTTTCAGATTTTAAAAAAACTCAATTATTTTGAAAGAGCGATGTTTTGTAAGTTAAATTGAGTTTTTGGATAATTTTATCCCTGCGATTTATATTTATTTTTTTCACGTTTACAAACAAACATTTTCAAAAATTCACAACTCGCGTAAAAATTTTCAATTATTTTGAAAGAGCGATGTTTTGTGAGCTGAATTGAATTTTTGGATAATTTTATCCCTGCGATTTATATTTATTTTTATTTTTTTCGCTCGAATGTTGAATTTTTTCAAACAGTATCGCGTGAAAACTTGCAGATTTTCAAAAAAACAAAATTATCTTGAAAGAACGATGTTTTTTGAGCTATATTTAATTTATGTGTAATGTTTTCTTTGCGATTTATATTTATTTAAATTTTTTTTTTCGCTCGAATGTTCAACGTTTGCAACCAAAAATTTTCAAAAATTCACGACTCTCGTAAAAGTTTTCAGATTTTAAAAAAACTCAATTATTTTGAAAGAGCGATGTTTTGTGAGTTGAATTGAATTTTTGGATAATTTTATCCCTGCGATTTATATTTATTTTTGCTCGAATGTTCACATTTACAAACAAACATTTTCAAAAATTCACAACTCGCTTGAAAATTTGCAGATTTTTAAAAACTACAATTATTTTTGAAGAGCGATATTTTGTGAGCTAGATTGAATTTTTTGATAATTTTTTTCGCTCCGATTTACATTTATTTTTAATTTTTTTGCTCGAATGTTCAACGGTTGCAACCAAACATTTTCAAAAATTGATGACTTGCACAAAAACCTACAGATTTTCTAAAATTAAGATTATTTTGGAAGAGTGGAGCTTTTTGAGCTAAATTGAATTTTTAGATAATTTTTTCCGTGTGATTTGTATTGTTTTTAATTTTTCTCCCCTTTACCAGCGTGTTGTTAACATTGCAACGTTTTAGTGTTAATCTGAATTTTATTTTATTTTATTTTCCTAATTGCCAGTTACTTGTCGATTAAATCTTTTGGTGCTGTTTAAATTTTCGCGAATGCTATTATTCGTTTTATTATTGTGTTAATCATGAAAGTGCCTGTAAAAAAAATAAAGTTGAGGAATTTCCAATTACACCTCCCGGACTAGCCCCGTAATAAAAAGCAACCCTTACGACAAAGCATCTTCATATACATGCGCATCCACTAGATTCTTAAATATATATTCCGTTCGCTCCGCTTATGCCCCATATTTCTCCCACTTTCCGATACTTTATCGTCCCGACTTCCTTTGCTTTACCATAATTTCAAATATATGTAGGTAAGTCAAGAAATCTCTTTCCCCGAATAGATAGATCATCGCATATTTTATGTATGAATTTTGTATGTAAAGTGCCGCAATGAGGAATATTTTCAGGTTACGTAAAAGTGGCGGTTATCTTCCGGGGCTGCAGGAACATCGAAATCGAAGAGCTGAAGCCGTCGGACAATACGATCGCCATCTCCGGCCCGGACGAGAGTAAATACTATCTGAACGCGGATTAGTAAGTAGAATCATCCGGGTGCATCCGAATGTCTGACAAAGTTTCTTTTTCGATGCAGCACAGAGCGCCAGGACGATGTGTACGACTTCGGCGGCGTCGAAGGCGTTTACAGTCATCCGGAGCCCAACAGGGAGATGCTGATTATTCATGGACCTTTAAAGGAGAACATCGTGCTGTTCGTAAGTGGCCTCGCTTTATTAAATATCGCGAACGAAATTAAAAAGTACAACAGACGGATGATCTTACGAGATTAAAAAGCTTTCGCTGTATCGCGATGAACTCTTGGCAGGAGGCAATTAAGTAAATAAGTGAGGATTATCCCGGTGCATGTATGCCAGATGGCTTAAATATAAATTATGTATGAACGTTTCGCGGTCGTATAAAATGCAAAGCTCGCTGCGTTTTCGGGGAATTTTGTCTAGTGTAAAATATTTTTTGAAGACGTAGATGTTATTAAGTTCTCCTTTGCGGCACCATTCTCTTTCTCCGCTGTATTAGATTAGACCTCCTTTATTGTAGCGAACGAAGGAGCGTTTTCCTACCTAAATAATATAATACGTGTCGACAATTTTCCGTCTGCGCTGTCTTACAATTTATTAAAAGATAGAATGTATTATTATTATTGTTATTACTGCTGCGTCGCTTTCATATATTTATGCATATTGCGTTGGGCTTCTTCTAAATACATCATTCTTTAATTAACTTCGACTTTTTCGGGATATATGTGCAGATAACATTCGCGATTTCAAGGTCTTTTTCTTCGCCAAATCATAATAGTGATCTACAGACGGTAAAAAAAATGGTTTCCATCAAGCTGACATGTGTTGATAGTTGTTGTTTACAAAACGACGCAACACTGTAGAGCGTTAAGCTCTTCTACACTTCCGTTATGTCACCCAGATTTGAATTTCCCGCCACCAAACACCACAAATGTTAGACATCTGGCAGTGCGTTTGAGTTCGTGTTTGAACTTCCCGCCACACGAGTTGATATATGGCAGCACTTATTGTTGTTGTTTATATAACGGCGTAACACTGTAGAACGTTAAGCTCTTCTACACTTCCATTATGTCATCCAGATTTGAATTTCCCGCCAGAAAACACCTCAAATTTTAGACAGCTGTCAGTGCGTTTGAGTTCGTGTTTGAATTTCCCGCCACACGAGTTGCACTTATAGTTGTTGTTTACATAACGACGCAACACTGTAGAAAGTTAAGCTCGTCACCCAAACGTTTTTTTTTTAATTCTGTTGGTTTTTGGAAGGAAGATCTTTTTTTCCTCTTCGCATGTATCAATGGTTTTTAGGAATTGATTGATTAAATATTCTTGAATGGATTTTAGAAATTTGAATTCCGCGAGAAACATATTTTATGAAGTTTTCAAATCGTTAAATATCAATTTTGTTTTCTCGAATTTGGTTCGAGTGTTCAGCTCTATTACGTTGGTCTTATAAATCACCTGGATTGGTATTTCCCGGCAACAAACATCTTAAATTTTTGACAGTTGGCAGCACCTTTGAGTTCGAATTTGAATTTCCGGCCACAATTTTTTTACAGAAATATTTACGTTGAGATCGATCCAAACAATTTAGAAAATTCAAAATTGCAATGAACTAGTGGTAACTTTTTTTTAATTCTGTTGTATTTCCCGGCACCAAACATCTTAAATTTTTAACAGTTGGCAGCACCTTTGAGTTCGAATTTGAATTTCCGGCCACAATTTTTTTACGGAAATATTTACATTGAGATCGCTCCAAACAATTTAGAAAATTCAAAATTGCAATAAACTAGTGATAACTTTTTTTAATTCTCTTGTATTTCCCGGCACCAAACATCTTAAATTTTTGACAGTTGGCAGCACGTTTGAGTTCGCGTTGGAATTTCCGACCACAAATTTTTTACGGAAATATTTACATTGAGATCGCTCCAAACAATTTAGAAAATTCAAAATTGCAATGAACTAGTGATAACTTTTTTTTTAATTGTGTTGATTTTTAAAAGGAAGATCTCTTCTTCCTTTTCGCATGTGTTAATGGTTTTTAGGAAGTGATTGATTAAATATTTTTGAATAGATCTTAAAAATTTTAGTTCTAATTCCACGAGAAATATTTTTTATTAAATTTTCAAATCGTTAAATATAAATTTCGTTTTCCTAAATTTGTTTCCAGTGAATTTTTGGATAATTCTATTCCTGCGATTTATTTTTTTTTCGCTCCAATGTTGAACTTTTACAAACATTTTAAAAACTCTCATGAAAACTTGCCGATTTTTAAAAATTAAGATTATTTTGGAAGAGCGAAGCTTTGTGAGCTAAATCGATTTTTTTGTAATTTTATCCTTGCGATTTATATTAATTTTTATTTTTTCGCTCGAATGTTCAACTTTTGCAAACGAATATTTTCAAAAATTCACAACTCACGTAAAAATTTTCAGATTTTCAAAAAGTAAGATTATTTTGGAAGAGCAAAGTTTTGTGAGTTGAATAGAATTTTTGGATAATTTTGTCCTTGCGATTTATATTTATTTTCTTTATTTTTTCGCTCGAATGTTCAACTTTTACAAACGAACATTTTCAAAAATTCACAACTCACGTGAAAACTTCCAGATTTTAAAAAATTAAGATAATTTTGAAAGAGTGAATCATAGCGAGCTAAATTTAATTTTTGGATAATTTTATCCTTACGATTTATATTTTTTTGCTTGAATGTTGAATTTTTACAAACGGACATTTTCAGAAATTCACAATTTGAGTGAAAACTTGCAGATTTTCAAAAATTATAACCATTTTGAAAGAGTGAGCTATATTGAATGTTTGGATAATTTTATCCTTGCGATTTATATTTATTTTTATTTATGTTGAACTTTTACAAACATTTTTAAAAATTTACAACTCTCGTGAAAACTTGCAGAATTTTCTAAATTAAAATTATTGTGGAAGAGCAAAGCTTTGTGAGTTAAATTTCATTTTTGGATAATTTTATTCTTGCGATTTATATTTATTTTAATTTTTTTTTCGCTCGAAACTTTTACAAACGAAAATTTTTAAAAATTCACAATTCACGTAAAAACTTGCAGATTTTCAAAATTTTAAATTATTTTGGAAGAGCGAAGCTTTGTAAGCTAAATTGGATTCTTGGATAATTTTATCCTTGCGATTTACATTTATTTTTATTTTTCTTTTCGCTGAACGTTGAATTTTCAAAAATTTACAACTCACGTGAAAACTTCCAGATTTAAAAAAATTAAGATAATTTTGAAAGAGTGAAGCATAGTGAGCTAAATTTAATTTTTGGATAATTTTATTCTTGCGATTTATATTTTTTTTGCTCGAATGTTGAATTTTTATAAACGGACATTTTCAAAGATTCACAACTCGCGTGAAAACTTGTAGATTTTCAAAAATTATGACTATTTTGGAAGAGTAAGTTATATTGAATGTTTGGATAATTTTATCCTTGCGATTTATATTTATTTTTATTTTTGTTGAACTTTTACAAACAAACATTTTAAAAAATTTACAACTCTCGTGAAAACTTGCAGAATTTTTTAAGCTAAGATTTTTTTGGAAGGGCAAAGCTTTGTCAGTTAAATTGAATTTTTGGATAATTGATTCGTGCGATTTATATTTTTTTTTTCCAAAATTCACAATTCACGTGAAAATTTGCAGATTTTTATGAATTAAGATTATTTTGGAACAGTGAAGCTTTGTGAGCTAAATTAAATTTTTGAAAATTTTGATCCTTACGTTTTATATTTGTTCTTCATTATTTTCGCTCGAATGTTGAATTTTTACAAACGAACATTTTCAAAAATTCACAACTCAAAAAAATAAGACAATTTTGAAAGAGTGAAGCATAGTGAGCTAATTTTTTTTTTGATAATTTTATCCTTGCGAATTATATTTTTTTAATTCTTTTTTTGCTCGAATGTTGAATTTTTACAAACGGATATTTAAAAAAAATCACAACTCTCGTGAAAACTTGTAGAATTTTTAAAATGAAGATTATTTTGGAAGAGCAAAGCTATGTGAGCTAAATAAAATTTTTGAATATTTTTATCTTTGCGATTTATATTTATTTTTCATAATTTTCGCTCGAATGTTAAATTTTTACAAACGAATATTTAAAAAAATTCACAATTCGCGTAAAAACTTGCAGATTTTCAAAAATTTAAATTATTTTGGAAGACCGAAGCTTCGTAAGCTAAATTTAATTTTTGGATGATTTTAACCTTGCGATTTGCATTTATTTTTATTTTTCTTTTCGCTCGAACGTTGAATTTTTACAAACGAACATTTTCAAAAATTCACAACTCGTGAAAATTCGTAGAATTTTTAAAATTAAGATTATTTTGGAAGAGCAAAGCTTTGTGAGGTAAATTACATGTTTGAATATTTTGTCCATGCGATTTATATTTGTCTCTTTATTATTTTCGATTGAATGTTGAATTTTTACAAACGATCATTTTCAAAAATTCACAACTACCGTGAAAACTTGTAGATTTTCAAAAATTAGGATTATTATGGAAGAGCGAAGCTTTGTACGGTAAACTGAATTTTTAGATAATTTTATCCTTGCACTTTATGTTTATTTTTTTTTTCGCTCGAAAGTTGAACTTTTACAAACGAACATTTTCAAAAATTCACAACTCCCGTGAAAACTTGTAGATTTTCAAAAAGTAAGATTATTATGGAAGAGCGAATCTTGATGAGCTAAACTGAATTTTTAGATAATTTTATCCTTGCGATTTATATTTTTTTTTCGCTCGAATGTTGAACTGAAAACATAAAAAAAATATTTAAAAAAATATAAAAAAAAATCCATAAATGGCGCTCAAGGGGTATTTTTTTGTAAGATGTTTTTTTAGTTTTTCGCCACACCTGGGCGTGAAAGTTATGGAAAATTAATTACTTTTTCCAAAAATCCAATTTTCTATTTTTGTTTTTAATTAATCAAATTTCTATTTTTGCTTTATGAATTGAAATACTGTCTTTCGGCATTTAAATTTTAGACTCACTTCAAGCTCTCGTACGAAAAATGTTTATAATTCATTCTAAAATTTTAAGAATGACAGAATTAAAAATTCGTTTTATTAACAACAAAATGGGCTTTACTTTTTGATACAAAAAATGTTGATTTTACTTTCTTCGTCGATGGTATAAAAGGAATTTGCATTTAAAACTTTCTAACTTGGATATGCAATTTGTTTAAATAAATTGTATAGTAATTATATAAAATATTTATTTATTTATCTAACAGATTAGAGTTTGGAATATTTAAAATTCTCGGCCACTTTCGCGAATGCAAATATTAATTTTAGTTATACACTACAGAACAAAATAATACTCTTTGCGGGTTTATTATAGACCACCATATATACATAAGTATAATGATGTTGACTACATCATGGGTAAGTATGCTAAGTAAATACGGCGTCAGTGACTTAATTGGATAATTGCAATTTGTGCAACTGTAAGTGATTTTATTTTTTGAAAATGAACACATCGTGTACGAAATGTACATTTAGTGTTATAAATAAACGAGTGAAGTAAGGAATATAACTGTGTTTAATTATTTAACTACGCAACTTCACATAACTCTATTTTTTGTGTTTTATTTGTGAAATGTAAATAAAGTTTATGGAAATGCTAAACTCTGGAAAATAGAAAAAGTAATTTTTTAAATAATTTTTTCGAAGAAATGTCAAAGTGGCGGAATCTATTGCCTGAATGTTGTACTAAACCAAATATGAGTGGCCACTGACAGATAATCATTTCTTAAGGATTTTGTAAGCGTTAGAAATCTGTATTTGTTTCAGATTTTTAAATAATCAGCGCTTTTTTTGAAAAATTAGTGCTGGAAATGGTCCATCTCGAGTTTGATGTTGATTATTTGAAAAACTGTATTGTTAAAGTATTTATTTACAAAACTGAGATTTTCAAAACTGAGATTTACAAAACTGAGATTTACAAAACTGAGATTTACAAAACTGAGATTTTCAAAACTAAGACTTACAAAAGTGAGATTTACAAAACTGAGATTTACAAAATTGAGATTTACAAAACTGAGATTTACAAAATTGAGATTTACAAAACTGAGATTTTCAAAACTGAGATTTTCAAAAGTGAGATTTACAAAACTGAGATTTATTTATTTTTCTGAAATTTAATAGCCCAATCATCTGTTAATATTTGTTTTAAGTTAGAAGTCTTCACTTGCACTCGAAATTGACTTTTTGATTGTTGAATAGGTCGTTTACTACAAAGATGAAAACGTCGGATACCGCTACAAATACGCGGAGCCCACGCCGAAATCAAGCCGAAACCAGCCGAGTTACCACTGGGAATTCGTCGATTGGGATACCTGTTCGGCCAGATGCGACGGAGGTGTCCAAACCTCTCAGCCGAAGTGCATCGAAGAAAAAAGTGGAGAGGTGACCTCATCATTTTGTCAGGCTCCTGATAAACCAGCGGTAAAAACTAGAAAATGTAACGAAGAACCTTGCCGAACGAAGTATGTACTGTATTGAACCGAAATACAACAATGGTGAGATCAAAAAGTCGAAAATAGTTGCTAGGCCGTAAAACATAAGGTAACTCTAAGAATGGGAATTTTGGCATGGAAAAGTCTGAAATTTAAATAAAACCGCTAAGATAATGAATCTTAGATGTGGTGATGGTTGCGACCGTTACTACGTGGTAATTCATTATAGAAACACTGAATAAAACACTTACTAAGTTTTTTACCACAATTTAAAATTAAATATTGTGGTTTTATTCAGTGTTTCTGAATCTTAAATGTTTTATTAATGGCGATGATCAGTTCTGAAAATATCTGCCAATCTTTAAAATGGGCAAAATTAGTGGATGAAATACACAGAAGCATTTTTAAAACAATTAGCACTGCATTGGAGAATTCCATACAGCCAATATAATTTTATTAGAAATTTTCAGAAAATGTCCTATTTTCGGCTTTTTGATCTCATGGTATATACCTACATTACACGTATACTTAACAAATACATTAGCTAATGAATCGTATTTATATATCAAACAGCCGTTAGAGTAACAATTATTTTGCCACACAGTAGCCTTCACAAGTAAATCTATCACACTTTGCTTACTTTCTTCATATTATTCTTGGCGTACTCCAGTTTCACTATAAGACAAGATCTTTACAGTCTAATAATAATTCTTAGGTACTAGAACGCACAGCAACATTTGTTTTAAAACGTAGAAGAGATTGAATAAGCAGTCTCACCCTGTATTGACGGTTAATTTTTGTGTCTGAAAATTAGGTGGAGAGTTGGAAAATGGGGAAAGTGCATGAGTTGCAAAAATATATCCGGCCTAAAAATGCGCGAAGTGGAGTGCGTAAAGGAAGCTCCAAGAGCCGGAGCTGAAGACATATTGGTGGAAGATGAGTTATGCACAGAGAAAAAACCCGGAACCAAGGAACTTTGCTCTTCGCAAGTAAAATGCACGCCGAAGAAACGCGGCTCGTTCCAATTACCTACAGAAATGATGGAGAGAGTTTGGCTGCAAACAGTTGCCAATGAACCGGACGCAAATCCTCAAGTAAGTTAGCTAGCTTGTCTCATCCTGTACTGTACCAATTTTTCCCAGTTACTAAAAGAAGTTGCCGAAACCAAAAACAGACACAAGATGATCCGAGAACTGAAAGCGTTAACCAAAAAGAGGGAAGTAACTTGCCAGCCAGCCGATGGAAAAGGCGATGGGAAAGGAAAAGCTACTGAAAAACTAAAAGTAACCGTCGGCGCTCTCATCCAAGATCGTATTAACGGAGATGACATCTCAATGGTCGATATACCTTTGAAGCAATCGCACAACGCGCTCAACCTAACCGACGAAGCCTTCCAAACCATGGGAGACAAAATACCCGACACCCTGGACGTAGCGAACGAGAAATGCCACAAAGGGGAAGAGGCGCTCAAGATGTTGAAAGAGAGTGCCCACGCGAATGGAACCATAGTTGAATCTAATTGATGATTATTTTTTTTTTGTATAAATATATTTTTATAAACTTGTATAATAACTTAATTAAATAGCTAAAGTTAGATTTTCGTCTTATTGTTGGAGAAATCTAGTTGCATTTTGCTGAGGAACTTCAGGGCTTCCTTGCCGGTCAATTCGTAACTGGTGCCGGTCTCATTTTTCGGGTGCGGCAGACCGAGTGGAATGTTCTTGCCTTCTAACTCCGAATGCACCGTCAGCTTGATCGCGTCTAGGTTTTGGAAATCGACTATTTTTTTGGGTTCCTTGTCGATCTAAAGATTTTTGGAAAAGAAATTTCAGATATGGGGAAATGATATTTTTTTTTGCTATTTACCGGTTTTTTAGTTGATTCTCCTGTAGGGCGGCAAGCTATTGGAAATAATGCACATTTAGTTGTTGTAAGTCCGTCATTATTTTTTTTTCTAAAATTTATGGATCTAATGCTTCGCACACACTTGCGCCCAAAGCCGCGTATTCGCGTGCATAATTTGAGTTCGGTACTGTTTTCGGTAAAAATTATAACTGCCGATTCCGATTTTTGGATGGAAGTCATGTTTTTTTCTAAAGATTTGCAATTCACCAATTAAAATTCAGTGTTTGGTTTGACATGGAATAAACGATGAATTGATTAACCCTTTCGGCCCCGGTGATGGCAATTGCCACCGCAACATTTACATGTCTCTGCTTACTATGACAATCCATATTTTTGCTGTTTATCACCAGATGTCACTTCAACAAAGCCTCACTAATTAATTCCTGTACTAATTAAGCAAATGAGTTCAAATTTGATATTTATGGGACAGAAACACATGTACGTTTTAAAAAATGACGAACACATTTCAAACAAATTTGATTTAGCTCAATACTGCCATCTCATGTCAAGCTCTGAAAACTGCTACAGTTGCACATTTCCATGAAGATACCTCCTGTCCGGTTCTACTGGCGAGATATCAGTTGTTTCTTAAAGGATTTGTAACTTCAAAATTAATTTGTCCCTGAAGAGGTTAAGAAGCTCAGTAATAATTAACATTTTTTTTTTTTTTCAAATTTAAAAATCCAGGTCTGAAAGGGTTAATGAGAACACATTCGGTTCGAGGTTGTCCGCGCCAAAAGTTTTTGTGTCACAATCGCAGCTCGGTTCGTTTCGTGAAAATCCGCAAGTGTGTACAATGCATTAGGTAACTTCTCTGCCCAGTTTTACACATTAAGAAGGCAAAAACGTAAAGATCCAATGGCTAAATTTAATCAATTGATCAAGTCTCAATGAGTAGTATTTGAAATTGGAACGCTCACTTCAACTTTTCAATCACAATCAACTTTTAGTAAAGCAAGCAATGATATTGGTTTATTATCTTCGGGGCAGGCCATTTGGTCGATTGTTTGATTGGATCGAAATTAACACGGAATAGTTATTAACACATTAAGCGCCACCATGGTATCAGAAAATCTAGTCTCAAAAACCAAAAATTTTTTTTTTGTCTTTTTTGAGACGTTTATGTCTGACATATATGTATATTAACGAAATTTCGGTGACATCTATACGATACCACAGCACAAAATAAAATAGTTTGCAGTGTGGTCTCTATGTATACCACGACATCCCAGGAACAAAACACTCGTGGCATGCGCACTATACCACGCGGTGCTTAACGTGTTAAATAACAAAAATCTTCGTAATTTTATTTGGGTACAAAAATTACCTCGACCTCAAAAAAAATGATCTGGTACGTAACTAAATCGAACCAACCCTACTAAAAGTTGATCGTGAATACAATTTGGACATTTCCCACTTACTACTAGTTTTGGTTATAGGAAAGCATCTACACGGTTCTGAGCTTTTAGGTTTAGGCAACGGGCAATGCCAATCTGCAATAATAACCAGCTCTCCTTCGCCCGTTCCCACCGGACGAATGCATTTAACCTCTCTGCTCCGATAGCCTCTTGGACACTTGTTACAATCTTGGTAATCACCCAAATACCACCTAAAATCACACGACCAGAATATTTCTGTTATAGCGATAACTTTTTTTTTTTGTTTTTATGTGAAATGGTGAAATAATTAATTAAGAAAAGTAACTGGTGACGAACGATCGAAAAATTTTATAGAGATCTTTGATACGAATTAAATCGGAAATTTTTTTTTTTTTAAATTCTTCAAAAAAATCCCGGAAATCAATCAAAAATCGGCCATAGATCGTAAACGGAGCGCCCACAAAAAATATAGCCCTCACCTTTTCGAAGCAAAATGCAATTACAAATAGCATGTCGTTTACATTTTTCGCGTGGGATTAAAAATGACCGCTCTGGAACTTTTTTATTGAAATGGGGGGTGGTTTTCTTTGAATAACTCCTCGAGGGTTAAAGATATTAAAAATTCGTAAGAGACATAAAATATAGAGGAGAGCTAGTTCTACAAAACTCTATAAAAATTAAAGTCGTAATCGTAAGGGCAAGCGGCGCTTTTTTTCCGGAAGCGTCTGAAATGTGATTTTATAGAAAAATGGCTGGGGGGTTGCAACAACAGGTCGCACCCTAATTTCCTGTAGTAACTTTTGTGCCCCAATGCATTGGGAATTTTTTGAGCTTAATCCCCGTTCTTCAGGTTAAAAATTCAGGGAGGAGTTAGTTTTGGCCTGAACCTCTGCATCGTCAAAAATAGATTTTCGAAAAATCACCCTGTAGTAATTGGGTAACTTAGAAAATCGCGGATTTTACGGGCCTTTAGAAGACGTTTGCGGCTTTCAGGAAAAAAATAAAAATTGGATTTTGGTTGGCAACCCTTTTTTTTAAGGGGTGGTCTGAGGGGGTTGAAATTTTAATAATCTTGTTCTTGAATTATTTGTGATTTTTCATGAAAATTTCAACCCTCTACCTATTACAGTTTTTGAGATCTCGTACTTTGGAGCTCTTGCGTTTAGTATGTAGTTTTCTTATTGGAGTTGTGGGTGGTTTTCTTTGAATAACTCTTCAAGGGTTGGAGATATTAAAAATTTGTAAGAGACATAAAATTTAGAGGAGCCTTCGTTCTATAAAACTCTATAAAAACTCGCTACTGTAAAGGGGGCGCGGCCCGGCTCGCTGAAGCACGAAAATAGTGACCTCTGCGGAGAAAGGGTTGCAGCTCGTGAACGGAGAGGAGCACTTCCAACACAGAAGTGGCCGTTGTGCTCCCATGTATTTGGGATTTTTTGTGCCATATCCGAACGTTCCAACTCGAAAACCCAAAAAGCCTTAGCATTTGACGTAAACCTCTGCATCGTGAAACATCGATTTTCACAAATTCACCCCCGAGTCAACGGGTGAGTTGGAAAATTGCGGTTTTTACGGTACCCTAGAGGACGTTTTCGGCTTTCAGGAAAAAGTTAAATATTGTAAAAAAAATTTTTTGTGTTGGCAACACATTTTTTGAGGGTGTAGTTCTAGGGGGTTGAAATTTTAATACTATTTGTCTTGAATTATTTTTGATTTTTCATAAAAATTTCAAATCGATATCTATAAGGGTTTAGAAAATATTTGAAATAAACGTGATTTTGGCCTTACGCGTTTAGTATATATTCATTCATTAACGAGTGTTGATGGCCGTAGAGGGTAACAATGCGAGATTTGGCTTACTCTTGCACGCGAGTTTTCTGAAGGTGTTATAACGATGTCGGTTTACAAATCTCACACTGGCAGGCGCATTATATACAGATAAGAAAAAAAACGTTTCTAACGAATTTTTAAAATTAGAAGGAGGGGTCGGATCAAGAAATTTTATTTGGATTTTCTGTTGGGCTTGAGAAGGGCTTTTCGGTGATGTAATCAGATTTTCGATCGGAGAAAAAAATTGTGTCCCGCTGTTAAATTTCTCCCCCCTTCGGTATACAACGTCATATCTCGAAAACCACAAATCGGATCGAAAAACTTTATGGGGATCTTTGATACAGAATAAATCGGTTACTGATATGCCGCCGCCAGATTTTTAATTTTCGAAAAAAAAAATCATAAAATTCTTCGAAAATTTTTTTCTTTGAATAACTTCTCGGGGGTTGGAGATATCAAAAATTCGTAAGAAACATAAAATGTAGAGGGGAGTTAGTTCTACAAAACTCTAAGAAAATTAAAGTCGTAATCGTAAGGGCAAGCGCGCCCTTTTTTCAGGAAGCGTCCAAAATGTGATTTTTTAGAGAAACGCTTGAGGGGTTGCAACGGAATTTTTTACGGGAACGTGCGATAGTAAACGTTATGTCTCGATGCATTGGGGATTTTTAAAATAGTAATTGGGAGCCATTTGACAGACTAACACACTAACCAAAATTGTGATATAAACATAATTCTTACTTTTTCATATATGTAAAAAGTCTGTCAATAAAGATATTGTATATATAGTAATTGGGTAACTTAGAAAATCGCGGATTTCACGGGCCTTTAGAGGACGTTTGCGGCTTTCGGGAAAAAAATAAAAATCGGATTTTGGTTGGCAACCCTTTTTTAAAGGGGTGGTCGGAGAGGGTTGAAATTTTAACAATCTTGTTCTTGAATTATTTGTGATTTTTCATGAAAATTTCAACCCTCTACCTATTACAGTTTTTGAGATCTCGTACTTTGGAGCTCTTGCGTTTAGTATGTAGTTTTCTTATTGGAGTTGGGGGTGGCTTTCTTTAAATAACTCTTCAAGGAAGAGTTTGGAGATATCAAAAATTCGTAAGAGACATAAAATTTAGAGGAGCCTGCCTTAACTTCTCGGGGGTTAGAGATATCAAAAATTTATAAGAAACATAAAATGTAGAGGGGAGTTAGTTCTACAAAACTCTATAAAATTCGGAGTCGTGACCGTAAGGGAAAGCGCGCCCTTTTTTCCGGAAGCGTCCGTAATGTGATTTTTTAGAGAAACGCTTGAGGGGTTGCAATGGATTTTTTTACGGGAACGTGCGATGGTAAATGTTATGTGCCGATGCATTGGGGATTTTTTGAGCCATATTTGAATCCTCCAGCTCAAAAATCCTTGGAGGAGATAGGTTTGGCGCAAACCTCTGCACCGCAAAAAATCGATTTTCAAAAATTCACCCCTAAGTTTAGGGGTGAGTTAAAAAATCGCGGTTTTCACGGGCCTCTAGAGGACGTTTCCGGCTTTTGGAAAAAAAATTAAATTTATCGTTTTTGTTTTTTTGAGGGGTTGGCAACCCTTTTTTTAAAGGGGTGGTTCTAGATTTTATGGTATATTTCTTGAATTATTTGTGATTTTTCATGAAAATTTCAAATTGCCATATATAAGCGTTTTGAAAATATTGTAAAAAAACGTGATTTTGGGGCTTATGCGTTTAGTATATAGTACATTTTTTTTATCGTGGGCCATAGGATTTTACATGCTAAAAATTATACCTTGCGTTAATGTATATTTTATCATAAAATTTTGAAGGAAATTTTAGTTAGTAAAGAATAAATTATTTTTCTACATTAAAATAACTTAAAAATGTTTTATTCCATTAAAAAATGAAATTATTTCATATAAATAACTGAGCAAAAATAATCAAAGTACCTTGAATTTACGAAATGTCAGATTAGTGAGGCAAGTAATCAAACGAATTTTATTCTTGAAAATATCCGTTTATACTGTTGACGAACGGGTGGAATTTGTAACGGCAATTATAAGAGGTTTGTCCAGCAGGGAAATAGTTGTATTTTTCTACAAAAAGTCAGAGAATTTTTATTTTAGGGAAATATTTGACAACTTTTCTACAGCGTATCCCGATCGTCCGGTTCTGAGCAAAATCACTTTTTTTATGGAATAAAACATGTTTAAATTATTCTAATTAAGCGCATCATGTAGTAAAATAATTTATTTATATTACTAACTAAAATTTCCTTCAAAATTATGATAAAATATACATTAATACAAGGTATAATTTTTAACATGTAAAATCCTATGGCCCACGATAAAAAAAAACATACGGTATATTATAATTAATAATAACTATTGGATGAATTATCAAAAAAAAATTTTTTTTTTGTACCCGTTACCTTTTAGTAATTCATCTCGACATAACATATGTTGTTAACTGGTTATTAATCGAGAGCTTCAGCTCTAGACAACAGGTACTCAAAAAACTATTTTTTAATAATTAACCTGGATACTACCAAAAACAACTATAGTTACCTAGGCACACATGGTGCTAATTCACAAGGACGGATTATATGTTTAGGCCTGGTTAAATGTTTGCAATTACTATCGTCCACCAATCCGGCATTCCTTTCCACACATTTGGGCAAAGATTCTTGGGTTCCCAACCCGCATTCTGCCGAGCAATGGGTCCAGCTTAGAATGTCCCACTCAAATTGTGTCATGTAGTGACTCTTCGCGCTAGTTGCGTAGGAATACTTTATGGTACAGTTTTGATTCACTCCAATCTATACATGAGAAGTTATTATAATCAAAATTTTTTACAAATCATTTTGGACCATATGAGAATTTTGAAACACTGAATATGTTTTTTATCATAAATTGTGGTAAAAAACATAGTAAGTGTTTTATTCAGTGTTTCTATATCAACTAGTAAAATTATTTTGGTCCAAAACATTTTGATGTAATCAAAATTTCTCATGGTGATGGTTGCCACCGTTACTACGTGGTAATTCATTATAGATTATTACCACGTAGTAACGGTGGCAACCATCACCATGAGAAATTTTGATTACATCAAAATGTTTTGGATCAAAATAATTTTACCAGTTGAAGAAGTGTTTGTAATTGTACATACCCAAACAGAGATGGGACGTAAAATAGGCCCTTGAATACTAACAGCCTCCTGCTTGGTGCGGATCATGCCCACCCAAGCCTTCGATCCTTGGACGGAAAACAATCCCATGGCGTCCCTGGAGAAAAAAAAAATAGGACCGCCATTAATTACGAAGTTATGAAGATCGTGACGAAATAAATTCGTACCCTGTAATAAATGTGGTGCCTCCGTCTCCATCGCGAACTTCAATACGTGACTCGGATGGCATCAGCTCCTCGATTTTTATATTAAAGGCGCCTTTCGGTATATCAATAAATTTCCTCTCTCCTATAATGTAATATTATGAAAAAAAATGTGCATGATTCACGTTACTAACATCGTGAACCTATTTGCTTTGTGCAGGTGAATAACTTCTCTCCCCTGGTAATCGTACAAGATGTTCCATCACCCTTACACACGCCGCACCTGTCTTCGACGGCGTTAGATTGTAAGTCAAGGTCGCATGGGATTTCCTTTTGGCATTTATTAGACAAGTGAGTAATAATATTAAAGTTATCGCTTTATCTTAGATACCCTGCAGAGCCCGTCGATGCAAATGTCTCGGATTCCGCGATAGCACGTCGTGCCATCGATCACCCTTGGCCGCAGGACTGCCACAGCTCCTAGTTCGTTGATGCAGTAGAGGGCGCACGGATTTTCTGTTGTGTGATGATTATAATTGCATTATTATATATTACTAAACATATGTGCCTAGATTACATGTAGAAGAAAAAACGAAATTACCGTCATGAATTGGGTAGGTCTTCCACTGGTGTATCTTCAGGTCTTCGGGGTACGTCCACGTGTCAAATTCGGCGCACTGGCGATCACGGAACGTCGGCTCTCCCAATTCGCACGGCTGTGCAAAATAAACTCGTTTAGAGTGCGAGATAATAAAAATCCTCCGTATTTACCTTCGTGCTGCAGATACGATGCTCCGCGTGCTCCCCCTTGCAATATTTACCGTTGCCGGAGGGAAGGGGGGTGTTGCAGATCCGCGTCCGTCTCGATACCCCCGAACCGCAGGTCCTCGAGCACTCTGCCCACTCCGACCAGGGTCCCCATCCGCCGTCCACGCCTCTCGGCCTCTCGCCCTGTTCCACGCATTCCCCATGAAAACACCACTATAATCCCAACAAATATTTGCTTTTGGAGAACATTCGCCTACGAGTGTTACCTTATTGTCCCCACAGCTCGTACCTTCCGCCGGCGGAGTGTGCGATTCCACGCAACCCTTATCCTCGATGTAGCACACCAGGTTATCACATTCCTGTCGTTACATAAAAATTGATTGTTTACACGGAACACAAATATTTTATTCCGACTTAATAATCTCGTCGGATTGAGAGCGAGGGAACGTTTGCATCAACCACACGTATACGACTGAATCAAATTTTATTGATGCAATCCTATATTCCTAGTGGTAGTAGCAGACACAATCTTTTCATAAAAATAACTAAATCATCTATTATACAGGGTGCCCGGATTTTGAAGGGACAACATGAGCAACTTAAAAAATTTGCACAAATCAAATTGGTTTTATGAAAGTGTTAAAATTGCCATGCAAATTGGTTCAAGCCGCATCTCGGTATCTTGGATAGCAGGGAAGTTACGGCAAATAAAAGAAATTGGTTGCCATGCAAATTGGTTTAAGCCTCATCTTGGGTATCGGAGAAGTTACGACGAGATTTCGTTTCTATTTTTATTTTGAACAAGAGGGCCATGACAAATGAGATTTGGTGGTGGATTCTTAATGAGCTCTCAACCCTGCACCTTTTTGCTAATTTGACCATCTCTCTATATCTTCAAATGCAAAAGTTGCCTATGTTTTTTTGAATGGTTCAATCCACGTTATTTTGTGGAAAATCAAGATTTGTCATAAGGTTTTTTTTCTTTTTCTCTAGGAGGAGTACGCAGAAAAGTTTTGGTGCATGCATTTTGAAACACCCTGTATACAGTTAGAAATTCATCAGGAAGTTGCAATTTCCAGTGCAGTGACCATGGAATAATTCAACTGACGAGATCCAGTTTAATCCCCGTCGTTACAGACAGAATTCCGCCAGAAAATATGAAAACGGCGTACAGTTAGAGAAAATACAAATGCGAAACTTGCTCAGCGAGGGAATGCTGCCGCATGTCGGTTCTTAGTTCGGTCGAAACCGGTCAGTCCCTGCTTAAAATAGAATTATTAGGTAATAAAATTTACACGCCTAGTTCTCTTCTCGCCCCCAAGTGATCGAGTGACGGACTCCATATCTGTGATTTTTTTCATCTTCCAATTTTTGGTGCGTCATTTTGAAAATTTCAATATTATTGTGAATATTTTCACTTTCGTGTAAATAATCCCATTTTTGCCAAGGTATGACCTTGAAATCCTCGAAAAATAAGATTTTATTTTTTTAACCACTAAAATAGTTATTTATGCAACAAGAGAGTAAAGTAGTACTTTTTTTCACGAGTAGGAAAGATTGCCACATGAGCCGAAGTGAAAAAAAGTTGCTTTACTCTCGAGTTTCATACAATTTTTTTTCTACGTCCGTAACTTTAAATAAATTTATAAATTTGAAAAAACCTTAATCAATTTTTATAAGTAATAATACTTCTTTTAAATGAAGAAAATTATAATAATCATCAGGTTTTCTTGATCGGAAACGAATGTTTGACATTTATCGGCTGAACTGGCGGCGTGTTACGAAGCGTTCATGACACACTTTGCGCAAACAATTTTTTAGTTGCGTTAAAAAATGAACCGCTACGGCACTTTTTTTCACTCAAAAGCGTGAAAAAATGAACCGTTATGGCACTTTTTTTCACGCTATTTGAAGGATTCAGGAATCACACATTTTATGAACGCAAATTAATGAAAAAAACTGTACATTTTATAACGGACGTAGAAAAATTATTATAATAATCTGAAAAATTCACATATATTTTTTACCCAAATAAAAGGTTATTTAGGGTATGTTTTTATTAGGTTTAACCATTTTTTTTCGCCCGAAACCGATCAAGTGACGGAAAATTTTATTTATATACCGGGTGTTTCGGACCACCCGTTCACCCAAGGGCGTTTCCAGCCAACTAGTACAGGGGTGGTAATTAAAAAAAAGATAAATAAACTGGTGCTCCCGCTCTCATACACCACACCTGTTCCGTGAAATCTCCCTATCCTTTTCCAACGTTTTAAAGCGTTAAAAAAATTTACCGGTTATATTATTTGTTTGGAATATCGAATACCGGTAATTTTTAACAATAAAAATTGATAAGCGAAAAATTCTTAGGGGGGTAATTACCCGATTATCCCCCCTTTGAAACCACCACTGCAAAATATACCAAAAATTAAAAAAAAAAATAAAAACAGTGGACCAAGGAAACAAACATTTGAACAAACAAATAAAAATAAATAAAGAAAAATTTAGGGCAAAAGATTAACAAAAAATCTACAATGTTGATCAAAAAGTCGAAAATTTAGACAAAACATACAAAATTCGGACCTAAACATAATAAATGCAGACTAAACGAAAAACCAAAAATGGGAGCCCAAAAATCGAAAATTTTAACAATAAAATCGAAAAGTTAGGTCAAAATAAAGAAAAATTTAGGTCAAAAGATTAAAAAAAAAAATATTTGTAATGTTGGCCAGAAAGTCGAAAATTTAGACAGTATATCGAAAACTCGGGCCTGAAGATAATAAATGCAGACTAAAAAATCGAAAATTTCAACAAACAAAACTCGAAAATACCGAAAAAAATAAAAAGAAATCTCGCATATAAATCAATAATTCAGGTTATAAATATTTTAACCAAAATCAACTCAAAATTTTGGAACTAGAATTAAAAATTCGGCCCGAAAAATAAAAAATGCGGATAAAAAAATCAAAAATTTTAACAATTAAATCGTCACAATAAAGAATATTTAGGTCAACAGATCAAAAATTTAGACCGAAAAGAATCGAAAATACAGGTCAAAAATCTAAAAATTCTGGCCAAAAAGTCGAAAATTTAAAAAATTAAATCGCAAAAGGTCTTAATAAGGGATATTTAGGATGAAAAGTTAAAATATTTTGACCAAAAATATCGAAAATACAGGTCAAAAATTTAAAAACCAAAAATTCGTCAGGAGAAATAAAAAATCGAAAATTTAGGTAAAAATAAAGAATATTTAGACCAAATGATCAAAAATTTAGACAAAAAACAACTTAAAAAAAAACTTAATAATAAAAAATGCAGAATATTCTAAGAAAAGGGTTTGAATTAATCTCAAAAATCAATCTATTATTCAAAATCATTTTCCATTTTTTTTAATAGGAAAATATTTTTTTTTAATTTTCGCTTTAATTAGCTTTAAAAGTTGAGACAAGGCACTTTTCTACTAAATGAAATCAGTGGCGGCTCGTGGAACATGTTGATGGTAGAGCCACTTATACAATACCTCCCTCCTTTTTTGAAGAAACAAAGAACCATTTATCTTGCTAGACAAATCGAATATTTTGGCCAAAAAATCAAAAATTTTTAACAAAACAGCCGAAGATCTAAATTATCGGCCAAAAAATCAAAAAACCTGGTTTAAAAATAAAAATGCACATCAAAAAATTGAAAATACAAGCAAAAGAAAAATAATTTGCCATTTTTAGCCCCAAAATAACTCTTTTTAGCTTAAAATAAGTTCCAAAGAGAAATTTGAAAATAATAGCAAAAATAAAAATCTATAGCCCTTTCACAGCCAACGGAAAGCGGATTTCAAGTTTTTAACATAATGTATTTAGATGAGGCTGAAAGACCTCTGGTCAATTGCCTGTTGAGGTCATTTGTAAAAGTGTCTCAATAAATGTATTGTCTCTCTCTCTCTCTGTATTTAGATGTTATTTCTGTGAATAAAGATGTTTGTATTTATAAAAATCAAATCAAAAAAATACGGAACAAAAAATACAAATTTAGGACCAAAAATCTAAACTTCGTACCCAAAAATCAAAGCTGTAGACCAAAAAATCAAAATTTTTAACAAACGAATCGAAAATTTAAGTCGAAATAAAGAAAAATTCGGCCAAAAGACCAAACATTGAAACAAAAAAGTAAAAACCTAAAAAGGTGAAAATTTAGACTAAACAACAAAAATTCGGGCGTAAAGATAAAAAATGCAGACAAAAAATCTAAAATTTCTACAAACCAATCCTTTTTTTTCGTCAAAATAAAGAATATTTAGACCAAAAAATGAAAAAAATCTACAATATAGCCTAAAACGGTGAAAATTTAAACAAAACATCGAAAACGAGTGTAAAGATAAAAATTGCAGACAAAAAAAATCGAAAATTTCTACAAACCAATCGAATATTTTGGTCAAAATAAAGAAAAATAAAAAAAAGTTGGAACAAAAAAATCGGAAATGCAGAAATCTCAAATATGGGCTAAGGAATCAAGAATCCTGATCTAAAAATAAAAAGCAGACCAAAAAATCGAAAGGTAGAAGCAAAATAATTTGCCACCAAAAATAAGTTTCTGACCAGAAATTCGAAAATAATAGCAAAAAATTAAAAAAATCACTAAATAAAATCAATAATCCAAGTTAAATAATGTAAAATATATTATATTATTTGTTTGGAATATGGAATACCAGTAATTTTTAACAATAAAAATTGATAAGCGAAAAATTTCTAGGGGGGGGGGGGGTAATTACCCGATTACCCCCCCTTTTAAATATTTGGATTCAATTGATCAATTGCATTTAAAATCTGGTATTTCGAACATAAAATCCAAGTTTTTGACTCTTAAACGCAGAATTTGAGTTCTAAAATCAAAAATTTGGATTATAATCTAGGAATGTCATGTAAAATCTCAAATTTGGACCATAGAATTCACGGTTTTGGACCTTAAACACAAATTTTTTGTAATAAAATAATAGTAATTTATTAATAATTTTATTAAAATACAGGGTGTTGCATTAAAAAAACACAACTTTGATATTTTAGGCCGTTTGGAACACCTTGTATAATATGAAATTAATTTTAAAGAGTAACCATAATAGACCCCTATATATCCTAAAAGTCAAATTATTTGAAAGCCACGTATTTTGGCCACACTATTCCGTGCCGTATAGCGTAAAAAACCCTATATATTTCAATCTATCCTAAATTTATTTCAATTGTTGATCAATTTATAAAAATATAAGATGACCTTGAAAAATTCATCTAATTTGGTATTTTGATCAATAATATATGTGATTTTTTCAGTTTTTTTTAGTGGTTAAAAAAATTATATTTGAAAAAATCTTATTTTGGGGCTTCCCGGGTCATGTCGGGGTTTTTTTGATATACGGCTTACGACTACTTTGGTTAAGGTCACAACTAATGATATTTTCATATTTATTTAAAAATCTGTGTCGGGTGGCATTTTGACCATTTTATATCGGGATACCCTTTTATTACCTCATAAATGGATTTTAAGCTGGTTTCGACCGAACTAAGCACCGACATGCGGTTTCGCATTTGTATTTTCTCTGACTGTACAATTAAGTTCGGGGGAGGGAATGTATTTATCAGGCTGCGCCTTCTCGACAACGTGCTGGCACAGTCCGGATTTTATCTTCCGAGTGTTGCAAGAATAGCCACCGGCTCTTATTTGTTATCGCCCCCTTCGTATGGCCACTCAGCAGCCACTCCTGATTGTGCATACGCCGTGCATAATTCTCACGTGGAATATCAATCCTTACAGGTTGACATAATTGTGCCGGCGACATGCCTTAACTCCGCACGCGATCTAGTCTGCGGTGATAATTCCTCGGGGTGGTTATTCTTTTGCGTCGCATTTAATCCCTCATTAATACCAATGATTTATTATGTCCCGGTTTGGTTCATCACTTTATTAACACGTTCACTGCGTTACGGGGCATATGTGACCCGTCGTGGGCTTCGAACTTACCTATAGGCAAAGGCTGTAATTTAAAAAAAATAATAAAAAGGACTACAAATTTATTGAAATAAAAAAAAATATCTATGACGTCATACGTGAAAGACAATTTTTGAAGACCCTAAAAAATGCGGAATAAAAAACAATTTTTTTTTCTGCAACTTCTCATTTCATAAATACCGAATTGGTTCCAGTTAGTTTCCACCCTGTATATGCCCCGTACCGCCTATTAAGAAGTCATACAAAAATCGTGGTCTCAGTGAACGTGTTAATTCTAATGATTTATTACGTCCCGGTTTGGTTTGTCACTTTATTAAAAAAAAAAAATGTCAAAATATTAAATAAAGTATATTAACATAATAACCGCTGCATCAAACGACAAGAAAAATACCTCTTTTATAGAAGTAAATTTTTAAATAATCGTTTTGACTGCCTACACATTTCAAGAAAAATCTGCATCGACAATTGCGAAAAATTTACATGTTAAATCGCCGCAGAGTTTTCAGACTGATTTCGCGATTCTGCTCCGAAGGTAACTTTTTTTTTGTGCCGATTTCGCATTCTTATCGGCGCGCCTAGCCTACTGATAAGATTGCCGGACCAGTACGCCCGCCACCTTCGCGAAGAACGTGCGCCGGTCGCGCTCAATTATTCCTTCGAAAACCGTTTATTGGATATTTTCACTTAGTTTTTGCAAAAATCGAATCCGCGTTGATTTCCCCAAACCAAGTGAGTGTGTGAACAATTTGTGATGGATTATCAATGATTTTTGCTATATTTTTCTAACCAAGACATGTCGAAACTTGCTCGGTGCAACAGTGCTAGTGTTAGTGGGATTTTCCGTTTCATCAGATCCATCGTCTGAAGGCAGGAGGTTGGGTGCCTTTACGGAATCTTCAGAGCACATATTTAGTAAGTCTTAATTTTTTCTTCTTGTATAGTTAATAGCCTTGACTTCTAGGCCCTGTAGACCTAGAAGTCTTAATGTCAATAACTGTATTTTTAATCCTGTCCACGTTTTCCCTCTTTCCCAGTGTAGATTTTTTAGGCCGTTTAACTGGATTGCGATTTTAATTCCATTGCAGGATCCTTTTTTTTTACAAATTTTCCTGTTCACGGTGTTTTCTCTTCCAGTGTACGTTTTTTTAAGCCACTTAATTAGAAAGTGCAGCCACTATGATTTTAATTCCATGCACATGTATCTTCCCCTTGCAGGATATTTTTCTAAAGATTTTCTTATCTTCTTATTTTACAGTTTTTTTAAGCCACTTAACTGAAACTACGATTTTAATTCTATCCAAATTTTCGATTTTTTAGAAATCACACCTTCAGGTCTGATCATTTTTGCTTACGCCTCTTAGAAAACTTAAAAAAAAACAAAAATTTAATAATTTCATCGCTCAAGTTTACATATTGTGGAAAATTCCCCAAAAAGGCAGTGCGAAAAAAATTATTCCTGTCCACATATTTTTTCTTCCCACTGCCGTTCTGGGGAATTTTCATTTTTCATTTTTGCTTAAGCCTCTTAGACAACTTAAAAAACAAAAATTTAATAATTTCATCGCTCAAGTTTACATATTGTGGAAAATTCCCCAAAAAGGCAGTGCGAAAAAAATTATTCCTGTCCACATATTTTTTCTTCCCACTGGCGTTCTGGGGAATTTTCATTTTTCATTTTTGCTTAAGCCTCTTAAACAACTTAAAAAACAAAAATTTAATAATTTCATCGCTCAAGTTTACATATTGTGGAAAATTCCCCAAAAAGGCAGTAGGAAAAAAATTATTCCTGTCCACATATTTTTTCTTCCCACTGCCGTTCTGGGGAATTTTCATTTTTCATTTTTGCTTAAGCCTCTTAGACAACTTAAAAAACAAAAATTTAATAATTTCATCGCTCAACTTTACATATTGTGGAAAATTCTCCAAAAAGGCAGTGCGAAAAAAATTATTCCTGTCCACAATTTTTTCTTCCCACTACCGTTCTGGGGAATTTTCCACAAAATGTAAACTTTAAAAATTTAATCCTGTCCACATATTTTTTCTTCCCACTACCGTTTCGAGGAATTTTCCACAATATGTAAACTTGGGAAAAGGAAAAACCTCGTGATTTCCCTGCTCCTTTAAATTTATGAAATATTTGTTTTTCAAAAAATTTATAACAACCAAATCTGAAGGTGTAATTTCCAAAAAATCGTAAATGTTGTTCTTACAAAAACACATTTATTTTTGGAAATACGGCGAAATCCAGAGCAAAATTATCTTTCTCTTTTAATGTTTGTTTTTAAATTATGAAATTATGAAACATTTTCCAAATATAAATCGCGAAGGTGAAATCCACAAAAATTTATCAGCCAAGTACAAATACAATAACTGATGTGACTGAAGGGCACCTGCCAAAGTAAAAAAAAAAATCCACAAAAAATCGTACTACCCACAAAATGTTTTTTAAAAATCAGCAATTACCAATTTTTATTCAATTTTGAAAGATCTCAAAAACACCATAAAAATCTAAAAAGTGATTATACAGGGTGTAACTGAATTCCGGTAGACCCCAAATATCATTTGCATTTTTGTATCTTTATGAAATTTAGTGTTTTTAGGGAATAAAGTGCGTCGACTTGTCTACTTTTAATAAAAATTCCACTTCCGGTCTAACATTTGTATTTTTACAACAAAAAAAAAATGAAATTTAATATAATATTTTTAGAGAATAAAATGTGTCGATATGTCTACTTTTAATAAAACTTCCACTTCCGGTTTAACCGGAAATGACCATAACTTTCCCATTTCAAATGGAACACCCAGTATATTTTTACATAATTTTATTCGTCTCAAAATTCTGAGTTCAGAGATGTATCATAAGTAATCTTTTGTTTATTAATTTTTTGTTTAGATTTCACTTAAATTTGTTTTTTATTTAAATTTAATTAAAATTTAAACAAAAAACTAAAAGGTCACTTATGAAACATCTCTAAACGCATTAAGATATGTAAAAATATACAGGGTGTTCCTTTTAAAATAGAAAAGTTAAAGTAACTTAATCTCACAAAGTATATGCAAAAATGCATATTTTTGGGGTCTATCATTTGTATTTTTACAACAAAAAAAAATATAAAATTTAATGTAACGTTTTTAGAGAATAAAATGTGTCGATATGTCTACTTTTAATAAAAATTCCACTTCCGGTTTAACTGGAAATGACCATAACTTTCCTATTTCAAATGGAACACCCAGTATATTTTTACATAATTTTATTCGTCTCTAAATTTTGAGTTCGGAGATGTATCCATCATAAGTGATCTTTGGTTTGTTAATTTTTTGTTTAAATTTCACTTAAATTTGTTTTTTATTTAAATTTAATTCAAATTTAAACAAAAAACTAAAAGGTAACTTATGATACATCTCTAAACGCATTAAGATATGTAACAATATAAAGGGTGTTCCTTTTAAAATAGAAAAGTTAAAGTAACTTTTGGAATTTATATTAAAAGTCTAAAAACAATTAATTTCACAAAGATATATGCAAAAATGCAAATTTTTTTTGGGGTCTATCATTTGTATTTTTACAACAATTTTTTTTTTAAATTTAATATAATGTTTTTAGAGAATAAAATGTGTCAATATGTCTACTTCTAAAAAAAATTCCACTTCCGGTTTAACCGGAAATGGTCATAACTTTCCTATCTCAAATAGAACACCCAGTATATTTTTACATAATTTTATTCGTCTCTAAATTCTGAGTTCAGAGATGTATCATAAGTGATCTTTTGTTTATTAATTTTTTGTTTAAATTTCACTTGAAATTGTTTTTTATTTAAATTTAATTCAAATTTAAACAAAAAACTAAAAGGTCACTTATGATACATCTCTAAACGCATTAAGATATGTAAAAATCTAAAGGGTGTTCCTTTTAAAATAGAAAAGTTAAAGTAACTGCTGAAATTTATATTAAAAGTCTAAAAACACTTAATTTCACAAAGATATATGCAAAAATGCAAATTATTTTTGGGGTCTATCATTTGTATTTTTACAAAAAAAAAAAAATTAAATTTAATATAATGTTTTTAGAAAATAAAATGTGTCGATATGTCTACTTTTAATAAAAATTCCACTTCCGGTTTAACCGGAAATGATCATAACTTTTCTATTTTAAGTAGAACACTCAGTATATTTTTACATAATTTTATTCGTCTCTAAATTCTGAGTTCAGAGATGTATCATAAGTGATCTTTTGTTTTTTAATTTTTTGTTTAAATTTAATTTAAATTTGTTTTTTATTTAAATTTAATTTAAATTTAAACAAAAAACTAACAACTAAAAGGTCACTTATGATCGACCTGTTCGAAGATTTTTACCAAAAATATTCTATTTCGGTTTTACTGAATTTATTTCATACGCTGTGTAAACTATAAGCACAGCGGGCAGCGACGCCATGAATTTCCAGCCACGGATTTTCCCGGCTCCTCCACCAAAAGCGTCATCGGAATTTTGAATTTTATTATAAACATAGATTGTCAAAATAGTGCAAATAAGCTGTGTAAACTATATATATAAACAGCCACGGATTTTTCCAGGTTCATCCACCAAAAGTGCGATAGGAAAAACAAAAAGAAAATCAATATTTCTGTTTAATCCATTGTGCACAATCCTCGTTCGTGTTTTATTAATTGGAGGGTGGGATACAGCCCACCCACCACCCCTGTATTAACTCCAACTTAACTCACAAACGCCGTTTTTGATGATTGTTAAACTTTTAATATCATAGATTTATTGAGAAATATAAAAAAGTCATTTAGTCGAAAAATTTCTTATGTAAGATGCCAATATTTTTATATTGCCAGTTCGACAATGAAAAGATCTCTTAAAATCAAGGACGAAAATACGGGGTTGTCATTTAAAACCAAAATGGATGACGTAATTACTCAGAAACAAATAACGACTGAAAATCGATTTTTATGCAAAAATGTGTAGTTTTTTGAAAGAAAATCGACCTGTTCGAGGATTTTTACCAAAAATATTTTATTTCGGTTTTACTGAATTTATTTCATACGCTGTGTAAACTATAACCACCGCGGACAGCGATGCCATGAATTTCCAGCCACTGATTTTCCCGGCTCCTCCACCAAAAGGGCGATGGGAATTTTTAATTTTATTATAAACATAGACTGTCAAAATAGTGCAAATAAGCTGTGTAAACTATAAGCACCGTATATATAGGGTGTTTCAGACCACCCGTTCACCACAAATATCTCCTGAAATACGAATCGGATTGAGATAAAAAAAAATATGTCCAAAAATATTTTTTGAGCCCTATCATGTAGTGTGAAATGTGAACCGCCCTCCCTCCCCCCTGGGTCGGGGAGGGGGGGGGGTAACTTTGAAATCTTAAAAGGGAACTCCAATTTTTTATTGCAGATTTGGATTCTATGCTAAAAAATATTAGGTTTTTATCCGAGAAAAAAAAAATTCGATGAGCGATAGATGGCGCTATATTCGGCAAAAACATGTATTGAATTATATTTATTTCTCGCATCAAATGATAGATGACCGCATTTTTTACGTAGTCATCTCTTAACTAAGGCGTTAATTGAAGTCATTCATAAAAAAAAATATTTGTAAAAAGAATCGTAGAAACGAATAAAAATCAATTTGATTATCAAATTCCATTCTACTCTTTTCTATTGTGGTAAAGTGTGAATGCTTGTAACGACAAACAGGATTTTTTTTAACTAAAAAAAAATGGTGATGTGGTCATCATGTTACTTTCTCCGACTTTATATTTACGTTTTCATGGGTTTATTTTGAATTGAAATCATATTTTAAATGTACATCGAGCGTTGCGTAAACTTGATGAAACTGACGCTTAAAACGTCAAAATCATGAAAGATGGAAAAATTATACTTCAAATTCAAAAACTCGGTTTACTCAAAAACTAACGAGATTTCGAAAAAAAAACTTATTCTTTAGAAGTTGTTCATTTTGGCATTCTCTACAATTATTATTCACATAAATTTGCTGTAACTATTATCGTTTCATAATTATAAACCAAAAATTAAAAAAAAAATAATACATTTTTTTCTCGAATAGCAATGATTTTATGAAAAATATTTTCAAGCAAAAGATATTCATTTCTTTGTTGTCTTCGATGTTTGTTTAAATATTTTTGTGATATTTTTCATATTGAAGAAAATATCGGCAAAACACAAAAAATAGTTTAGGTAAACACCCACTTCCGATGTACGAAATTTTACCAAAAGCTTTTCAGTCCTTCGTATTATCAAATAAGACGTATTTTCAAAGTTTCAAATCAATTGCTTTATTAGTTTTTGAGATACAGCGCGCACAGACAGACAGACACACACACAGACAGACACACACACAGACAGACACACACACACACAGACACAAAAAAAAATTCCAGAAATTGTTGAAATGGCATCTTGGGACCCCAAAACGGATATTTCCGTAAAAAAATTTTTTGAAAAAAAAATCACGATCACAATACTTTCTCGTACTTTCTCGTATGGAGAAAGTAAAAAGGTAAAAAAAATTTTTTTTTTGCTAATCGAAAAAAATGTTTCGAATAAAAATCTAATATATTTTAGAATAGAAGCCAAATCTGCAATAAAAAATAGGGGTACCCATTTAATATTTCAAAGTTACCCCCCACCCCGTCCCAGGGGGGAGGGGTGGTGGTTTAAATTTCACACCACACAATAGAGCTCAAAAAATAAATTTAGACGTATTTTTTTGTTCTTTTCAATTGTGGTAAAATATGAATGTTTGTAACGACAAACAGGATTTTTTTAAATTAAAAAAAAAATTAAAAAATTTTTTTTTCGAATAAAAACCTAA
Organism: Ocypus olens; assembly: GCA_910593695.2. Taxonomy (NCBI): domain Eukaryota; kingdom Metazoa; phylum Arthropoda; class Insecta; order Coleoptera; family Staphylinidae; genus Ocypus; species Ocypus olens. The sequence goes on along the minus strand of OU343059.1, from coordinate 8,073,824 downwards.
TATATTTTAGAGAAGAAGCCAAATCTGCAATAAAAAATAGGGGTACCTATTTAATATTTCAAAGTTACCCCCCACCCCGTCCCAGGGGGGAGGGGTGGTGGTTTAAATTTAACACCAGATAATAGAACTCAAAAAATTGTATTTTTTGGTATGTTAATCCGATTTGTATTTCGCGAGATATTTGGGGTGAAACACCCGGTATAAACAGCCACGGATTTTTCCCGGCTCATCCACCAAAACTGCGATAGGGATTTTTAATTTTATTATAAACATAGACTGTTAAAATAGTGCAAATCTCCATAGGGAGAGAGATGATAATTTATCTCCCTTAGGCGAGAAATTTCTCACACGATTTCGATCGCTGCGAACTCGAATTTCTAAAATATTATTTTATAATTTAAAATGTTTCTTCTTTATACAACAATAATAATTCAGTCTCCAGAATCAAGTTAGCCCGGAGTGAATTGATGGACCTGAAATTGAAACGACCTCCAGATTATGGTTTTGCGAGCCTGTGCAATAACATTCGTAGGGGTTAGGGGGAGGGGGTGATAATTCCTTCTGATAGTTTTCAACAGACCTTTTACGCCCGCACGAAAAGAATTCCGATGCAATTCTAAGTGAGCTACTTTTACGACCGTTAAGTTAGTTTACGGTCGGGGTTTATCGCGTTTGAATAAAATACCGCGATATCGAGTTTCTCCTTACGCTAGAGGATTTCCACATGAGCGTTCATAAACAAAAAAAAGAGGAAAAAAAAATACATGTAAATAGATTTGAGAAAAACCAACGACGACGCGCGCTCGAATTTTTACGCAAAGTGGTTTTTCTTACCATTCCCGTCATGCATAAAGCTGCGTTCGGTCCGAATATCTCGGTGCATTGGTAATCCCCGTCGTACATGACTCCAGGTAGGGCGTCCATTAATTCGAAACTGTGATCCGTCGGTGGGTCGTACAGACATGCACCAAAACCATAACTAAACTAAAACAGTTTACTGAAGTGATCTTGTTTCCACTGATTACATGGATCGGATTAATCAACGGTATTACCTTGGCGCCAGCAGTTCTCGACAATTCAATGAATTTTTGTTTGTGATCTTTCGATCCAGGTTGTCATGAAAATTTTTTTAGTTTTTACGGAAGCGTTTAAGAACGTCCGGGCCAAGATATGATATTTCTCTTACTCTAAGGCGTTCATGAGGAAAAGGCGACTGCAGTTGGACCACATGGTCGTCCTGGGCGGGATGTAGGGATTCATGACGGTCCTGCTCATCGACGAATCGAGGGCGGTATCGTGTTCCAGGCCCAGTCTATAAAATGTAATCCGATTAAATCCAATTTGAGGCACATGTGGTGTTACATCGCGAACGGTGCATGCACATTCGCAGGAGCTGACTAAGCGGAAAACTACACACGGACTGCCGCCATTTTTCTGGTTGACGAGCCAGAATGTTGATGAAATATCAAATATGGGACCGAATGAATTCTCGCGGAACGGGCAACACACACGGCAAAGGGCCGTTGGATGCGCGCCCTCGAAATTCAATATTGCTGGTTCGAATGCGGTCGCCGAGGATTTCAAACGTTTAAATACTGATAATGTTGCAATTCGATATCTGCGAATGAAAATATAAACGCGTACAATACTCTTCTGTTGCAACATTTCGACGAGTACGTTAGTAGGCTTTGTAGCCATTGTCAGTAACAAGAGGGTGGGAATAAATTGAAAATCATTTTTTGGAAAGCTTGTTGCCAGGCAATAATCATGAGAGCACGAAGGGAAATCTGTCGATTTATTTTCTAATTTATCGAACGCTTGAGTTGTATTTGGTTTGATTATTTTTTGAATATCTACAGCAGACATGTCAAACACGCGGCCTGCGGGCCGCATGCGGCCCACTTAGAAGTTGCCTGCGGCCCGGCAAGGTTGGTATCAAATATTTAAAAAAAAATATATACAAGGTAAAAATAATTTTTTTTTTTTTGGTTTCAATTGTAGTTTTTTTTGGTAATGCGGCCCGCGACTTGTGTGTAATACTTGATGTGGCCCTTGGTGGTAAACGTGTTTGACATGCCTGCTCTAGAGACTTCAAAAGGGAAATTTCCGTAAAAAAAAATTTCACAATCACAATAGTGACACACACGCACAATTTTTTTTTCCCAGAGATATTTGAAATGGACTTTAGGGACCGCAAAACTGATGTTTCCGTTAAAAAAAATTTGAAAAAATTTTCGCGATCACAACACAAAAACATCCATAATTATTTTTCCAGAAATATCTGAAATGGACTAGAGAGCTCAAAACGTACATTGCCCTTAAAAAAAAATTGAAAATTTTTTCACGATTACAATACAGACACACATAATTTTTCTTTTCAAGAAATATTTAAAATCAAAAACGGATACTTTCGTAAAAATTTTCACGGTTACAATGCAGACACGCATAATTTTTTTTCTAGAAATATTTGAAAGTGACCTAAAAACGGATATTTCCGTTAAAAAAATTTTTGGAAAAACTTTCACGCTCACAGTATGTACACACACAGACACATACACACCACATTTTTTTTCCAGAAATATTTCAAATGTACTCTAGGGCCCCCAAAACAGATATTCCCCTTAAAAAAATTTTTGCAAAAATTTCACGGTTAGTACAGACACACAATTTTTTTTCCAGAAATATTTAAAATGTACGCCAGGGACCTCAAAACAGTAAAAAAAAATTGAAAGAATTTTCACAATCACAATACAGACACACACACAATTTTTCTTTTCCAGAAATATTTGAAATGGACTCTAGAGACTTTAAAACAGATATTTCCGTAAAAAAAATTTGAAAAATTTTTCACAATCACAATGGAGACACTCACACACAATTTTTTTTTTCCCAGAAATATTTTAAATGGACTCTAGAGAGCTCAAAACGAATATTTCCGTTAAAAAAATGTTTGGAAAAAATTTCACAGTAATAATACAGACACACAAACAATTTTTACAGACACACATACAATTTTTCTTTTGCAGAAACATTTGACTCTAGAGACCCGAAAACGGATATTTCCGTGAAAAAAAAAATTGAAAATATTTTTGCGATCACAATACAGATACACACACTATTTTTCTTTTACCGAAATATTTGAAGTGGACTCTAGAGACATCAAAACGAATATTTCCGTGAAAAAAAATTTGCAAAAATTTTCACAATCACATTAGAGACACAGAGAAACACACAAACACATACATTTATTTCCCCAGAAATATTTGAAATAGACTCTGGGGAACTCAAAACGGATATTTCCGTTAAAAAAATTTTTGGAAAAACTTTCACGCTCACAGTATGTACACACACGGACACATACTCACCACATTTTTTTTCCAGAAATATTTCAAATGTACTCTAGGGACCCCAAAACAGATATTCCCGTTAAAAAAATTTTTGCAAAAATTTCACGGTTTGTACAGACACAATTTTTTTTCCAGAAATATTTAAAATGTACGCCAGGGACCTCAAAACAGTAAAAAAAAATTGAAAGAATTTTCACAATCATAATACAGACACACACACAATTTTTCTTTTCGAGAAATATTTGAAATGGACTCTAGAGACTTTAAAACAGATATTTTCGTAAAAAAAAAATTGGAAAATTTTTCGCAATCACAATGGAGACACTCACACACAATTTTTTTTTTCCCAGAAATATTTGAAATGGACTCTAGAGAGCTCAAAACAAATATTTCCGTTAAAAAAATGTTTGGAAAAAATTTCACAGTAATAATACAGACACACAAACAATTTTTACAGACACACATACAATTTTTCTTTTGCAGAAACATTTGACTCTAGAGACCCGAAAACGGATATTTCCGTGAAAAAAAAATTTGAAAATAGTTTTGCGATCACAATACAGATACACACACTATTTTTCTTTTCCCGAAATATTTGAAGTGGACTCTAGAGACCTCAAAACGGATATTTCCGTGAAAAAAATTTTGAAAAAATTTTTGCGATTACAATACAGCACACACAATTTTTCTTTTCCAGAAATATTTGAAATGGACTCTAAAGACATCAAAGCGGATATTTCCGACAAAAAAATGTTTAAAAAAATTTTCACGATCACAATACAGATACACACACAATTTTTCTTTTCCCGAAATATTTGAAATGGACTCTAGAGACCTCGAAACGAATATTTCCGTGAAAAAAAATTTGCAAAAATTTTCACAATCACATTAGAGACACAGAGAAACACACAAACACATACATTTTTTTTCCCCAGAAATATTTGAAATAGACTCTAGGGAACTCAAAACGGATATTTCTGTTAAAAAAGTTAGTAACGATTCCATTAGACACATACAATTTTTCTTTTGCAGAAACATTTGAAATGGACTCTAGAGACCCGAAAACGGATATTTCCGTGAAAAAAAAATTTGAAAATATTTTTGCGATCACAATACAGATACACACACTATTTTTCTGTTCCCGAAATATTTGAAGTGGACTGACTCTAGAGACCTCAAAACGGATCTTTCCGTTAAAAAAATTTTGAAAAAGTTTTATGACCACAATACAGACACATATTTTTTTTCCAAAAATATTTGAAATGGACTCTAGGACATCAAAACAGATATTTCCGTTCAAAAAAAAATTCTGATAAAAATTTTTCACAGTCACAACACAGGCGCACACATAATTTTTTTCCAGAAATATTTGAAATGGACTCTATAGACATCAAAACGGATATTTCCGTTAAAAAAAATTTACGATCACAATAGAGACACACAAAATTTTTCTTTTACAGAAATATTTGAAATGGACTCTAGAGCAGGCATGTCAAACACGCGGCCCGGCAAGGTTGGTATCAAATATTAAAAAAAAAATTATGTACAAGGTAAAAATAATTATTTCTTGTTTGGTTTCAATTGTAGTTTTTTTGGTAATGCGGCCCGCGGCTTGTGTGTAATACTTGATGTGGCCCTTGGTGGTAAATGAGTTTGACATGCCTGATCTACAGGGCAAACTAAACACAACGCGAAAAGAGTACTTAGCTTAAATTGTCCTTGAATCACCCGGGATGGACGATAACGTCCTTGATCTTGAATCCACTGGTGGCGGTTTAGCCAGTATCACTTAGTAGAAAATTCTTGGAAGTGATGGGATTGCGGTAAACGGGCGAACAGAATCGTTTTGTGCACGCACACATGACGAGAGAACATGGCGAGTCGTAAAAACGGCGTTCTTTATTTTTCCCGTTACTCCACACGCTCGTTGTTTTTTCACGACGACTCGATTTTCCAAATTGCAATAGATCGCGCAATGGCCGAACAATAGTTATCAATCAAATATCAAATATTTTCTAATCACAAGTGATTCTTCTCACCAGAATAATGCTGCGATTGGCCGAAACGAACGCACATGACCGAAATTGAGAATTTTTTGGTGTTTAGAAATTTTGCGTAGAACACCGCAATTGAGATTTTCTAATGGTGTTTAGTGCATTTTTCAATTGCAGCTTGCGTAAAACCGATACCTATTTTATATACACGATCATAATCATTAAACGTAATTTCCGCGAAATAGATAATAATAATAAAAGGTGACGCTGGTTAAAACACACTTAAGGAATATGAATGCTCGGTGAATACTAACGCGTGTCCAATCTCGTGTGCGATCGTGAAGCCCGTCCGGAGACCATTATCCAGGCATATGACCGCCTGATTCTGGGGATCGCAAATTCCGGCGAGCTTAGCGGCACCCAGAAGACCGCAGTTCTTGTCATCTCCGCAGATGTCAATCCTGTGGGGGGGAATAAATGTATAACATTAAGTTCTGGGCGGCACTCGCCTATCTCTCCGTTACGTCAGACCGGTTTCGGTAAGCTGTAAAACTCTAATTATTACATCGTCCGGAGCTTTTCGGTTGTGGGAAAATAACACAACAAAACTTTTCCGCCAAACTAGGAACGCCACGGTCTCGCGTGGCCCCTTTAATATTTATACAATTTAGCGTCAGTCCAGTTCAGTTTATTTATGCATGAAATTTATTGCCCAATATAAATATTTGTGACAGGAACTACAGTTCATTTAATAAACAGAAGGACTAAAGGTGAAACTCACATTTACACTACAGGGTGTCTACCATAAACAGTTCGTTAAAAGTTTACGGTGTTGCCGTTGCATTAAAAATTTGAAAAAATCCTAGTCACACTGTTAAAATATTTTCAACTTTCTTTCACTTCCGATTTCCTGTACCACCAAATTTGTTATTTTAAATAGAACACACTGTATATATCATACAATATTTTGTAGGAACATATGTATACTTATCTCTTTTATATTCGATGATTTCCCGAATTACGGAGTATTAACATAATTAAATAAATAATAAACGAAGATTCTCTGTGGTGCAACTGGTAGCATCGCAGACCGGAGATCTGGAGGTTGCAGGTTCGATCCCTGTCGGAAGCATGTTCATACTTTTGATTCAGCTATATACGGAGAATCTTTGTTTATTATTTATTTAATTATCTCTTTTATTTTCAACAAAATTATTTCTAAAATTTTGACCTCTAAAAGGCAGCTTGAAATCCGTCTGTAATTTTTCTTAAGAATAAGATAAAAATATGATTTACATCTCTAATTATACCTAAAGGATGGCTCTATGAGTAAAATAATTTGAAGCTGTCAATTTTGACAATAAGTGTTCTTAAAATGTCAATTTACCTCTAAGTGCCTTCTTAAATATCTCGTAATTCAATTTTTTTAATCGAATGACCCAATTTGAATAATATAACATGATTGGGAGGAAAATTTACAACAAGTATTATACAACCACACTTCTCAAAAATCCCTTTATACCAATTTCGGCTCGAATTAAAAAAATTATTAAAAATAAAAACAGTGCCTTGTTAATAAAATTACACGGGGTAATTAAACAAATTACAAATTTTTAATTTTTTTATTTTCGAATGTACGTTGGAAAAGAAAAAAAATAGAAAAATAAAAAAAAAAATTTTAACAAAATATCATTCTTCCATTTAAAACAAAATAAGTTTGGTTTTTAAAAATCCACTTATTTTTTAACGAGTTACAAATTTTTGAATTTTTTATTTTTGTACGTTTAATATTTTGATGTTGAAAATGAAAAAAATGAAAAAAAAATAGTAAACTTGTAGCAAAAGTTTCAAAAAAATTAGATCTTATTAACAAAACATCATTCTTCCAAAAGAAGTTTGGGTTTTCAAAATCCGTTTATTTTTTAAAGTTACAAATTTTTTAAATTTTTGATATTTGCACGTCTAATACTTTAAACATTTCAAAAAATAGGAAACATGTTGAAAAATTTCAAAAAAATTAAATTTACTAACAAAACATCATTCTTCTTGGTTTTTGAAAATACGCTTATTTTTTAACCAGATGATTTTTTTTTATTTTTTATTTTTTTTTCGCACGTTTAATATTTGGACGTTGAAAAAGAAAAAAAAAGAAAAAAATAGTAAACGTATAGTACGAATTTCAAAAAAATTAGGTCTTATTAACAAAACATCATTCTTCCAAAATAAGTTTGGTTTTTAAAAATACATTCATTTTTTAACAAGTTACAAATTTTTTAAATTTTTAATTTTTGCACGCTTAATATTTTGACGTTGAAAAAGAAAAAAATTTAAAAAAATAGTAAACGTGTAGCAAAAATTTCAAAAAATTACATCTTATTAACAAAACATCACGCTTCCAAAATAAGTTTGGTCTTTGAAAATCCACCTATTTTTTAACGAGATACAAATTTTTGAATTTTTCTTTATTTTCGCACGTCTAATATTTGTATGTTGAAAAAAAAATAAAGAAAATATAATATATGTGTGGAAAAATTTCGAAAAAATTAAATCTTATTAACAAAACATCATTCTTCCAAAATAAGTTTGAGTTTTTAAAATCCATTCATTTTTTAACGAGTTACAAATTTTTGGAATTTTTTATTTTTGCACTAATATTTGTACGTTAAAATTTTTTTTAAAAAATATAATAAACGTGTGGGAAAAATATCAAAAAAATACATCCTATTAACAAAATATCATTATTTGAAAATACGTTTAATTTTTAAAAATCTGCTTCATTTTTAACGAGTTATAATTTTTAAATATTTGCACGTCTAATATTTGTACGTTCGAATGAAACAAAAATTTAAAAAAAAATAGTAAACGTGTAGGAAACATTTCAGAAAAATTAGAATCTATTAAAGAAAACATCATTCTTCCAAGATATGTTTGTCTTTTGAGAATCCACTTATTTTTAAACGAGTTACAAATTTTTGATTTTTTTTTTTTTGAATGTCTAATATTTGTACGTTGGAGAAGAAAAAAATAATTAAAAAATAGTAAACGTGTAGGGAATATTTCAAAAAATTAGATCTTATCAACAACATACCATTCTTCCAAAATACGTTTGGTTTTTGAAAATCCACTTAATTTTTAATAAGTTACAATTTTTATTATTTTTTTATTTTTGCACGTTTAATATTTGGACTTTGAAAAGGAAAAAAAATTAAAAAAGTAGTAAACGTTTAGCAAAAATTTCAAAAAAACTGTATCTTATTAACAAAACATCATTCTTGCAAAATAAGTTTGGGTTTTGAAAATCCGTTCATTTTTTATAGAGTTACAATTTTTTTAAATTTTTGATTTTTGCTCATCTGATATTTGAAAAATTTCTAAAAAAATAGAAAACAAGTAGTAAAAATTAAAAAAAATTAGATCCTATTAACAAAATATCATTCTTCCTCTTTGGTTTTCGAAAGTCCAATTATTTTTTTAACGAGTTATATATTTTTTATTTTCCACGTCTAATATTTGTACGTTGAAAACGAAAAAAAAAAAAAATTTTTAAATAGTAAACGTGTAGGAAAATTTCAAAAAAATTACATTTAATTAACAGAACATCATTGTTTCAAAATAAGTTAGAAAATTCGTTAAGTTACAAATTTTTGAAATTTTTGATTTTTGCACATCTAATACTTTAAAATTTTTAAAAATAGGTATAATTTCAAAAAAATTTGATCCTATTAACAAAACATCATTCCTACAAAATAATTTCGGTTTTTGAAAATCCACTTATTTTTTAACGAGTTACAATTTTTTAATTTTTTTTTATTTCCGCACTTCTGTAGTTGTACGTTAAAAAGGAAAAAAAGAAAATAGACATAGTAAACGTGTGGGAAAAAATTCAAAAAAATTGGATCTTATTAACAAAACATCATTCTTCAGAAGTAAGTTTGGTTTTTGAAAATCCGCTTCTTTTTTAACGAGTAACAATTTTTTTCAATTTTCGCACGTCCAATGCTTTCAAAATTTTAAAAAATAGGAAAAATTTCAAAAAAAATTGATCCTATTAAGAAAACACCATTCTTTTAAAATAAGTTCGGTTTTTGAAAATCCACATATTTTTTACCGAGTTTTTTTTTCCACGTCTAATATTTCTACCTTCGAAAAGCACCAAAAATTAAAAAAATAGTAAACTTGAGGGAAAATTTTTAAAAACCAGAACGTATTAAAGAAAACATTATTCTTCCCAGATAAGTTTGTTTTTTTAGAATCCACTTATTTTTAAACGAAATTTTTGAAATTTAATAATTTAAATATTACAAAAAATAGGAAACATGTAGGAAAAATTAAAAAAAAAAATGAAATTTTATTAACAAAACATCATTCTTTCAAAATAAGTTTGGTTTTTGAAAATGGGTTTATTTTTTAACGAGTTACAAATTTTTGAAATTTGTATTTTTCGCATGTGTAATATTTGTACGCTCGAGAAGAACAAGATAGTAAACGTGTAGGGAATATTTCAAAAAATTAGAACGTATTCAAGAAAACATCATTTTTCCAAAATAAGTTTGGTTTTTGAAAATCTACTTATGTTACAAATTTTGGAATTTTTTTATATTCGCACGTTGGAAAGAAAAAAAAATAAAAATAAAATAGGAATTAAATGAGGCCTGACAGTCCCTTTAACCGAGTTTGATTGATATAAATTACACAGGGTGTACAAAATTGAGTGTCAAACTTTTATTTTTATTATTTTTAATTGGAGCCCCTGTATAGTCTTTTGTCATTCTATGTGGAATATTAAAAAAAAAAAAACAATTTTCTTTATCACAACTCTATCGCAATTCTTAACACATTAAAATTTATTTGCAGAAAACTCGTTTTATCAATTATTCATATGGACATTTTTTATTTTTTTTTATTCATTTAGAAACGGGAAACCCCTATTACAAGTTTTATCAATTATTCATATGGCCATTTTTTATTAATTTTTTTAAATTTTTTTTAGAACCGGAAACCCCTATTACAATAAAGATTTATACAATTATTTTTTTATGAATAAAAATTAAGGGAGGCCTTGAAAAACAATTTGTTGGCATATTACAATTATCATTATACTTTTGAATAGTAATTCTGGTGAATGCGCCGGGGAACACACGGGAGCCAACCGCGTTGATTTTATTAAGGCGATATACTCGTACCGCCATAACTTCTAACTTCTCTAACCCAACCCCCCCTCTATTGGTTTACAGTAAATTAGTTTTATATTCAGATGCAAATGGGGCAACTATCATTAAATTTATGTCAGACTGACATGTGGAACATTAACGATTTAATTTGATGGGGACGTGCACGTAACTTTGGAGGATCCTGTCGGTATCAAGAGCCCATTAATCAGTTCGATGCTCATGATCTAATGGTCACTTGGACTATCAGATTTTACAGGCTTGTCTTCTTCCGGTTAAAAAGTCTTATAAAGTATTAAATAAAACGCTAGATTATGGAGTGCAACAAAACCTTACCTCGTTAAAAGAAGGGCGATGTCATGATGATTGGGATGAAAGTCCTCTTGCGGATTCATCTTCGCCTGCCACTTGCTGAAATAATCCAGGGTCTTCTCGGGATTTTTATTAAGCGCCAAATTCATCTGAGAAATAAACAAACAAAAATTTAAAACGCTAATTAATAGCGTTGAGTGCTTAGACTTCCATTCGAAAGGAGGTATGAAACGCTGGCTTTACCTCGTGATCCTCGCATTCAAGACGAATCATCCGTACGATCGCTAAATGGATATTGACGCCCAGAGTTTCGTCGTGAAATAGGTCGCTCGCCTGCAATAAAACCTCGTGTTAAATTAATTTCCTCTCGGAGTCACCTTTTGATAAAGATGCAACTTTTAAGGTTGCGGTACTTTAAGTTATCAGAAGGTGAGAAATTGTCACACTTGCAATATTAAAAACTGTCATGACGAAATTTTCGATATCAATCTCCTTGCGATATTGCAAAATGGAGCGGTCCAATACGGCGAGGGCCTCAATGTGCAGTTCGGTTAGGTTCGCCTCCGGGAATTTATGCGCGGATTTTTTCGTCAGGCAGACGTGGTTAATCCCGGAACCGGTGGCGCAAGCGGGACCCCGACGGAGCGGTGCGTCCTCTTCTTTGTACAAGGCGTGCGGGTGCGGGTCATTGCCGGATGGATCATGCCCCGCCATTGGTTCTATCAAGTAGTGTCCCCCACTTGTACGGATGTAACCTGTCTTTTAAAATAAGATTACGTGTTAAGTACTTTATGAGGTGGATTAGTCATACAACTACACAACTGTAAAAGTTTAGAGTTGCGGGCTTTATAGAAGTTTTATGGCCCTAGGTTATTATCTATCCTAGCAATATATTAAAGCTTCAAAAATTTTACTAACCAAACCATCGCAAGCAGACAGAGCCACTCTGGATTCATCGTCATCTTTAACCGAACCGGTAAATTGGCACCGGGCATCGAACCTTTTCAATTTTCCATCCCCATCATTGTTTTCGTGCGTTTCGACGATCATCCCCGGTCCGAGCACGTCTCGATTCGGTTCCAACTCTAAATAATGATCCTCGCCGCTAATTGGGACGCGGTAGTAAACTTTCTCATCCGCGCTCCTCTTATTATACACGTGCAGGGTCTTGCTCTTGGTGAATCTTGGAAAGTGACGAGGGATCGAGAAAGACTTGTGCAGTCCATTTTCGTCCACCCTCGTGGGGACCACAACCTCGTAATCCTTTGTTTTAAAACCGTATTTACCTGCGAACGAATTCGAATTTCGTGTACAATTTCCTATCAGTGTGCATTCGATAATTTACCTTTGTACCGGAAAGTTGCGTCGTTGAACGCGACGCCGCAACAAATAGAATGCAGGAACAAACAAATCAGAACAGAGGCGGTACAATGGACCATTCCACTTTTAACTTCGAATTTCGCTGCAGTTCTGCTAAAGTAGTCGCTCTTTTAAAACTAACAAAGGGTTCGGATATGCACAAAGTCACGTAGAGTTGTGCGAAACGTCAAAATGATTGATTAACTTCCATTGAAATGTTACTCCTAGATTATTCCGCGTCCACAATTCCGATTGTATTACAAGGATACGCACGCAATTACATGTTTTAAACATTACGGGCTGTAGGTGGCGCAATATACTTTAAAATGAAATCTTTGAACTTTTCTAATAATCATCGTAGACCATTGAAGAATACCTTTCAGCTATCTTCAATAGCAAAAAAAATAGCTAGTCACCATGAACATTTTAGAAAATTTACAAAAATAATTGATTTTTAAGACTTTGATCGGCCGTAGCGGCCGAACGAAAACTCCAAATTGAACGCGGTTTGCAAATCTGAGCTCCTCTTACGTCAATTAGTAGGTTTAGAGATTTTCAATTTTTGATGAAAACGTGAAAAAAGAAATGAGTAAACCCCTTGGAAATTTGTTAAAAAATGCAACTTTCTTAATAATCATCGTAGACTATTGAATTTAACTTTTTTTTCATCAGAAAAATAAGAGAAATTGATTGCCGTTAAAAAAATTGAGCTATCTTCAATAGCAAAAAAAATAGTCAGTCACTGTGAACATTTTTGAAAATTTAAGAAAATAATTGATTTTTCAGACTTTGATCGGCCGTAGCGGTCAAACTAAAACTCCAAATTGAACGCGGTTTGCAAATCTGAGCTCCTCGTACGTCAATTAGTCGGTTTAGAGATTTTTAATTTTTGATGAAAACACGAAAAAAAGACATGAGTAAACCCCTAGGAAATTTGTTAAAAAATGCAACTTTCTTAATAATCATCGTAGACTATTGAATTTAACTTTTTTTTCATCAGAAAAACGAGAGAAATTGATTGCCGTTAAAAAAATGAAGCTATCTTCAATACCAAAAAAATTAGTCAGTCACAGTGAACATTTTTGAAAATTTACGAAAATAATTGATTTTTCAGACTTTGATCGGCCGTAGCGGCCAAACGAAAACTCCAAATTGAACGCGGTTTGCAAATCTGAGCTCCTCGTACGTCAATTAGTCGGTTTAGAGATTTTTAATTTTTGATGAAAACACGAAAAAAAGACATGAGTAAACCCCTTGGAAATTTGTTAAAAAATGCAACTTTCTTAATAATCATCGTAGACTATTGAATTTAACTTTTTTTTCATCAGAAAAACGAGAGAAATTGATTGCCGTTGAAAAATTTCAGCTAACTTCAATAGCAAAAAAATTAGTCAGTCACTATGAACATTTTAGAAAATTAAATAAAATAATTGATTTTTCAGACTTTGATCGGCCGTAGCGGCCAAACGAAAACTCCAAATTGAACGCGGTTTGCAAATCTGAGCTCCTCGTACGTCAATTAGTAGGTTTAGAGATTTTTCATTTTTGATGAAAACACGAAAAAAAAGACAAGAGTAAACCCCTAGGAAATTTGTTAAAAAATGCAACTTTCTTAATAATCATCGTAGACTATTGAATTTAACTTTTTTTTCATCAGAAAAACGAGAGAAATTGATTGCCGTTAAAAAAATTGAGCTATCTTCAATAGCAAAAAAATTAGTCAGTCACTATGAACATTTTTGAAAATTTACGAAAATAATTGATTTTTCAGACTTTGATCGGCCGTAGCGGCCAAACTAAAACTCCCAATTGAACGCGGTTTGCAAATCTGAGCTCCTCGTACGTCAATTAGTCGGTTTAGAGATTTTTAATTTTTGATGAAAATACGAAAAAAAGACATGAGTAAACCCCTTGGAAATTTGTTAAAAAATGCAACTTTCTTAATAACCATCGTAGACTATTGAATTTAACTTTTTTTTCATCAGAAAAATGAGAGAAATTGATTGCCGTTAAAAAAATTGAGCTATCTTCAATAGCAAAAAAATTAGTCAGTCACTATGAACATTTTAGAAAATTAAATAAAATAATTGATTTTTCAGAATTTGATCGGCCGTAGCGGCCAAACGAAAACTCCAAATTGAACGCGGTTTGCAAATCTGAGCTCCTCGTACGTCAATCAGTCGGTTTAGAGATTTTTAATTTTTGATGAAAACACGAAAAAAAGACATGAGTAAACCCCTTGGAAATTTGTTAAAAAATGCAACTTTCTTAATAATCATCGTAGACTATTGAATTTAACTTTTTTTTCATCAGAAAAACGAGAGAAATTGATTGCCGTTAAAAAAATTGAGCTATCTTCAATAGCAAAAAAATTAGTCAGTCACTATGAACATTTTTGAAAATTTACGAAAATAATTGATTTTTCAGACTTTGATCGGCCGTAGCGGCCAAACTAAAACTCCCAATTGAACGCGGTTTGCAAATCTGAGCTCCTCGTACGTCAATTAGTCGGTTTAGAGATTTTTCATTTTTGATGAAAACACGAAAAAAAAGACAAGAGTAAACCCCTAGGAAATTTGTTAAAAAATGCAACTTTCTTAATAATCATCGTAGACTATTGAATTTAACTTTTTTTTCATCAGAAAAACGAGAGAAATTGATTGCCGTTAAAAAAAATTGAGCTATCTTCAATAGCAAAAAAATTAGTCAGTCACTATGAACATTTTTGAAAATTTACGAAAATAATTGATTTTTCAGACTTTGATCGGCCGTAGCGGCCAAACTAAAACTCCCAATTGAACGCGGTTTGCAAATCTGAGCTCCTCGTACGTCAATTAGTCGGTTTAGAGATTTTTAATTTTTGATGAAAATACGAAAAAAAGACATGAGTAAACCCCTTGGAAATTTGTTAAAAAATGCAACTTTCTTAATAACCATCGTAGACTATTGAATTTAACTTTTTTTTCATCAGAAAAATGAGAGAAATTGATTGCCGTTAAAAAAATTGAGCTATCTTCAATAGCAAAAAAATTAGTCAGTCACTATGAACATTTTAGAAAATTAAATAAAATAATTGATTTTTCAGAATTTGATCGGCCGTAGCGGCCAAACGAAAACTCCAAATTGAACGCGGTTTGCAAATCTGAGCTCCTCGTACGTCAATCAGTCGGTTTAGAGATTTTTAATTTTTGATGAAAACACGAAAAAAAGACATGAGTAAACCCCTTGGAAATTTGTTAAAAAATGCAACTTTCTTAATAATCATCGTAGACTATTGAATTTAACTTTTTTTTCATCAGAAAAACGAGAGAAATTGATTGCCGTGAAAAAAATTGAGCTATCTTCAATAGCAAAAAAATTAGTCAGTCACTATGAACATTTTTGAAAATTTACGAAAATAATTGATTTTTCAGATTTTGATCGGCCGTAGCGGCCAAACTAAAACTCCAAATTGAACGCGGTTTGCAAATCTGAGCTCCTCGTACGTCAATTAGTCGGTTTAGAGATTTTTAATTTTTGATGAAAACACGAAAAAAAGACATGAGTAAACCCCTTGGAAATTTGTTAAAAAATGCAACTTTCTTAATAATCATCGTAGACTATTGAATTTAACTTTTTTTTCATCAGAAAAACGAGAGAAATTGATTGCCGTTAAAAAAATTGAGCTATCTTAAATAGCAAAAAAATAGTCGGTCACAGTGAACATTTTTGAAAATTTACGAAAATAATTGATTTTTCAGACTTTGATCGGCCGTAGCGGCCAAACTAAAACTCCAAATTGAACGCGGTTTGCAAATCTGAGCTCCTCGTTCGTCAATTAGTCGGATTGGACATTTTTAATTTTTGATAAAAACCCGAAAAAAAGACATGAGTAAATTTGAATTTGTTAAAAAATGCAACTTTCTTAATAATCATCGTAGACTATTGAATTTAACTTTTTTTTCATCAGAAAAACGAGAGAAATTGATTGCCGTTGAAAAATTTCAGCTAACTTCAATAGCAAAAAAATTAGTCAGTCACTATGAACATTTTAGAAAATTAAATAAAATAATTGATTTTTCAGACTTTGATCGGTCGTAGCGGCCAAACGAAAACTCCAAATTGAACGCGGTTTGCAAATCTGAGCTCCTCGTACGTCAATTAGTCGGTTTAGAGATTTTTAATTTTTGATGAAAACACGAAAAAAAGACATGAGTAAACCCCTTGGAAATTTGTTAAAAAATGCAACTTTCTTAATAATCATCGTAGACTATTGAATTTAACTTTTTTTTTCATCAGAAAAACGAGAGAAATTGATTGCCGTTAAAAAAATTGAGCTATCTTAAATAGCAAAAAAAATAGTCGGTCACAGTGAACATTTTTGAAAATTTACGAAAATAATTGATTTTTCAGACTTTGATCGGCCGTAGCGGCCAAACTAAAACTCCAAATTGAACGCGGTTTGCAAATCTGAGCTCCTCGTTCGTCAATTAGTCGGATTGGACATTTTTAATTTTTGATAAAAACCCGAAAAAAAGACATGAGTAAATTTGAATTTGTTAAAAAATGCAACTTTCTTAATAATCATCGTAGACTATTGAATTTAACTTTTTTTTCATCAGAAAAACGAGAGAAATTGATTGCCGTTGAAAAATTTCAGCTAACTTCAATAGCAAAAAAATTAGTCAGTCACTATGAACATTTTAGAAAATTAAATAAAATAATTGATTTTTCAGACTTTGATCGGCCGTAGCGGCCAAACGAAAACTCCAAATTGAACGCGGTTTGCAAATCTGAGCTCCTCGTACGTCAATTAGTAGGTTTAGAGATTTTTCATTTTTGATGAAAACACGAAAAAAAGACAAGAGTAAACCCCTAGGAAATTTGTTAAAAAATGCAACTTTCTTAATAATCATCGTAGACTATTGAATTTAACTTTTTTTTCATCAGAAAAACGAGAGAAATTGATTGCCGTTAAAAAAATTGAGCTATCTTCAATAGCAAAAAAATTAGTCAGTCACTATGAACATTTTTGAAAATTTACGAAAATAATTGATTTTTCAGACTTTGATCGGCCGTAGCGGCCAAACTAAAACTCCAAATTGAACGCGGTTTGCAAATCTGAGCTCCTCGTACGTCAATTAGTCGGTTTAGAGATATTTCATTTTTGATGAAAACACGAAAAAAAGACATGAGTAAATCCCTTGGAAATTTGTTAAAAAATGCAACTTTCTTAATAATCATCGTAGACTATTGAATTTAACTTTTTTTTCATCAGAAAAACGAGAGAAATTGATTGCCGTTAAAAAAATTGAGCTATCTTAAATAGCAAAAAAAATAGTCGGTCACAGTGAACATTTTTGAAAATTTACGAAAATAATTGATTTTTCAGACTTTGATCGGCCGTAGCGGCCAAACTAAAACTCCAAATTGAACGCGGTTTGCAAATCTGAGCTCCTCGTTCGTCAATTAGTCGGATTGGACATTTTTAATTTTTGATAAAAACCCGAAAAAAAGACATGAGTAAATTTGAATTTGTTAAAAAATGCAACTTTCTTAATAATCATCGTAGACTATTGAATTTAACTTTTTTTTCATCAGAAAAACGAGAGAAATTGATTGCCGTTGAAAAATTTCAGCTAACTTCAATAGCAAAAAAATTAGTCAGTCACTATGAACATTTTAGAAAATTAAATAAAATAATTGATTTTTCAGACTTTGATCGGCCGTAGCGGCCAAACGAAAACTCCAAATTGAACGCGGTTTGCAAATCTGAGCTCCTCGTACGTCAATTAGTAGGTTTAGAGATTTTTCATTTTTGATGAAAACACGAAAAAAAGACAAGAGTAAACCCCTAGGAAATTTGTTAAAAAATGCAACTTTCTTAATAATCATCGTAGACTATTGAATTTAACTTTTTTTTCATCAGAAAAACGAGAGAAATTGATTGCCGTTAAAAAAATTGAGCTATCTTTAATAGCAAAAAAATTAGTCAGTCACTATGAACATTTTTGAAAATTTACGAAAATAATTGATTTTTCAGACTTTGATCGGCCGTAGCGGCCAAACTAAAACTCCAAATTGAACGCGGTTTGCAAATCTGAGCTCCTCGTACGTCAATTAGTCGGTTTAGAGATATTTCATTTTTGATGAAAACACGAAAAAAAGACATGATAAACCCCTTGGAAATTTGTTAAAACATGCAACTTTCTTAATAATCATCGTAGACTATTGAATTTAACTTTTTTTTCATCAGAAAAACGAGAGAAATTGATTGCCGTTAAAAAAATTGAGCTATCTTAAATAGCAAAAAAAATAGTCGGTCACAGTGAACATTTTTGAAAATTTACGAAAATAATTGATTTTTCAGACTTTGATCGGCCGTAGCGGCCAAACTAAAACTCCAAATTGAACGCGGTTTGCAAATCTGAGCTCCTCGTTCGTCAATTAGTCGGATTGGACATTTTTAATTTTTGATAAAAACCCGAAAAAAAGACATGAGTAAATTTGAATTTGTTAAAAAATGCAACTTTCTTAATAATCATCGTAGACTATTGAATTTAACTTTTTTTTCATCAGAAAAACGAGAGAAATTGATTGCCGTTGAAAAATTTCAGCTAACTTCAATAGCAAAAAAATTAGTCAGTCACTATGAACATTTTAGAAAATTAAATAAAATAATTGATTTTTCAGACTTTGATCGGCCGTAGCGGCCAAACGAAAACTCCAAATTGAACGCGGTTTGCAAATCTGAGCTCCTCGTACGTCAATTAGTAGGTTTAGAGATTTTTCATTTTTGATGAAAACACGAAAAAAAGACAAGAGTAAACCCCTAGGAAATTTGTTAAAAAATGCAACTTTCTTAATAATCATCGTAGACTATTGAATTTAACTTTTTTTTCATCAGAAAAACGAGAGAAATTGATTGCCGTTAAAAAAATTGAGCTATCTTCAATAGCAAAAAAATTAGTCAGTCACTATGAACATTTTTGAAAATTTACGAAAATAATTGATTTTTCAGACTTTGATCGGCCGTAGCGGCCAAACTAAAACTCCAAATTGAACGCGGTTTGCAAATCTGAGCTCCTCGTACGTCAATTAGTCGGTTTAGAGATATTTCATTTTTGATGAAAACACGAAAAAAAGACATGAGTAAATCCCTTGGAAATTTGTTAAAAAATGCAACTTTCTTAATAATCATCGTAGACTATTGAATTTAACTTTTTTTTCATCAGAAAAACGAGAGAAATTGATTGCCGTTAAAAAAATTGAGCTATCTTAAATAGCAAAAAAAATAGTCGGTCACAGTGAACATTTTTGAAAATTTACGAAAATAATTGATTTTTCAGACTTTGATCGGCCGTAGCGGCCAAACTAAAACTCCAAATTGAACGCGGTTTGCAAATCTGAGCTCCTCGTTCGTCAATTAGTCGGATTGGACATTTTTAATTTTTGATAAAAACCCGAAAAAAAGACATGAGTAAATTTGAATTTGTTAAAAAATGCAACTTTCTTAATAATCATCGTAGACTATTGAATTTAACTTTTTTTTCATCAGAAAAACGAGAGAAATTGATTGCCGTTGAAAAATTTCAGCTAACTTCAATAGCAAAAAAATTAGTCAGTCACTATGAACATTTTAGAAAATTAAATAAAATAATTGATTTTTCAGACTTTGATCGGCCGTAGCGGCCAAACGAAAACTCCAAATTGAACGCGGTTTGCAAATCTGAGCTCCTCGTACGTCAATTAGTAGGTTTAGAGATTTTTCATTTTTGATGAAAACACGAAAAAAAGACAAGAGTAAACCCCTAGGAAATTTGTTAAAAAATGCAACTTTCTTAATAATCATCGTAGACTATTGAATTTAACTTTTTTTTCATCAGAAAAACGAGAGAAATTGATTGCCGTTAAAAAAATTGAGCTATCTTTAATAGCAAAAAAATTAGTCAGTCACTATGAACATTTTTGAAAATTTACGAAAATAATTGATTTTTCAGACTTTGATCGGCCGTAGCGGCCAAACTAAAACTCCAAATTGAACGCGGTTTGCAAATCTGAGCTCCTCGTACGTCAATTAGTCGGTTTAGAGATATTTCATTTTTGATGAAAACACGAAAAAAAGACATGATAAACCCCTTGGAAATTTGTTAAAACATGCAACTTTCTTAATAATCATCGTAGACTATTGAATTTAACTTTTTTTTCATCAGAAAAACGAGAGAAATTGATTGCCGTTAAAAAAATTGAGCTATCTTCAATAGCAAAAAAAATAGTCAGTCACTATGAACATTTTTGAAAATTTACGAAAATAATTGATTTTTCAGACTTTGATCGGCCGTAGCGGCCAAACTAAAACTCCAAATTGAACGCGGTTTGCAAATCTGAGCTCCTCGTACGTCAATTAGTCGGTTTAGAGATTTTTCATTTTTGATGAAAACACGAAAAAAAGACATGATTAAACCCCTTGGAAATTTGTTAAAAAATGCAACTTTCTTAATAATCATCGTAGACTATTGAATTTAACTTTTTTTTCATCAGAAAGACGAGAGAAATTGATTGCCGTTAAAAAATTTCAGCTATCTTCAATAGCAAAAAAATTAGTCAGTCACCATGAACATTTTAGGAAATTTTAGAAAATAATTGATTTTTCAGACTTTGATCGGCCGTAGCGGCCAAACTAAAACTCCAAATTGAACGCGGTTTGCAAATCTGAGCTCCTCGTTCGTCAATTAGTCGGATTGGACATTTTTAATTTTTGATAAAAACCCGAAAAAAAGACATGAGTAAATTTGAATTTGTTAAAAAATGCAACTTTCTTAATAATCATCGTAGACTATTGAATTTAACTTTTTTTTCATCAGAAAAACGAGAGAAATTGATTGCCGTTGAAAAATTTCAGCTAACTTCAATAGCAAAAAAATTAGTCAGTCACTATGAACATTTTAGAAAATTAAATAAAATAATTGATTTTTCAGACTTTGATCGGCCGTAGCGGCCAAACGAAAACTCCAAATTGAACGCGGTTTGCAAATCTGAGCTCCTCGTACGTCAATTAGTAGGTTTAGAGATTTTTCATTTTTGATGAAAACACGAAAAAAAGACAAGAGTAAACCCCTAGGAAATTTGTTAAAAAATGCAACTTTCTTAATAATCATCGTAGACTATTGAATTTAACTTTTTTTTCATCAGAAAAACGAGAGAAATTGATTGCCGTTAAAAAAATTGAGCTATCTTTAATAGCAAAAAAATTAGTCAGTCACTATGAACATTTTTGAAAATTTACGAAAATAATTGATTTTTCAGACTTTGATCGGCCGTAGCGGCCAAACTAAAACTCCAAATTGAACGCGGTTTGCAAATCTGAGCTCCTCGTACGTCAATTAGTCGGTTTAGAGATATTTCATTTTTGATGAAAACACGAAAAAAAGACATGATAAACCCCTTGGAAATTTGTTAAAACATGCAACTTTCTTAATAATCATCGTAGACTATTGAATTTAACTTTTTTTTCATCAGAAAAACGAGAGAAATTGATTGCCGTTAAAAAAATTGAGCTATCTTCAATAGCAAAAAAAATAGTCAGTCACTATGAACATTTTTGAAAATTTACGAAAATAATTGATTTTTCAGACTTTGATCGGCCGTAGCGGCCAAACTAAAACTCCAAATTGAACGCGGTTTGCAAATCTGAGCTCCTCGTACGTCAATTAGTCGGTTTAGAGATTTTTCATTTTTGATGAAAACACGAAAAAAAGACATGATTAAACCCCTTGGAAATTTGTTAAAAAATGCAACTTTCTTAATAATCATCGTAGACTATTGAATTTAACTTTTTTTTCATCAGAAAGACGAGAGAAATTGATTGCCGTTAAAAAATTTCAGCTATCTTCAATAGCAAAAAAATTAGTCAGTCACCATGAACATTTTAGGAAATTTTAGAAAATAATTGATTTTTCAGACTTTGATCGGCCGTAGCGGCAGAACGAAAACTCCAAATTGAACGCGGTTTGCAAATCTGAGCTCCTCGTACGTCAATTAGTCGGTTTGGAGATTTTTAATTTTTGATGAAAACACGAAAAAAAGACATGAGTAAACCCCTTGGAAATTTGTTAAAAAATGCAACTTTCTTAATAATCATCGTAGACTATTGAATTTAACTTTTTTTTCATCAGAAAGACGAGAGAAATTGATTGCCGTTAAAAAAATTGAGCTATCTTCAATAGCAAAAAAAATAGTCAGTCACTATGAACATTTTAGAAAATTAAATAAAATAATTGATTTTTCAGACTTTGATCGGCCGTAGCGGCCAAACGAAAACTCCAAATTGAACGCGGTTTGCAAATCTGAGCTCCTCGTTCGTCAATTAGTCGGATTGGACATTTTTAATTTTTGATGAAAACACGAAAAAAAGACTTGAGTAAACCCCTTGGAAATTTGTTAAAAAATGCAACTTTCTTAATAATCATCGTAGACTATTGAATTTAACTTTTTTTTCATCAGAAAAACGAGAGAAATTGATTGCCGTTAAAAAAATTGAGCTATCTTTAATAGCAAAAAAATTAGTCAGTCACTATGAACATTTTTGAAAATTTACAAAAATAATTGTTTTTTCAGACTTTGATCGGCCGTAGCGGCCTAACTAAAACTCCAAATTGAACGCGGTTTGCAAATCTGAGCTCCTCGTACGTTAATTAGTCGGATTAGAGATTTTTAATTTTTGATGAAAACACGAAAAAAAGACGTGAGTAAACCCCTTGGAAATTTGTTAAAAAATGCAACTTTCTTAATAATCATCGTAGACTATTGAATTTAACTTTTTTTTCATCAGAAAGACGAGAGAAATTGATTGCCGTTAAGAAAATTGAGCTATCTTCAATAGCAAAAAAATTAGTCAGTCACTATGAACATTTTAGAAAATTAAATAAAATAATTGATTTTTCAGACTTTGATCGGCCGTAGCGGCCAAACGAAAACTCCAAATTGAACGCGGTTTGCAAATCTGAGCTCCTCGTACTCAATTAGTCGGATTAGGGATTTTTAATTTTCATCAGTCTTCTGTTAATTGGTTGATATTGTAAGTCATGTACCGTCTGTTACATATCTGGACAAAACACCCCGCAGACCTCCAGAATATGGAATGGCAACCACTTGCAAATATTGATCCGCGCAAATCTCACGCGATACGAAATATGCCATACTTCAAGAAACCAGCCATGAAATTGAGAAATCCAAGGCCGTTATCTCTCCCCCTCTGCCTCACCCTTGTTCACTTGTTCACCGCCTGCGAACAATTCGGAGGTTTGCAATGTGAAATCTTTAAAGACGACATCGCCGTACACACGTGTACGTGCGTGATAAATGATAAATACAAATTACCTCCTTCAATATTTATTTTAGCATAAATCAGGTTCATCTTATTACACGTGAGCTGAAATCTGTTGACTTAGGCTTCACACTTCACTCGCTCCACTCACCTGCTGCGGGCCGTAAAAATCTTCCGCGCGCGCTCAAGATATTAGCAAACAGAATCCATAAATTCGATTTAGCGCGGAACAACGAGTACTCGGATAAATATTATTCGGAGGTTAGTGTGTAATCTCCACTTGATGGGATAATATTTGGTGGATTCGAGTGTCTCGAAACTATATCTGCATACATTACTGAACCGTGTTCAAGTGTAATTTTAGTGGGAGGAGTTTGCGTCAATGTAAAACAACAATTTCAAGAGATGAAATTTTAAAATTTATTATCGCAAATTTATATTCTTGATGCAATGGGGAAATTCTGTATTATGTCGTGGATTCAATTGAATTAATTGTATCGCGGCAGCGCGAAGGAAGAGAACCTATTCTACCCACTTAAAGATAACGAAATCCCAGTTGCATAACCGTATACTGCAGACAGGGGAGACATCCTCTTTATATTTCAACAAAGATTAAACGTGCATCCGCTATCATAAATTTAATTTGAAGCAGATAATTTATCATTATAAATAATCATTTTGAATTTTAGTGTACATTCATTATCTATCAAATTTTTAGATTTAGATTTTAATTCGCTTAACGAGCCATCGATTGCTCCAATAGATTTTTTTTATCAATTTGCGATTTGGTAGGTATACAGAGTTTAGTGATCAACCAAAAACATCAGTTGCACTTTCAGTTTTACTTTCCAATTTCGATTCCAATAAAATATACTTCATACTTGTAAGAAGGTGTCTGAAATCTACCAATGAACGAATTTATATTACACACGATGCCATATTTAAACCTGAAGTATTACCACAACATTTCAGATAGAATTCTATCGTTTATATAAACGTCGTAAAATTCCGACGTCGAGAGCGCGCACATTTACATAGACACCGCGAATTATATCGAGTCTAACAGATCGTTATTAAATTACGTCAAGTGGACGCGGAAAATGAAAAATGATGAATGTATTAGTTTGTGGAATATCGAATAACCCCAAAGGGAACAAATTCATTTAAAATGTACGTCGAAATTAAATTTCACCCTCGGGTAAATTTGCATTGAAATTTCTCGAACCATTACATCGGCGATTAAGATTACATGTCAATGAAAGAAAAGAAGATTAATATACGCGGGAATTTAATAAGCAGGAGCGAGATAGTGAGCGCAAGTTGGAAAGGAAACGACAATTAAGCAGTTTTTCCCGCCTGGGCGTTCGAGATAAGGAAAACTTCGCGGGCGAGAACACTTACACTCATCTTTACATATTTTATAAAACTCATTCTATCATTCCCCGGATCCTTTTAAATACGAATTATAACGTAAAATTTCCGGATGTCACTCTGATAAACTTGATACAAGCGAATAATTTACATTGACAAGGGTTTTGAAGGGATACCCGACATTTCTTTTTAACGCTCCACCAAGCTACATATATCTTCAAACACGGACAGTGTCCAGTAAATTCTTGGAATATAAATTACGCTGCTTTCAGCCATTTTCATGCAAACTTCTACAAACGAGTACATAAACAATATTTTATACGGGGCTATAAATATTTCACGTTTTAAATATTAACACGCTCCACCTGAATTCCACGTAAATTAATGTAAAGCATTTCAATCAATTTTATTATAAAATTCATTTAATTTTATTAAATTGCAGTCCATTTTTTAATGCGTAAACTATTAATCAATTTTGTTTAATTGAAAATTCCTAATCGCAATTCATTCAAGTGCTTAAAATAAAATGTATCCTGCAGAAAAAAAAAAAAAATATATATATATATATATATATATATATATATATATATATATATATATATATATATATATATATATATTTTTTTTGCCTCGGAGACAAGTCCATATAGCCAGCTCAAGATGGTTAAGATAAGACAGAGGCAGAAATTATATTTATTTAGATAATTTGACGAATAATGTATAATTTAAAATCGTTCAGATTATCATAATGAAGGTAAATAAAGTTTATCCACTTGCAAACTTATATCCACCTTCTTATCTGCTTGTAAACATTCATCTACCTTTTTATCCGCTTGCAAAAATGCACATGTTTACACATGGGCTAAATGATCAAATAATGCCATTCTAGATTGATCCGACATCTGCCTTTTTTACTCGACTTTAAAACTACGTTTATTCTGATGGTATTTACAAATTTTGAAGCTAATTCGTGTAGAAATTATTTTTTTTTTCAATTTTCTAATCGCTGAATGCAATTTTTGATTTCTTCACTTTAAGTTTCAAATGCTGTGATTTTGTTAATAGGCAAAATTTAGCAAATGTTTTTACACTATGTCAAAAATACGTTTATTCTTAGACGTTTTACAAAGTTTGAAGCTAATTCCTGTAATGGATATTTTTTTACAAATTTTCTAATCGCTGAATGCAATTTTTAATTTCTTCAGTTTAAGTTTTAAATGCTGTAATTTTGTCTACAGGCAAAATTCAGCAAATATTTTTTACGATGTCAAAAATACGTTTATTCTTAGAAGTTTTACAAAATTTGAAGCTTATTCCTTTCGAGAATATTTTTTTACAAATTTTCTGATCGCTGAATGCAATTTTTAATTTCCCTAGTTTAAGTTTTAAATGCTGTAATTTTGTCTACAGGCAAAATTTAGCAAATGTTTTTACACGATGTCAAAAATACGTTTATTCTTAGAGGCTTTACAAAATTTGTTGTTTTTTTACAAATTTTCTAATCGCTGAATGCAATTTCTAATTTCTTCGGTTGAAGTTTTAAATGCTGTAATTTTGTCTTTAGGCAAAATTTAGCAAATGTTTTTACACGATGTCAAAAATACGTTTATCCTTAAAGGTTTTACAACATTTGAAGCTAATTCCTGAAGAGAATATTTTTTTACAAATTTTCTAATCGCTGAATGCAATTTGTAATTTCTTCAGTTTAAGTTTCAAATGCTGTAATTTTGTCTATAGGCAAAATTTAGCAAATGTTTTTACACGATATCAAAAATACGTCTATTCTTAAAGGTTTTACAAAATTTGAAGCTAATTCCTGTAGAGAATGATTTTTAACAAATTTTCTAATCTTTGAATGCAATTTTTAATTTCTTCAGTTTAAGTTTTAAATGCTGTAATTTTGTCTACAGGTAAAATTTAGCAAATGTTTTTACACGATGTCAAAAATACGTTTATTCTTAGAGGTTTTACAAAATTTAAAGCTAATTCCTGTAGAGGATATTTTTTTATAAATTTTCTAATCGCTGAATGCAATTTTTAATTTCTTCAGTTTAAGTTTTAAATGCTGTAATTTTGTCTATAGGCAAAATTTAGCAAATGTTTTTACACGATGTCAAAAATACGTTTATTCTTAGAGGTTTTACAAAATTTGAAGCTAATTCCTGTAGAGAATATTTTTTTACAAATTTTCTAATCGCTGAATGTAATTTTTAATTTTTTCAGTTTAGGTTTTAACTGCTGTAATTTTGTCTATAGGCAAAAATTAAGCAACTGTTTTTATACGATGTCAAAAATACATTTATTCTTCGAGATTTTACAAAATTTGAAGCTAATTCCTGCAGAGAATATTTTTTTACAAATTTTCTAATCGCTGAATGCAATTTTTAATTTCTTCAGTTGAAGTTTTAAATGCTGTAATTTTGTCTACAGGCAAATTTTAGCAAATGTATTTACATGATGTTAAAAATACGTTTATTCTTAGAGATTTTACAAAATTTGAAGCTAATTCCTGTAGAGAATATTTTTTTACAAATTTTCTAATCCCTGAATGCAATTTTTAATTTCTTCAGTTTAAGTTTTAAATGCTGTAATTTTGTCTACAGGCAAAATTTAGCAAATGTTTTTACATGATGTCAAAAATACGTTTATTCTTAGAGGTTTTACAAAATTTGAAGCTAATTCCTGTAGAGGATATTTTTTTATACATTTTCTAATCGCTGAATGCAATTTTTAATTTCTTCAGTTTAAGTTTTAAATGCTGTAATTTTGTCTATAGGAAAAATTTAGCAAATGTTTTTACACGATGTCAAAAATACGTTTATTCTTAGAGGTTTTACAAAATTTGAAGCTAATTCCTGTAGAGAATATTTTTTTACAAATTTTCTAATCGCTGAATGTAATTTTTAATTTTTTCAGTTTAAGTTTTAACTGCTGTAATTTTGTCTATAGGCAAAAAGTAAGCAACTGTTTTTATACGATGTCAAAAATACATTTATTCTTCGAGATTTTACAAAATTTGAAGCTAATTCCTGCAGAGAATATTTTTTTACAAATTTTCTAATCGCTGAATGCAATTTTTAATTTCTTCAGTTTAAGTTTTAAATGCTGTAATTTTGTCTATAGGCAAAATTTAGCAAATGTTTTTACACGATGTCAAAAATACGTTTATTCTTAAAGATTTTACAAAATTTGAAGCTAATTCCTGTAGAGAATATTTTTTTACAAATTTTCTAATCCCTGAATGCAATTTTTAATTTCTTCAGTTTAAGTTTTAAATGATGTAATTTTGTCTACAGGCAAAATTTATCAAATGTTTTTACACGTTGTCAAAAATACGTGTATTCTTAAAGGTTTTACAAAATTTGAAGCTAATTCCTGTAGAGAATATTTTTTTACAAATTTTATAATCGCTGAATGCAATTTTTAATTTCTTTAGTTTAAGTTTTAATGCTGTAATTTTGTTTACAGGCAAAATTTAGCAAATGTTTTTACACGATGTCAAAAATACGTTTATTCTTAGAAATTTTACAAAATTTGAAGCTAATTCCTGTAGAGAATATTTTTTTACAAATTTTCTAATCGCTGAATGTAATTTTTGATTTCTTCAGTTTAACGCCGAAAAAAAAGATCTGGTTGATAAATCGCCAATAATAGATGCTAATGTATTCCAAAAGTAATTTCACGATGTATAGATTTGCATGTGTGTAGTTGCGAAAACTTAAACACGAATAAAACGAACGGCACCCTCTTCATCCCCCCTCAACATTAAACATAATATTTACTCAAAATATAATGGTATTTGCTGTAAGTTTATTAGAAAGAGGCGGGGGAGCGGCGTGCATAAACTTCCGACACAATCTCTCCAGTTCCTACACATGTAACGACCGTAATTTTATGCACATAATCAATTTGCATAATTGCGACTGCTAAGTTTCGCACTAATGGAATGCTTGTTCGGGGCGAACGGGAAAATTCGATTATGTGGTATTTAGGGGCATTTTGTGAGGTTCCTTTATATTTTTTTTTTGTTAGGGTCGCAGTCGATCAAGTTTTAAGAGGCAGCGAGACGGCGTGGGGTCCGTGGGCCCCCGACGATCGCATCAGCCACAGCCGGTTACACAGAAAGCTACTTAGCCGATCTGGGAAATCTCGATGGAGGGATACGCTTCCGCGAATTGTTTCTTTACTTTTATGTCTTTAAGTTTTCGAAAAAAATCAATCGCATAAATATTGCACACCGTCGAAAGTGATTTCTGGTGAAGTAACACTCATTTTATACAATTAAAAATAACAGCCTTGTGTGACCGAATGGCTCAGCTCAAGTAAAAAAAAAATATTACCGGTGGAAAGTAAATATTGTTATGATATTTCAAAGAAAATCGATTGAAGGACCCCGCAGTTTTTGATAGGGAAATGGCTTTCAGTCATCATCTCCTTGAAACCAACTGAAAAATATTCACCAAGTCGCTATGGTCGCAACAGCCTAAATGGAGTTTCTACCGTAAAATAAAGTTTAATTTAAAAAAAAAATGTTGCAGAGAGATAGAGATATATATCATGCATATAAATTTCCCGAAAAAAAATTATTATAGTGATAACGAGGAAATTGCAATCGATAGAACTGCTTTCCTCAGAAAAATATTTGCGTAAGAAAATGGAATTTATGCACAAGAATTTTCCTTATTTCAGTTCCTAAACTAATTACAATATTGTAATTAAATCCCCCCTAGGCGTGCATTTCAAGCGGCTTTATAGCAAAAAGGCAGGCCAAACTTATTATTTCGCTTGCACGATTATAAAAGGCATATTTACCTATTTAGGGAAATTACACGAACGAAATTTACTAGACCGCGACAATCACATCTTTCATTCTCAAAATATTTGTTTTGCATGTATTCCAGATACAGTATGTCGAAATAAAAAATGTCAATAACGCAAAACACCTTCTATTAAATATTAAGTATCATCAACCACTTGAATTTCATTCGTGAAAACGAAAACAATTTCGTCGAGAAAAAAAAACAAACACTCATAACTTTGTTCCAAATCGTCGTAGGAACTTCGTTTTTTGAGTCCTGCACAGGTAATTGAACACATTTCAACGCCCTTTTGGTGGATCGAGTCGACACATTTTTTCCAACTCGGTACACGTTGCTAAAGTTGGACGTTTTTTGGCCCAAAAACGTGTTTTTTTGTTCGAGGGTTGAAGGGTTCGAAAAAGGATCATCCCAATCTGAGGCACGTTATTTGATATTTATCTGTCAAAATTTCAAGCATTTGCGGAAAGAAATTTGAAATTTACGGAGCAATTTCAGGAAAAAGTGCTTTTTTGGTCCAATAAATTCGTTTTCAAAAGCAGCCATTTTTGTTGTTCTAAAGTTAGAATAATTTTCTTTGGATAATTATAAAGGCGCATTATTTGAGATTTATCTGTCAATATTTCAAGCATTTGCGGAAAGATATATGGAATTTATAGAACAATTTCTGGAAAAAGGGCATTTTTGGTCCACTAAATTTGTTTTCAAACGCAGCCATTTTTGTTATTCTAAAGTTAGAATAATTTTGTTTGGATAATTATAAAGGCGTATTATTTAAGATTCATCTGTCAATATTTTAAGCATTTGCGGAAAGAAATGTTCAATTTATAGAACAATTTCTGGAAAAAGTGCTTTTTTGGTCCAATAAATTCGTTTTCAAAAGCAGCCATTTTTGTTATTCTCAAGTTAGAATAATTTTCTTTCGGTAATTATAAAGGCGCATTATTTGAGATTTATCAGTTAATATTTCAAGCATTTGCGGAAAGAAATGTGGAATTTATAGAACAATTTCTGGAAAAAGTGCATTTTTGGTCCACTAATTTTTTTTCAAACGCAGAAATTTTTGTTATTCTAAAGTTAGAATAATTTTCTTTGCATAATTATAAAGGCGCATTATTTGAAATTTATCTGTCAAAATTTCAAGCATCTGCGGAAAGAAATGTGGAATTTATAGAGCAATTTCAGGAAAAAGTACATTTTTGGTCCAATAAATTCGTTTTTAAACGCGGCCATTCGTGTTATTCTAAAGTTAGATTAATTTTCTTTGGATAATTATAAAGGCGCATTATTTCAGATTTATCTGTCAAAATTTCAAGCGTTCGCGGAAAGAAATGTGGAAGCTACATGGCATTTTCAGGAAAAAATGCATTTTTCATTAACTAAATTCGTTTTCAAACGCAGCCATTTGTGTTATTCTAAAGTTAGAATAATTTTCTTTGGATAATTATAAAGGCGCATTATTTGAAATTTACCTGTCAATATTTTAAGCATTTGCGGAAAGAAATGTGAAATTTACAGAGCAATTTCAGGAAAAAGTGCTGTTTTGGTCCAATAAATTCATTTTCAAACGCAGCCATTTTTGTAATTCTAAAGTTAGAATAATTTTCTTTGGATAATTATAAAGGCGCATTATTTGGGATTTATCTGTCAATATTTCAAGCCTTTGCGAAAAGAAATGTGGAATTTATAGAGCAATTTCTGGAAAAAGTGCATTTTTGGTCCACTAAATTTGTTTTCAAACGCAGCCATTTTTGTTATTCTCAAGTTAGAATAATTTTCTTTGGGTAATTATAAAGGTGCATTATTTGAGATTTCCATTCTCTCTCTGCATTAATATAAATTGTTTGCCTTCTTCAATTATCATTGTTTGCAATGCATTTTCAGGAACAACAACGAACAAATCTTTTTTTTTCTTTTTACAAATTATTTTCCTTTATTTACATGTGCTGCAGTTTTTCAAGAAGAGTGCTTACTAAAATTTTGCCATTCTTTACGCCATATCAATACTTTTTTGATTTTTAGGCTCTACATTTTGGATTTTTTAAACTGAACTATTGATTATTTTGCGCGCATTTTTTATTTTTTTGTCGGTATTTTCGAGTTTTTTGGTATACATTTTTGATTTGTTGCCCTTTATTTTACATTTTGTCACCTGAATATTGTTCTATCTTCGTATTTTTTTTATTTTATGGCCATAATTTTCGAGTGTCGGGTCAAAAACTTATTTTTTGGCAATTATTTCCGAGTTTATAATAATAATAATAATCCTTAATTCATGCCATTACCAAACGGTTCACACAAGTCACAAAAATCGTACAATGAGATGCGATATAGTGCTAAATAATATTTTACGTAAGAGATAAGAACACAATTTAAAAATATACTGGTCCGAAACTTATTTTAGGCTAAAAATTTAATTTTGGGGTTACAAATTTTTCTTTTACTTAAATTTTCAATTTTTTTTGCTTTTCATTTTCTATTTCTAAACTGGGATTTTTGATTTTCGGGCCAGTTTTTACTATTTTTTTTACCTAAATATTGCTTATTTTGGCCTAATTTTTCGATTTGTTTGTTAAAATTTTCAACTTTTTGCTCCGTTTGGGCTCGAATTTTTTATTTTTGGCCCTATATTTTGGACCTGAATGATTGATTATTATGCACGTATTTTTTAAATTTTTTTGTCGGTATTTCCGAGATTTTTGGTCTAAATTTTTGATTTTTGTCCTTTATTTCAGATTATGTAACCTGAATATTGTTCTTTCTTTTCGTGGCCATTATTTTTGAGTGTCGGGTCAAAAACTTATTTTAATTGAAAAAACATAATAGTAATTTTTTTGTGCGACAAATTATAATAATTTTTACACAAGTCAAAGAAAATGTAGTAACATAGATTTAAAATGTAGTATCAACACAAATTGCAATCATATGACAAGATAAAATTGCATTACAATAAAGAGTTATTTTTGGGGCTACAAATTTTTCTTTTACTTCAATTTTAAATTTTTTGGCTTTTAATTAAGATCTTTGGCCTTTTTTCTTCGATTTTTGACTAATTTTTTGGTCTTTTGTGATAATTCGGCCCAAATATTCTTTATTTTGGCCTTAATTTTCGATTTGTTTGTTAGAATTTACGATTTTTTCGTCCGTATTTTTTATTCGAATTAGCTCGAATTTCTTATTTTTGGTCCTATATTTTGAATTGTTAACCTGAATGATTGATTATTTATTTTTAAACCCGGGTTTTCGATTTTTGGTCAAAATTTTTGATTTCTTGGTTCCGATTGTGGATTTTTTAGTATAAACTTTATATTTTTGACCTGTATTTTCGAGTTTGTAGACTAAATTCTTGATGTTCAATCCTACATTTCCTCCATTTTGACAGAAATTTTCGATTTGTCTGTTGAAATTTTCGATTTGTCTGTTGAAATTTTCGATTTTTTTGGTCTGCATTTTGTTATTTTTATGCCCGAGTTTACGATTTTGGGTCAAAATGTTTGATTTTTTGGCCATGATTGTTGATTTCTAATTTTTTTGGCCTATATTTTAGATTTTTACTTGCATTTTCGACTTTGCGGTCTAAATTTTTGATTTTCAGTCCCGAATTTTCGATTTTTGGTCTAAATTTAAGATTTTCTGTCATATTTTTTGGTATATATTTTAGATTTTTGACTTGTACTTTCGTTTTTGTAGACTAAATTCTTGTTCAATCCTACATTTCCTTTATTTTGACAGAAATTTTCGATTTGTCTGTTGAAATTTTAATTTTTTTGGTCTGCATTTTGTTATTTTTATGCTCGAGTTAAAGATTTTGGGTCAAAATGTTTGATTTTTTGGCCACGATTTTAATTTTTTGGCCTATATTTTAGATTTTTTACTTGCATTTCCGACTTTGCGGTCTCAATTTTTGATTTTATGTCCTAAATTTTCTTTATTTTGGCCGAAATATTGTTCAATTTTTGAATCTGCGTTTTTGATTTTCAGTCCCGAATTTTCGATTTTTGGTCTAAATTTAAGATTTTCCGTCATATTTTTTGTTTTTTTTAACTTTAAATTAATTATTGACATTTTTTTTATTTTTTTGGCTATTATTTTCGAGTTTCTAGTCGGAAACTTACTTTGAGCTAAGGGTGAAAATGGAAAATAAATTTTCCTTTACTTAAATTCTCAATCTGCATTTTTTACTTGCAGGGTTTTTGATTTTGTGGCCGATATTTTAGATCTTTCAAATCAATCAAATCAAATCATATTTATTTACGTTGCTACTGTTTTAAATGTACATGTAACATTGTTAGTAGTTGTATACGTCAGCTTACATTAAAATATAAAATCGAAAACAATCCCTATTCTAAAATTCTTGGCCACTTATTTCGTTTTTTGTTCCAAATTTTTGATTCTGATCAAATAAAGTTCATCTGCAGATAGGGTTCTTTCACTCATTTTGAAAGCAACTTTATAATTTCCTTGCAAAATGCCACCGCAAACGTATAACCAGAGGTGTTAGTATGCGCCACAGGCCGCAAGAAAATTACTCTCTTTTCATAAAATAAAGACGCAATTGAATTCGCATTTTATTAAATAATATTATTATATTGGATAACAAGTAAATTTACTTGATGCATGGTTACATGTTGGCAAACATGGATAGCCGTTGCATTTGTAGGTAATAAATTCAGCAATATATCTTGATGCAGATGCGTAGTCCAATTACTGCTAACAGGTGTTTACCAATGCCAATATTTTAGTGTTTATGTGAATTTCAGGGGTGCAAAGTACATTTTGTTTTTAACGGTGATAAAAATTATTTTCGGTAATTATGAATTTGATTTTATTGCCGGTGCAGGCGCTTGTACCATTTTTCACAGCCTTTTTTTTTGTTGCTACGTTTCAATTAAATTATTGAGTGCTGGAAATAAATATATAGAAAATTATATTCGATGGAGCAAGTTCTATTATTATTTATTTATTTAATATATAGAAAATTGTTTATCACCAAGAATTTATTCCGTTATTGTGGAAATAAATATACAGAAAATTATTTAATACTGAAAATGAATATATTAGAAAATAATAAGAAATAATTTCCCCTTTTTACGAAGTTATTACAATAGAATGAATATTATTAATTATCTACGAAGAATTTGCTTGCAAATAATATTCATTCTATTGTGAAAAAAAAAATTAACCCCAACAACTTATTCCGTTATTGTGGAAATAAATATAGAGAAAAAATCGCAAAAAGCTTCTTTCGTTGTCTTATCTAGAAAAAAAATCATTATGTCGCCTTTAAAGATTAATTGTAATTTGAATAGAAACGGGGAGAGAGAGGATCTCGAAAGAGAAATCGAGTCGATCAAACGTCCGTCCTAAAGGAGATTTATCGTTTCTCTAATCCCCAACACATATTTACCCCCGAAAGGATTCCATTGAATTTAGGTATCTTCCGGAAATTTTTCGCCGAGCGGATACTTTATCTTAGCGCTAAGCGTATCAACAACTCCGAAATGAACTCGCGCAATTCAATTTGCTTGCCCTCCTAATCTCGCCCCCATCTCCGCTGACGTCCAAACAAGATGCTCTCGGTCTGTTTGGGTGCATAAACTTTAAGTTGTAAACTTGTATTATATAAACAAAACGGACCCCATTTACCTAAATAGCGGGAGAGGTAAGTTAATTGTAAATTGATAACGTTGCAGATGAGGAGAAATTGGATCAGGATAATTTCTGAATTAAATAATAGTAACGTAATGAAGGTTTTTACATTACTAGAGAAAATTTTGAAAGCACAATCGACGTAGGAGCGAATGATTTTAAATTCTCGAGTAATGTAAAATTATTAATGGCATGTATGACCCCAACAAAACTCGCTTCAACTAATTGAGTAATTTCTTTACTTTTTACAAAGTGGTAATAAATAATTCTCGTTGGTCATTATCGTAGCAACCAGATTACCATCACCATATCATTTACACCCGCAATTCGAACGTGTAACCAGAGAAATTAAACAGAGTGTTCGATGGGACACACAAAACACTAATAAAATTTATCCGCAATTAGTAACAACCCGCTTTATATAAACAATCGAACGCTGACCCGAACCGGACACGGGATGATATTTTACACGACCTGCTCTAATAATCAGATGACAGTTGGAACTATTAGTAAAACAGTTTTAGATGTGAGTTTGGACCATAATTACAACAGAAAGTTGACCGCTTCATTAGCAACACCCTGTAATTTCAAACTTTGCACATTCAATACGCGGCATTGCAGTAATCTTATTGCTTTATTTAGTTCCTGCGAGTAATTTTACTGACAGGTTCGCAAATAAACGCGGAGGTGAGTAAAATATATCGCCTACATTTTACGTAAATGTATTTTAATTCCACACTTTGTTGCATTAGTTTACAATTTAAATTTATAATCATGTGTATTGGAGTATTCTTTAATTCCTTTCGAGTAATTTTACTCGAGAGAAACGTCGGTCAATGACGGGTGTAGGTGAGTAAAATATATCGCCTACATTTTACGTAAACGTATTTTAATCCCAAGCGTTGTTGCATTAACTCGCAATTTCAATTTATAATCATGTTTTGTGATAATGAATATGGTGAAACGTTATGTATACATTACCGCAATATTTCATGTCGACGACAAATTATTGTAGAGTGCGTTTGGTGTAGCAAATTTGAGTGTGATAAATAGCTTCAAACGGTGCAATTTGAAATATAAATGGAAACTTCTTCCGTTCACTAGTTTAAAATAAAGTAATTTTTTATATTACTTCAAACTGCCCTGTACTTACTTTTGCTGTACATAGTGCCTAAATCGACTGAAATAACGATTCAATTTTTTTCTTTTCAAAAAATGTTTCTTAATTTTTTTCGAGTCTAAGGGCTCATTCTGAACACTATTTTTCTTTACAAAATGTTTGTAGGACTTACAGAAACAGAGATACGCAAAAAGACTTTTGTGTTAAATAAATTACTGTAAACTGGCCCTGTCCTTACTTTTGCCGTACATAGTGCCAAAATTGACTGAAAACGTCTAAATAATGATTGAAAAATAAAAAATAAATTCTCAATTTTTTTCGAGTCTAAGTGCTCATTCTAAACACTATTTCTCTATAAAATATGTTTGTTAGACTTCCAGAAACAGAGATTAGCAAAATGACTTTTGTCGCAAATAAATTACTGTAAACTGGCCCTGTCCTTACTTTTGCCGTACATAGTGCCAAAATCGACCGAAAATGCCAAAATAACGATTGAAAAATTTCTTTTTTGAAAAATGTTTCTCAATTTTTTTCGAGTCTAAGAGCTCATTCTGAACACTATTTTTCTATAAAAAATGTTTGTAAGACTTCCAGGAACGGAGATACGCAAAATGACTTTTATCGTAAATAGTGCTAAAATCGACCGGAAACGCCTAAATAACGATTAAATTTTTTTGTTAAAGTCCAAGAGCTCATTCTGAACACCATTTGTATATATTTTTTTGTGGGACTTCTGGGAATGGAGATACGCAAAATGACTTTTACTGGAAATAGTACTTAAATCGGCTGGAAATGCCTAAATAGAGATTTAAAAAAAAATCAAAAAAATTTTCATATATTATTTTAAGTCTCAAGTGCTCATTCCAAACACTATTTATCTATAAAAAATAATGTGCGACTTCCAGGAACGGAGATACGCAAATAACTTTGTTGTAAATAGTTCTCAAATCGACTGGAAACGCCTAAATAATGATTCAAACATTTTTTCTTAAAAAACTTTTTCTTATTTTTTTCAAGTACAAGAGCTCATTCTGGCCAACATTTGTCTATAATTTTTTTGTGTGATTTCTGGGAACAGAGATATGCAAAATGACTTTTGCCGTAAATAGTGCTTAAATCGACTGCAAATGCCTAAATAACGATAACATGTTTTTTTTTTTCTAAAAATATTTCTTTTTTTTTCAAGCCCATGAGCTAATTCTGAACACTGTCTGCAATTTGTATTTGTAATATACGTAAAATGACTTTTGTCGTAAATAGTGCTTAAATTGACTAGAAATGCCTAAATAAAGATTTAAAAAAAAATCTGAATTTTTTTTTTCACAAGTCAAAGAGCTCATTCTGAACACCATTTGTCTATAAAAACATTTTTTTTTGGATTTCCGGGAACGGAGATATGCAAAATTACTTTTGTTATTAATAGTGCTTAATTCGCCAGGAAACGCCAAAATACCGACCTATTTTTTTTTTTTCAAAAAAATGTTTCTAATTTTTTTCAGGTCTATCAGCTAATTCTATAAATGTTTTTTTATAGGACTTCCGGGAACGAAGATACGCAAAATGACTTTTGTCTTAAATCGACTGGAAATGCCTAAATAAAGATTTAAAAATTTTTTTAAAATTTTTAAAATTTTTTTTTTTTCACCAGTTGAAGAGCTTATTATGAACACAATTTGTCTATAAAGAAAAAAACAATTTTTTGGGTCTTCCGGAAACGGAAATACTCAAAATTACGTTTATGGTTAATAGTGCTTAAATCGATAGAAAACGCCTAAATACCGATAATTTTTTTTTTTAATGTTTCTTAATTCTTTCAAGTGTAGGAGCCAATTCTGAATACTGTCTGTAAATGTTTTTTGTAGGACTTCCGGGCACGGAGTTACGCAAAATGACTTTTGTCGTATATAGTACTTAAATCGACTGGAAATGCCTAAATAAAAAAAAAAAATAAAAAATTCAGAAAAATTTTTCCAATTTTTTTCACAAGTCCAAGAGCTTATTATGAACACCATTTGTCTATATTTTTTTTAATTCGACTGGAAACGTCTTAATACCGATTAATATTTTTTTAAATGTTTCTAATTTTTTTCAAGTCAATCAGCTAATTCTGAACACTGTCTATAAATGTTTTTTTGTAGGACTTCCGGCAACGGAGATACGCAAAATGACTTTTGTCGTAAATAGTGCTTAAATCGACAAGAAATGCCTAAATAAAGATTAAACAAAAAAATCTGAAAAATTTCTCCAATTTTTTTCACAAGTCTAAGAGCTCATTCTGAACACCATTTGTCTATAAAAAAAAAACATTTATTTGGGACTTCCGGGAACGGAGATAAGCAAAATTACGTTTATGGTTAATAGTGCTTAAATCGATAGGAAACGCCTAAATACCGATAAAAAAAAATATCAAAAAAATATCTTTTTTTTAATGTTTCTAATTTTTTTCAAGTCTATCAGCTAATTCTGAACACTGTCTATAAATGTTTTTTGTACGACTTCCGGCAACGGAGACACGCAAAGTGACTTTTATCGTAAATAGTGCTTAAATCGACTGGAAATGCCTAAATAAAAATAAAAATAAAAAATTCAGAAAAGTTTTTTCACAAGTCTAAGAACTATACTTGTCATTAAAAAGTTTTTGTGTAACTTCCGGAAATGGAGATACGCAAAATGACTATTGACGTAAATATTGCTTAAATCGAAGTCTATGAGCTCGTTCTGAACACTATTTGTCCATAATTTTTTTTTTGTGAGACTTTCGGGAACGGAGATACATGAAATTACTTTTATCGAAAATAATGCTTAAATCGACTGGAAACGCGTAAAAATTGTTTCTTATTTTTTCAAGTCTAAGTGCTTATTCTGAACACTATTTGTCTATAAAAAAATCAATAGTTTAATCGCTGACGATGGTTATGTTAAGTAACCGAGTACATTGAATAAAATAATTGTTAACTGGCAGTACACAGTCATTACAACACACCCGTTAAAAATTGGGTCATGAATTTCAAACAATACTTTAATATAATTTTTTTTTATTTTGCAATAATTGTGCAATATAGCAATTTTCTTATATGAGAGTTCCAATTCCGCACCGCCATATTAAATTCATATCGCCTTTATCACCGGAAACTTCCGATTAAACCGAGGACTATACATTCCTGAGGTTTAAGCTCGCAAAATAAAATATCACGACCTCTTTTGAGTACGTGAATTTTTTAATTAATTATTGATTTGTGGATAAATACTCGGAGAATTGTTGAATAGTCGGTAATCTCAAATATTCGACAAGGTTTAAATATTATTATTAATTAACAATAAAACAGATTTGAATTTTTTTTATTGACGTCGGCAACTAGGTCATCTGTCACAACCTTAATTTTTAATCTTAAATCTAAAGCAGAAACTTAGGAATAAAGGAGTTGCTAAAATGAATTTCTATTTTTTTTTCTTTTTTTTAGCGTCTGATGCCTAATACCTTTTTGATGGGCCACCCTGTATATAATAATCACATATTTAAATGTATTACCCGTATGAAGTTCGTGCGTTCTATCCATCAACATTCTAGATTATACACGGATTTTTTCCTAGAATATTGAAAAGGTAATCGATTTAAAGCGCACTCGCCACTTTATTGCAATTTCATCTCCGCAATATGACCAGATTAGGTGGGAAATGGCTTCAGCATGCAAAACCCCGGACCGGTGCGCGAGAGAGGGGAAGTCCCGTTAAACGTTTAAACGAGTAGACGTTATAATTTGGAAGGACGGCAGTAAAGACGCCCGAAGACTTCTCACTTAAGCTCTTGTTAGTGGGGATCCGCCGGTTTAGAGTGGGACATTAGTCTTGTCTGGAAATCGTGGTCAACATGCTGATTGCTGATGAGATCCTCTCCCGGCGAATCAATTAGGACCCCATACTGTATACGTAGTGCACCCCTCCGCCGTCGGCTGTTTTCCTTCTCTCGAAATCTTCCTCCATTATGCTAACGCGTCCGCCCCGAATCTCGGCCCGGATTTCGCAATTTAACGGAAGGGTACGATGGGAACATTTTTTTTTTTTATTGAATATATGTTAATGGATTTTTGACGGCGAAATTCACTTTATGTATATAAAGAAAAATGTTTTTTTTTGTGACACATTTTACAATGGATCCACAACAGATATATGTATTATGGTGAAAGCGCCGGGTGAGCACATTTGTCCTTAAGAAACAGGTTGGTGGCAACCGTTACGAAACATAATTTTTTATGTGTTAAAAAAGACTATGTACTTCCCGTTATTGTATTATTTTATTTACCGTAAAAATCGGTAAATAAAATAATACGTTATCAGGAAGTACAGTCCTGTTAAACAATTCAATCACCTGATAGCAATCTATTATCACCTCCAAACAATAATTGTTTAATTAAATAAATAATAAACGAAGATTGTCCGTATATAGCTGAATCAAAAGTGTGAACATGCCTCCGACAGGAGGTTGCAGGTTCGATCTCTGTTGGAGGCATGTTCACACTTTTGATTCAGCTATATACGGAGAATCTTCGTTTATTATTTATTTAATTATGTTAATACTCCGTAATTCGGGAAATCATCGAATAATTGTTTATGTTTTTTGTTACTGTAATACAGGGTGTCTCAATTAACACGTTGGCTGCCAAGGCCTTGCGAACTACAATTAAAGTACTACGAGTATTCTCCTGGCTGGAAGTCAACGTGTTAAGAGTTGTAGCCTTGTAGGATATAATAAATTTGTGTTTTATTTGAAATCCAATTCATACTTTAATTTCTGTGTGTGTTTAAAATCGGTGTGCCGACGCACAAAGGTTGAATAAACCAGGACAGGTGTCTGGAATGTTGAAACCGCCAAAAAATACGTCCCACAATTGCACTTGTGTGTTTTAAAATATGCACGCCATAAACACTAGGCGTAATGAATATAACTTTACCCGTGCCCCCTTAAAGTTTTCGCGTAATTTAAATTTATAGTTTAATATATTTTTATAGTTTCGCGCGGGACTATGAAGGTGGAAAAGTTGATGATATGTTAAAACCGAGGTTGAGATGGTAAAGCAAATTGTTTTAAAGTAGTGTTGTTACGTAAATTCCAACGGCGGAAACTAATTACATAATTGGTATCGATTGAACATTGTTTGAACTGTAATACCACAATTATCGAATTACATTAGCATTCGGGATAAACAGTGTAATCAGTACGGTAACGCAATATCGTATGTGCGATATCGCCATAAACAAACACGCTTGTTTCTGCTGTGATGAACAAGACTAGTCAAGGATGAGGATGGAATGTTTGTACGTAAAAAAAGTTTGATTAAAATAATTATTAGATTTGATGGTTTAAAATGGATTTTTGTGATACTTTTTTTTTCTTCTCCGTTGGTTACGAAGTACCGAAAATGTGGTGGTTTAAAAAAAATAGCTAACTTTCTTTGTAGGTTTCGAAAGACAGGAAAATATTTTTCTAAAAATTCTTCAGGGGGCCGCGGTGGCCTAGTGGGTAGCGTTCCTGCTTCTTGGCCTCGTGGTCGTGGGTTCGAATCCCATCCGTGCGGTCACTTTTTCGGAACGAAGAAGTGGGATGTCTAGTGTATGTCCCATTCATTATCAAAAATGAAATCTCAGTAATTATCGTTAGTGGCCGAATAGTACATGCTTACGACAATTCCAAATCATCCGCACTTCCTCAACCCGAATTCCCGTCAACCATCCTTCCTAAAAAAGAAAATCCTCTATTGGAAATCCTTCCTAAAAAAGAAAATCCTCTATTGGAAATTTCCTCAATCATACAGTATAATATCAGAACGGCGAGAAATTGCCGAAACTTATCATTAAATTTTAAAACAAACATTTCCAACCAAACCTATAAACTTTTAACATTTATCACTGGCATATTTTTCTAAAGATAATTATCCCACATCGCTGTAAGATATATTTTCTTCAAATCAATAATTGATTTGATGACTTGATAGTTTCATCTACGTAATAGGTATTCATTAAATATTCAATGCAAATGATGCACACAATATACTCGTTTGCTTTTATGCTGGCAATTTGGTTTACGGTTTACGTAGTTAACATTCTTGCATGGATCGTTGCGTGGTCGGTAAATGTGTACCTTATTACACATTCAGCAACGCGGACGAAGACACATTGTCAATAAACTGGACGTGGTATCCATTGCTCTCCATTCTGCACTGTGCTAACTTTAGTCAATACAATTACTAGTATTGTCATGGTTTGTGCAAAATAAAACTGACCGCAGCTAAATTTTACGTGAGTTTATAATTGAAGATTAAATGATTTAAATGATCTATAGACCAATAACTAGAATAATAACTCACTAGAAGTATCGACACCCAGGTATCAATTACAACCGGTAAGTATCGAGGAGTATTAACTAAAAGTATCGATAGCTCTAAAATATCGAATACCAAAAAAAAAAAAAAATTCCCTGAAAAGAAATAAAAGTTTTTGTAGATAACTGCTTGAGACCTTGTTTTGACTTTGATTTATATTTCAGAGAAAAAAGAGGATACATGACATAATAACAATATGTGACAGCTACTCAAAGAAAAATCTTGGCGAGCGAGGTCGTGGGTTGTTAAGGAGCAAAAAAAATATTTGATAGAAAAATGATAAGCACAACTAAGTAAATAAAGATTGATTTAATTAAATAATTAAATAAAAATGTCTATTGAAGTAATATAAAATTAAACTTATTTCTGTAACTACATATAAAAATAACGAACGCTTAAAATTAAAAGAATCCGCAAAAGAAACATAAAATATGGGCGCCACCTAGAAGTATTATCCTAGGACGTTAACGAAAATTAATTATTCGTAGTAATTTAGACGGTAATATACAGTTTTAATAGCTTAAACAATTAATTTTAAGTGCATTTATATATCCATATCAATTCGCAGCAAATCAAGTCCAAATAAGAAGGATTTTGGTTGGTCTTTAAATTATTGTTAAAGATTTTATTTAAAAAATTGTGGCCATCCGACTTGATGGTGTCAATTATATTTACGCTTTCATGGTTTATTTTCAATTTAAATAATATTTTAAATGTACATCGAGCGGATGAAGCTGACGTTTAAAACGTCCAAATTATGAAAAATGCAAAAATTATACTTCAAATCCAAAAACTCAGTTTACTCAAAAACTAAAGCGATTTCGAAAAAACTTATTGTTTATAAGTTGTTCATTTTGGTATTTTCTACAATTGTTTTTAAAATAAATTTGCTGTAACTATTATCGTTTCATAATTATAAACCAAAAATGAAAAAAAAATAATATTTTGTTTTTCTCAAATAACAATTTAAATAAAAGATGTTAATTTCTTTGTTATCATCAATAGTTGTTTAAATTATTTTGTGATATTTTTCATATTTAAGAAAATATTGAATAAAAACAAAAAACGGTTGAGGTAAACGCTCACTTCCGGTGTACGAAATTTTACCAAAAGCTTTTCAGTTCTTCGGATTATCAAATAAGACTTATGTTCAAAGTTTCATATCAATTGCTTTATTAGTTTTTGAGATACAGCGCGCACGGACACACACA
This sequence comes from Ocypus olens, assembly GCA_910593695.2. Taxonomy (NCBI): domain Eukaryota; kingdom Metazoa; phylum Arthropoda; class Insecta; order Coleoptera; family Staphylinidae; genus Ocypus; species Ocypus olens. The sequence continues at coordinate 8,029,794 of OU343059.1, read as the reverse complement.
CACAGACACAAAAAAAATTCAGAAATTGTTGAAATGGCAACTAAGGACTTCAAAACGGATATCCACGGAAACGTCGATTTTTGTTTTTTATTGCGCACTTTTTAGCCTCTTTAAAAATTGTATGACGTCACAGTATTTCACGTATGACGCCATAAACATTTTTTCAAAAATGGAAACCACTTTTTTTTTATTTTACTAAATGTATAGCCCTTTTTATTCTCTTCACGACTGTGTAAAAATAATCTATTTTATTTTATTTTTTTTGTTTTTTTTTTATTTAAGAAATTGAAAAAAAAAATATTTTTTTTAATAAACTTATTTAATGTATCAAATGTTCAAAATGAGAAATGAGCACCGTTCCTTTCTTGGCAATCAGCCAATCGGTGATAAAACCCATCCCTTACATTTTGAAAAATTTCTGGTGGAATTTGAACATTTGATACATTAAATAAGTTTAAAAAAAATCAATTTCTGAAATGAAAAAATAAAATATTTTTACACAGTCGTAAAGAGAATAAAAAGGGCTACAAATTAAGTGGAATAAAAAAAATAGTTTCTATTAAAAAAAAATGTCTATGACGTCATACGTGAAAGACTAGTGACGTCATACTATTTTTAAAGAGGCTAAAAAGTGCGCGATAGAAAACAAAAATCGACGTGTTCGAGGATTTTTTTCTAGAACTTCTCATTTCATAAATACCACCCTGTATTTTTATTGCTCGAGAAAATATTTAACTTTACTGTGCCATTACGCTTCACTCACGTCTAATTATTTGAAAATTTACTGGCGGTTTTTGTTTATATTTTGATTGTTTTATAAAGTAAAATCAAGTCTAAGTTAATTAGAAAAGTTTCAAGTTTCTGGCAATTTCAACCTCCTCCGACCACCTTTTTAAAAAGTGTTGCCAAACCCACAAAATTTTTTTTTAATTTTATTTTATTTCCTGAAAGCCGAAAACGTCCTCTAGGGGCCTGAGAAATTCGCAATTTTCCATCTCACCCCATTACTACAGGGTGAATTTTTGAAAATCGATTTTTTGCGATGCAGAGGTTTGCGCCAAATGGAAAGGAAAAAATCCCAAATACATGGGGGCACAACGGCCACTTCTGTGCTGAAAGTGCTCCTCTCCGTTCGCGAGCTGCAACTCTTTCTCTGCAGAGGTCGCTTTTTTCGTGCTTCGACAAGCGGGGCTGCGCCCCCTTTACAGTCGCAACTAGAATTTTTATTGAGTTTTGTAGAACGAGTACGTCTCTAAATTTTATGTCTCTTACGAATTGTTGATATTTTCAACCCTTGAAGAGTTATTCAAAGAAAACCAGCCCCGCATTCAATAAAAAAAATTTATTTTGCATCGAAAAGGTATGGGCCTTATTTTTCGATTTTCAATTGTTTCCAGCAAGTTTTCGAAGAATTTTTCAATTTTTTTTTCGAAAATTAAAAATCTGACGGCGGCATGTCAGTCGTCGATTTAATCCGTATCAAAGATCCCCATAAAGTTCTTCTCTACAATTTACGGTGATTCGTTATTTTTTAGCTTGACATTCTTGAAACTTCTCTAAAAAAATAGAAGAAAAAAAATTTAATTTTTTTTTAATTTAAATTAAAGAACACAATTTTATCTACTTTCAATTTAGCTTTCAAGAACCAGTTCATGTCTAATTATTTTGAAATTCACTCACAGTTTTTGTTTATATTTTAATTGTTTCATAAAGTAAAATGAATTCTAAGTTAATCCGGAAAGTTTAAAGTTTGTGGCAATTGCTTAAAAAAAAATTTAATCGCGCGGGACAATGTATAACTTTGGAATGGTACTAAGCGTCATTATCTCTGGAGGAATGTCTTCATAAACTAGAATCAATTTTAAGTCAATCTGGAAAGTTTCAAGTCTGTGGCAATTGTTTTAAATATTTTTAAATCGCGCGGGAAAATGTATAATTTTGTTGCCATTTTCGTGCAATTATCTCAAAATCTACTGCAGGAATGTTTTTAGGTTTTTACAGAATCATAAAATAGAATCGATTTTAAGTTAATCTGGAAAGTTTCAAGCCTGTGGTAATTGTTTTAAATATTTTTAAATCGCGCGGGAAAACGTATAATTTTGTCGTCATTTTCGTGCAATTATCTCAGAATCTACTGCAGGAATGTTTTAAGGTTTTTACAGAATCATAAAGTAGAACCGATTTGAAGTCAATCTGGAAAGTTTGAAGCCTGTGGTAATTGTTTTAAATATTTTTAAATCGCGCAGGAAAATGTATAATTTTGTCGTCATTTTCGTGAAATTATCTCAGAATCTACTGCAGGAATGTTTTAAGGTTTTTACAGAATCATAAAGTAGAATCGATTTTAAGTCAATCTGGAAAGTTTTAAGTCTGTGGAAATTGTTTTAAATATTTTTAAATCGCGCGGGAAAATGTATAATTTTGTTGCCATTTTCGTGCAATTATCTCAGAACCTACTGCAGAAATGTTTTAAGGTTTTTACAGAATCATAAAGTAGAATCGATTTTAAGTTAATCTGGAAAGTTTCAAGTTTTTGGCAATTGTTTTAAATATTTTTAAATCGCGCGGGAAAGTGAATAATTTTGTCGTCATTTTCGCGCAATTATCTCAGAATTTACTGCAGGAATGTTTTAAGGTTTTTACGGAATCATAAACTAGAATCAATTTTAAGTCAATCTGGAAAGTTTCAAGTTTTTGGCAATTGTTTTAAATATTTTTAAATCGCGCGGGAAAATGTATAATTTTGTCGTCATTTTCGTGCAATTATCTCAGAATTTACTGCAGGAATGTTTTAAGGTTTTTACAGAATCATAAAGTAGAATCAATTTTAAGTTAATCTGAAAAGGTTCAAGTTTTTGGCAATTGTTTTAAATATTTTTAAATCGCGCGGGAAAGTGAATAATTTTGTCGTCATTTTCACTCAATTATCTTAGAATTTACTGCAGGAATGTTTTAAGGTTTTTACGGAATCATAAACTAGAATCAATTTTAAGTCAATCTGGAAAGTTTCAAGTTTTTGGCAATTGTTTTAAGTATTTTTAAATCGCGCGGGAAAATGTATAATTTTGTCGTCATTTTCGTGAAATTATCTCAGAATCTACTGCAGGAATGTTTTAAGGTTATTACAGAATCATAAAGTAGAATCGATTTTAAGTCAATCTGGAAAGTTTTAAGTCTGTGGAAATTGTTTTAAATATTTTTAAATCGCGCGGGAAAATGTATAATTTTGTTGTCATTTTTGCGCAATTATCTCAAAATCTACTGGAGGAATGTTTTTAGATTTTTACAGAATCGTAAAGAAGGATCAGTTTTAAGCCAATCTGGAGAGTTTCAAGTTTATGGCAATTGTTTTAATATTTTTTTTTACCGTTCGAGAAAATCTGTAATTAGCACGTTTACACCTTACGGTACAGAAAATTACAGGCAAGCCTTTATTTATGTAATACAATGTTGGATATGTAATTATAGCGTGCGGGGGTTGTGGCACAAAGTTAAATGAGCATTGCCATTTGACCAACGGTATATCATTTGATCTCACGAGACTGAATTTGTTACACTGTGATAGGGGACTGGTAATTGTCCTCTGGGTCGACGTTAGGCATCTCCGATTGCACATCTATTTATTTAACTCTTGATCATACGATAGCCGCTCGTGGTCGGCTTCCCTTTAGTAAATAATACCGGCCCTTTTATAGCATTGTTTTTTTCTGCATGATTGACGATTATTACCGGTTTTGATCCGCGTCATTTCACTTCGCGCTATTTGCGCTAATTAACGGTCGGTATTTTTATCCGCGTTCCGCAGAATAAAACGCAATGAAAGTAATTTACAGGACGGGAGAATTATTGAATATCTAGACGCCGTAAATTGCGGCGCGTGAGCGCGTAAATTCGGGCGCGTCCGAATCGTCGCGATAATTGCTGAAACGTTGGGGATGTTTAAAAAGGGATTATCTGGGGACGCACAACCCGATACCTATTATGTAACGACAAACATTCAAACGACGCTCCTTGTTTTCATTGCCCTGGGGCTTATATTACAAATATATTGATGGTAAATATCATCAGTTCGATCACCTAGTTGATGATACGCAAATAACTGTTATTACTATTTTAAACGTAATTTGCTGCATGGGGTATTCCTACAATATTTGATCTAATAATTAACTACAACTTCTTCCTTCAATTGTGAAATTACAATTTAATTAGAGCACAGATTTGCAAAATAATCGTTGAAAACAATTTACTTATAATCACCGAATTTCAATTCAATCAACCATGCAATGTGCACATAATAAACTTCATTACAATCGCTCCTATGTTTCTAATCCCATTATTACCTGGCCCAAGCCGGTCACCTGTAACGCAGTTGATGACATCCACATACGTGATTAAACCATGAGTACAACTGCATGGTGTTTGATTGCCTATTATTTAATGGAGTCTGCATGATTCGAATACTGATCGATACCAATGCAGGTGGGCACTGATTGCTTCGATGCGTCAATTATTATATTACTGAATGCATTAGCGGCGGAACGATCCATTACTTGAAAGATACATCAAGAAAATACCGATATTATCGAGTGCCGGGGATAAAAAGTAACGCGGAAATAAAGGGCCGGATTGATGGATGCTTCGCCACCATGAAGTGTGGAATGAGCGATGGTGGTCAATTGCTCGAGCAACGCCCCATCCATAAAATCCATTCTGAATAATATTATATTCACATAATGTCTGTATGGATGAATTATAAATTCATACCCATGCATCATTTTCTGGCAGTTGCATGTATATCATGCGTGAGCTCTTGTGGTCTAATTAAATACCACCTGCTGTTCGTATTCATGGATTTCAACCCACTCAATCTCTTATTGTTAATAATCGCTAATGGATATCCGTAAAATTCAAAAGAATTTTTCAATTATCTCCGATAATACATACAAAAACAATTGAAGCTGCATAATTTATTTAATTGTGAAATCGGCATCTTTACAGATCGTAGAATTTGAAACTAAAAGAATTTTTCAAATATCTTCAACCGTTCACGAGATATTCACCTATATGCAAAAAACAATTGACACGACATATTGTTTCTATTGTGAAATCAGCATCTTTACAGATCGTGGAATTTGAAACTAAAAAAAATTTTCAAATATCTTTAACCGTTCACGAGATATTCACCTATATGCAAAAAAACAATTGACACGACATATTGTTTTTATTGTGAAATCAGCACCATTACAGATCGTGGAATTTGAAACTAAAAGAATTTTTCAAATATCTTCAACCATTCACGAGATATTCACCTATATGCAAAAAACAATTGAAACAACATAATGTTTTTATTATGAAATCAGTATCTTTACAGATCGTGGAATTTGAAACTAAAATAATTTTTCAAATATCTTCAACCGTTCACGAGATATTCACCAATATGCAAAAAAACAATTGAAACAACATAATGTTTTTATTGTGAAATCAGCATCTTTACAGATCATGGAATTTGAAACTGAAAGAATTTTTCGAATATCTTCAACCGTTCGCGAGATATTCACCTATATTAAAAAAAAACAATTGAAACGACATATTGTTTTTATTGTGAAATCGGCATCTTTGCAGATCGTGGAATTTGAAACTGAAAGAATTTTTCAAATATCTTCAACCGTTCACGAGATATCCACCTATATGCAAAAAACAATTGAAACAACATAATGTTTTTATTGTGAAATCGGAATCTTTACAGATCGTGGAATTTGAAACTAAAATAATTTTTCAAATGTCTTCAACCGTTCACGAGATGTCCACCTATATGCAAAAAAACAATTGACACAACATAATGTTTTTATTGTAAAATCAGCATCTTTACAGATCGTAGAATTTGAAACTGAAAGAATTTTTCAAATATCTTCAACCGTTCACGAGATATTCACCTATATGCAAAAAATCAATTGACACAACATATTGTTTTTATTGTGAAATCAGCATCTTTACAGATCGTGGAATTTGAAACTAAAGGAATTTTTCAAATATCTTCAACCGTTCACGAGATATTCACCTATATGCGAAAAACAATTGACACAACATAATGTTTTTATTGTGAAATCAGCATCTTTACAGATCGTGGAATTTTAAACTAAAAGAATTTTTCAAATATCTTCAACTTCTTACGAGATATTCACCTATATGCAAAAAACAATTGACACGAGATATTGTTTTTATTGTGAGATCAGCATCTTTGCAGATTGTGGAATTTGAAACTATAAGAATTTTTCAAATATCTTCAACCGTTCACGAGATATTCACCTATATGCTAAAAACAATTGACACGAAATATTGTTTTTATTATGAAATCAGATTCTTTACAGATCCCGGAATTTGAAACTAAAAGAATTTTTTAAATATCTTCAACTGTTCACGAGATATTCACCTATATGCAAAAATCAATTGAAACAACATAATGTTTTTATTGTGAAATCAGCATCTTTACAGATCGTGGAAATTGAAACTAAAAGAATTTTTCAAATATCTTCAACCGTTCACGAGATATTCACCTATATGCAAAAAACAATTGAAACAACGTAATGTTTTTATTGTAAAATCATCATCTTTACAGATCGTGGAATTTGAAACGAAACGAAATTTTCAAATATCTTCAACCGTTCACGAGATATTCACCTATATGCAAAAAACAATCGACACGACATATTGTTTTTATTGTGAAATCAGCACCTTTACAGATCGTGGAATTTGAAACTAAAAGAATTTTTCAAATATCTTCAACCGTTCACAAGATATTCACCTATATGCAAAAAACAGTTGTTTTTATAATGAAGTAAGCATTACGAGAGATTGTAGAATCTGAAACTAATTAATTCGATAGAATACTCATTTCAGATAAAAATAGGGAGGATTGTAGTTTTACGATATCTAAAATCGTTACAAATTTATACAAATTGCCGCCTATTAAAAATTATCCCACCAAGAGGAATCTAGATTTAATACGTTTTGCTTCAGCTTTAATTAAAGTTCTTTTTTCATCCGTTAAAAATGGGGTGTTAATTACAACCAATTGTAGCGCAATTAAGTAAACCTACTGACGCGTTAAAATACAAATGACTCTCCGCACAGCGGAGGCGAACGCCATCGGTGGTAAAATCGCTGCGCTTTTTTTTACGGGGTGGCAATTAAATGACCATTTGCTCGATGTATAGGGGCGCATCGATTCGGCCGTAAAGATTTACCAAATCATATTTCTTATTGCCTCATATATTATTTTTTTATTATGTATAGGTTTCGGTGACTAAATTGTCGTTTTATCAGAATTTAACACGCGAGGTGCTATTTTCTATCTTTATTACTGGAAAAAAAGTGTTTCGTGTGTAAAATTAACGCCCTGATAAGAAAAATGTTAGAGGACACATCAAGCTACGTAGCGTATAAAATATTTCAGAATTTTACGGCAATGATCTAATCTGCAACCTCCAATTGTGCCACGGAGACAGTTTCTGTCTCGCCAAATCTCTAGATCTAACTTTAAATTTGCAGAAAACTAGAGGTTGCAAATTCAATAATAAATAATTAATTTAAATTACAAACTCGTATTTAACGAAAACTAATTAACATCAATTAATTAAAAATGATAATCAGCAATTACAGCGGCACGTCTGGTGGCGGAATAAAAGCAAGATAGAGCGGCACGTGCTTTATTGGACTCGTCCTAATTACAGGATATCCGGTGTCCGTTTCGGATCCAAACTCAACCTCAGAGGTTACGTCCATTATTCCCTTGCCAGAACAACACGCGCGCCCTAATTACCCTTTTTTCCTGGTAGAAAGACAGGACGAATGTAATAGACATCAATATGCACCATCGGGAAAGGTAATTTACATTCGCTTAATACACAGGAATACATTCGTCAAATGTTTCATAAATATTGAAGAAGCGGGAATGAAGTAATAGCGTGTAAATTAATCATATTTAGTCGGAAACAGGTATTTATTAAAATGACGTTGCGTTATTAATTGCCGAGAAAGTGAGCGATATTTTAAATAAACGCGGAATAATTGCATTTAACGCCGGGCGTCGCTGTTAAATATTTAAGTGGCCATCGTCCGTCCTCGCTCGCGAACGAAATTAATTGTTTTGCTGTGTACCTGTTCGTTTTCGTGAATGCAGAATCTGTTCAAATACGCCGCGAGTTTCCTTTCGCCTCCGTAAGGAAACCGTCTGCTGTCTGTTGCAAGGAGTTTATGTAAATAGGTTGCGGAAACAGACCGCATTATTAAGGGGATTTACTTATTCCAAAGGACTAGTTCAGACCCAGTTTGCTGTTGGTGAGTTTGTTAACCCAATCATCTTACGTCGAGCGATTCGCGGCAAATAAATATAACTTTAAATTAACGGATTTACGAATTGCTAGATTTAACATGAATAACTTAATTAAAAAATATTCTATCCTGCATTTCACCTCCCGTCTAATTTTTCCCATCGCATATTAAACATATTAAAAGTTATTTGCAGAAAACTAGTTTTATCTATTATTCCAACAGACATTTTAATTAATAAAAATCGAAGGTGGCCTTTTAAAACAATTTTCTGTCGTAATATATGTTATAATAACAATTATGATCATTATTTATTATTATACTTTTGAATAGTTATTAAAATAAAATAATGTTACCCGGCGCATGCACCAGAATAACACATCCATTTGCCCTCCCTCCTTTTATAGCTCAGTTACTAACTAAGTTAGGATTTTGAAATTTTGTAGACTTTACCTGTATCCTAGGACGTATTTAAAGAAAATATTTTTGACTATACAGGGTGTTCCAAAAAAGTGTGACGTCATGTATCAACATTTTTTTAAATGACATGCTGTATATTTTATTGCTTATTTGGGTGCCTTTTATGGTTACCTACATACTCCTAAAATTTTACTGAAATCGGTTCGGTGATTTCCGCATAAAAAAATAAAAATAAAAAAAAAATCAGTTTTGCATCCTCGATTTAAAAAATGAATAAAAAACCGAAATAGCGCCTCGTTATTAAAAATATGCAGAGTACTTATTAAATAAAGCCTGATAATCTTATTAACCAAGATTGATTAACACTAATTATACAGGGTGTCCAAAATTTAGTGTAAAACTTTTCAAACTTTAAAGCAATTTATGTTTCTAATTTTTTATTGTGGCCCTGTATATCTGCTTCCACGAGTATTAGTTTTGTCTTATCAGGTAATTTTCAAGATAATTTTTTATTTTTCGTCTTGAAAAAAAAAATTAACATTCATTGTTTTAATTTTTTAGAATTAATATCCGTTACATCCTTATGTTAGGATTAATGATGGGAATAATTAATAATTGCGTAGGTAATAAAAGGGAACGAATTATCAATAAATCCCGTGGGCATTAATCGTACGATATAAAACATAATGAGCTGGCACCGTTCGCAAAATTATTAAGAGATAAGATAAAATGTGAATGCGCGGCGCTCGCCAACGACCAAAAACAATCCATTTGGAAGTAGATTTCGAGGGGGTAAGCTCTATTCGGAACATTTAGTTTGACGGTAATAGGAGCGAGTGTCAAGTTTTGCGATCCGCTACGAGATTAATGGACGATTCGAAATTCGAGCCAGATCATAACTTCGTTGTCGTATTATTTTACAAAACTAATAAACCATTGACATCAATTCCGGAAAACATTTAACTAGGAATTGTAACATTTATTATAAATTTCCATCAAATTACAGATTATTTGGTGATCGATAGAAATAATGATTTATAATATATTAATGGTAATTTACACGATTTTAATACACATTCAGAAACAATTTTCGTATATCACCAGAGGTCTGCGACAAGTTAGGTTGTCTTAAATTTATTTGTCATTAATAATTTGGCCATCCATATTTTAATAGTTAAAGGGACCACAACTTTATAAATTAAATTCTAAAGTAATATACACCGCACATTTCTCTAAACACTCTTTAGTGTACGAAATTGAATTGGGCGTACAAAAAAAGTTCTGAAAGTCCTCCATGTGCTTCCAATTAAAACTTTCATATATTTCATTAAATTGCTGTGCAGTGCATTTTGCTAACACCAACTTGATTTTTAATGGATAAAATTAGTTTTACAAGTCACCAAATATTCCGAAACAGCAATTTGATTGAATTCACTTATTTTTTATTGAAAAATTGAATACGGCATTTTTTTAGTTGTGTAAACCTACCCACTCCTAAAAAAAACGATTAAATTACATTTTTCTTCAAAACATTTTTTTTGTCTTTTTTCAAGTCTCATTCCGAACAATATTTGTCTATAAAAAAAATGTGGGACTTCCAGGAACCGAGATACACAAAATGAGTTTCCTTTTCGCAAATAGTACTTAAATCGACAGGAAACGCAGAAAAAACGGTAGTATTAAATTATTTTTCAAAAAACATTTTTCTTATTTTGTTTCAAGTTTAAGAACTTATTCTGAATACTATTTGTCTATAAAAAAATTGTGGAACTTCCAGGAACCGATATATGCAAAATGACTTTTTTTGTAAATAGTGCTTAAATCGACCGGAAACGCCTAAAACACGATTCAATTAAATTTTTCTTCAAAAATTTTTTGTTTCCTTTTTTTCAAGTCTAAGAGCTCATTGCGAACACTATTTGTCTATAAAAAAAATTTTTGGGACTTCCAGGAACCGAGATATTACACATGTTTCAATTAGTATACGACAAAACTGTTTTTATTTTGTATAAAACATGTTTTTATTTACTGTGGTTCGTATTGTCCACCCTCAGCAAGAGAGCTTTTTTTAATTGTATTTTAATTTTTTGATGTTGATTTGATTTGATTTTAATTGTATTTTATGTTGATTTTAATTTATTCTAATTGTATTTTATTTGTATTTTAATTTAATTTAAAATTAATTTTCATGTTTTAAGTTCTATTTATTATGATGATGACGTGATATATTTATATCTTACAATTGGGGGGAATGACAATTGTATAACCTATGTAGGTTGATAACAATAAATAAATATTATTTTAATATCACATTTAGCGCCACGGGAAAAAAATTTAATCAATCATTTAGCCATTTGTAATCGTTATCTGTTATCCCAGTTTCTGACTATCTCTGTCTACATAATAATTGCGTCAAAATTAAATTAATTACACTTAATTGAGTTTACCTGAACGGACCATTATCATTTGTTGAGTTCGTTATTCCGGTATTAATTAATTGCACATTCAGATAAACGATGTACAAGTCTGGTTTGGTAATTTTCGAAAGGTTTGCGATAGCGAAACGGGAGCTATTAGTTGAATGAATTATTACAGATGTTAATTTCATTAGTTAAATGGCGAGGATTATAGAAATCTAAAGGAGGGAGTGTTAATGTACGTGACTGTGCTTGGGTATTATTAGTAATTTAAATCAAATATTATTATTGGAAGTGTGGTTTTGTTTATAAAATATTTATATGTAATATAAATCGGTCGTGGTTTAACCAATTTCCCATTTCATCCAAAATTCTTTCTTAAAAATATTTGCGTGAAAAACTTGAAAATGTGAAATATCCAAAAACTTAACTTTTTTAATAATCATTCCAGACCCGTAAGGTGCACCTTCTTTTTCGTCAGAAAAATAAGAAAATAGATTGCCGTTTAAACATTTCAGTTGGCTAAAACAGCGAAAAAGTTTGCGGTCAGTTGAATTTTTTTAGAAAAAATCGTTTTTTTTTTTAGATCGTAGCCCTCCAAATCGAACGCGGTTTGCAAAATTGTGCTTTTTGTATGCGAATTAGTCCGATTCAATTAAAATTGGCGTTTTGAAAGTTTTGACTAGAAACGCCTAAAAATCGATTAAAGTTAATTTTTCTTAAAAAAAATTTTTTGTCACATCCAAGGGCTCATACTGAACACTTTTTGTCTGTAAAATTTTTTTGTAGGGCTTCCAGGAGCCGAGATACGCAAAATTACTTTTCTTCGTAAATGGTGCTTAAATCGACTGGAAACGCCTAAAAATCGATTAAATTTAATTTTTCTTAAAATTTTTTTTACGTCCAATGGCTTATACTGTACACTTTTTGTTTATAAAAAAAATGTGGGGCTTCCAGGAGCCGAGATACGCAAAATTACTTTTCTTGGTAAATGGTGCTTAAATCGACTGGAAACGCCTAGAAATCGATTAAATTAAATTTTTCTTCAAATTTAATTTTTTATTTTTTCAAGTCTAAGAGTATATTCTAAACACTATTTTTCTATATTTTTTTTTTGTGGACTTCCAGAGGAACCGAGATACGCAAAATTACTTTTTCGTAAATAGTGCTTAAATCGACCGTAAAACCCTAAAAATCGATTGAATTACTTTTTGTTTCAAATTTTTTCAAGTCCAAGAACTAATTCTAAACATATTTGTCTATAAAAAAATTTACGAGACTTCCAGGAACCGAGATTCGCAAAATTACTTTTTGCTTAAATAGACTGGAAACACCTTGAAAAAAACCTGAAAATGTGAAATATTCAAAAACTTAACTTTTTTAATAATCATCCTAGACCCACAAGGTGCACCTTTTCTTATATCAGAAAAATTAAAAAATGGATTGCCGTTTAAACATTTCAGCTGGCCAAAACAGTCCACTTTTAGTCTGTAAAAAAAATTTGTGGAGCTTTCAGGAGCCGTGATACGCAAAATTACTTTTCTTCGTAAATGGTGCTTATATCGACTGGAAACGCCTAAAAATCGATTAAATGTAATTTTTCTTAAAAAAAAATTTTTTTCGCGTCCAAGGGCTCATACTGTACACTTTATGTCTATAAATTTTTTTGTGGGGTTTCCAGGAGCCGAGATACGCAAAATTACTTTTCTATGTAAATGGTGCTTAAATCGACAGGAAACGCCTAAAAATCGATTAAATGTAATTTTTCTTAAAAAAAATTTTTTACGTCCAAAGGCTCATACTGAACACTTTGTGTGTTGCCGAGATACGCAAAATTACTTTTCTTCGTAAATGGTGCTTAAATCGACTGGAAACGCTTAAAAATCGATTGAATTAAAATTTTCTTCAAATACTATTTTTTATTTTTTCAAGTCTCAAAATTTTTTTTGTTTTTTTTTCAAGTCCAAGAGCTAATTCTGAACACATTTGTCTATAAAAAAATTATGAGACTTCCAGGAACGAAAAATTTCTTTTTTTGCTTAAAATTTGCGGACTTCCAGGAACCGAGATACACAAAATTCATTTTTTCGTGAATTGTGCTTAAGTCGACTGGAAACGCTTAAAAATCGATTAAATTAAATTTTTCCTCAAATTTTTTTTTGTCTTCTGTGTCTATAAGTTGCTCAAAAATTGCATTTGAAATGATTTCCTGAAGAACCAACTATTCGGAGTTTCTATACGTCACTACAAAGACCCTTCAGAAAATATACTTACACAAGAACAAATGTCCATTTGAAGCTCTTGACGCGTTCGCAAAAAAAACTCAAAATTGTAGAATATCGGAAAATTCTATCACGAGAACGATAAAAATTAATCGCCGTATTAAAATTTCAGATTACTAAAATAGCAAATTAGGAACAATCTTGCTTGTTGCAGAAAGCATTAAATATTCGTTTTATTGAATTTACTAAAATAGCAGTTTGAAAATTTAGAAAAAAATCGTTTTTTTTTAGTTTTCATGAAACTATCCCTGCATCGACTTCCCTAAGCAAGATCGCAATGATGTACGTTTGGTCATATTGTCCGAATTATTTATCAGCACCGTTCTCCAAAATTGATTTATCTCTGCCGTCTTAACCCTTATCATTGAAATGTGAAATGCATGATTTAGTAAGGGCGTAAAAGGGCCCAAATGCAGTATATATTTAATTTAAAATCCCTACAACTGGACACAATTAAGTAAGTAGGGCAGATAAATTGTTTATTTTACTGCCTCCATAAATTTTTTTTTGAAGAAATTTATTCAATTGATTATTAATTTGCAGCACAAATACAAATTTTATAAAAAAAGTTTTAAGTACGATTTTTCCTCCAACGAATATAATGTTCGTTTAACTTTCGAGAATTGCATCATAATAATAATAATATTTAATCAATCAATCATCTTTATTCAGACATGAACAAAAAAGGCCGTTGGTCCATCTGGGCTATCGACCTGTCGTCTTTCTGCCTTAATAATATTTATCATCGTAACTATTATTATGTTATTATTATATAATTTAACTGTAATATTTTTTTTTTCAAAGGAAGGATGGTTGATGGGAATTCGGGTTAAGGACGAACGGATGATAGTGGGAATTGGCGTAGCCATCTAGGGCATTCTGCCACAACCGATTGTTTGTAATAATTTTCATCTATAGATATTAAAGGACAACCACTTATACATCCATGGATCTGCACGGCCATTTTTCATTCAGAAAAAGTGACCGCTCGGATGGGATTCGAACCCACGACCACGAGGCCCAGAAGCAGGTATGCTACCCACTAGGCTACCGCGGCCCCTAACTGTAATTAAGTTTAGTTTATTGTCCTTTATTGTTGATCATAAACTAAAAGGTAACATAAACATAAAAAATTGAATTTTCTATTTTCAATAAACATAAATGTAAAAGTAAGATCATTGGAACATTTTAAATTTAAGGAAGAAAGTTGGAGCGCCAATCAGTCGAGACAATAATTATACTGTGTTTGTATTATTTAATCAACTACAACTAATTTCACAGTTTCGCCTTTGTTATTTATATTAATTAATATACAAAATGAATTCCTGTTGTAAAGTTTCAAAATTTAAATTGCGCACTTCATGTAGATATTACGTTATTCATTCCATTATTACAAATGTAAAATACTATGTTTACATCTGATTCATTCTATTTATCATCAGGTAAAATAATTAAAAATTAAAGATCGCCTGCGTGGAAAAAAAATGCAATTTAATTATTTTATAACACAAAAACCAACCACATCGCGAGTAAATAATATCAAGAGGGTGTAATTTATAGCGTGCGAAACGGGAAACATTATTCTATTTTTAATGCCACAGAAACGCAACGTTACGTTACACTTGCAACTTTATTTGTATCTGAAATAGCATGCATTTTTTTTGATATACAAACCGATAGCGATAAATTACATTATTAACAAAGCAATTAGGACGACGGAAATATTCATAGTTTTATGGTACAGTCACTTACCTCCGGGGGAATTGGCTGAAATCGTCGTGCAGCACTTGCACACGGCTCTGATTAAATTTGCAAACTTTTATTGAAACAACTTCGGAAAACTCGGATTTTCCGGGCGCTGAAAAGGCGTCCGTTTTCATTACAAATATTTCACAATTTGATACCGGTAATGGAGCGTTTTAAGTGTGTAAAGTTTTCATTCTGTCCCCGTTAATAGAGCCATGATACGAAGTTATTTATGCCTGTCGAAGGGAAGGGAGACTTTCTAAAGTTATAATCTATTATTCAATGTTGGTGTTTTCAGTTGGCATCGCCTGTATCACCTCGTTTCAACTTTCGTATATTCCCAGCTCGTAATCTACACGCATCTACTCCATATTTTATTTTCACTGCTGCTTCTGTATCTCACCTCTTATTTATCTTACGAAAGTGGGACATCTTTTTATTTTTAGTAACACGCTGAAGAGTGTAACAATGTGGATGCTGTAATAAATATTATTATTTAACTCCAATATAAGTCTGTTAATAATTTATACAGAAACGTAATTTGGCATTCACTATAAACAAATTTTTATATTTTTTTCAAGTCACTAAATATATTTTCTCAAAAGTTTACGCTCTGTTCTCATTAAATTATTACGAAATTTAGAAATGAAGTGTTAATAGTTTTTACGGAAACGTAATTTGGCATTCATTATAAGCAAATTTGAGAAGTTTCAAGTCGATGACAATTTTTTTTATATTTTTTTCAAGTTACTAAAATTATTACATTTTTTTTTCAAAAATTGACGCTCTGTTCTCATTAAATTATCCCAAAATTAAGGGATGCAGTGTTAATGGTTTTGACAGAAACGTAATTCGGCATTCATTATAAGCAAATTTAAGAAGTTTCAAGTCGATGACAATTGTTTTTATATTTTTTTCAAGTCACTAAAATTATTACATTTATTCAAAACTTCACGCTCGATTCTCATTAAATTATTCCAAAATTCAGGGATGAGGTTGAAAATAGTTTTTGTAGAAACGTTATTTAGCATTCAATATAAGTAAATTTGAGGACTTTCAAGTCGATGGCAATTGTTTTTATATTTCTTCCAAGTTACTAAAATTATTACATTTTTTCAAAATGTCACACTCTGTTCTCATTAAAATATTCAAAAATTTAGGAATGAAGTGTTGATAGTTTTTATAGAAACATAATTTGGTACTTCTTATAAGCAAATTCGAGAAGTTTTAAGCCGTTTTTTCAAGTCACAAAAATTATTACATTTTTCAAAACTTCATGCTCTGTTCTTATTAAACTACTCGAAAATTTAGAAATGAAGTGTTAAAAGTTTTTACAGAAACGTAATTTGGTATTCATTATAAGCGAATTTAAGAAGTTTCAAGTTGATGGCAATTGTTTATATATTTTTTCTAAGTCTCTAAAATTATTAAATTTTTTCAAAACTTCACGCTTTGTTCACATTAAATTATTCCAAAATTTAGTGTTAAAATGTTAATTGTTTTGAAAGAAACCTAATTTAGCATTCACTCTTGGCAAATTTCAAAAATTACAAGCCGATGGCAGTTGTTTTGAAATTTTTCACTTTTTCTTAAAACTTAACGCCCATTCACATTAAATTATTTTAAAATTTCGGAATGAAATGTTAATAGTTTTTTACAGAAATGTAATTTAGCATTCATTTAAAGCAAATTTGAGAAGTTTCAAGTTGATGCCAATTGTACATATATATATTTTTTTCAAGTCGCTAAAATTATAACATTTTTCATAGCTTCATTAAATTATTTCAAAATTTCGGGATGAAGAGTTAATAGTTTTTACAGGAACGTAATTTGGCATGCATTATAAGCAAATTTGAGTAGTTTCAAGTTGATGGCAATTGTTTAAAATTTTTTTTCCACGTCTCCAAAATTATTGTTTTTCCAAAACTTCACGCTCTGTTCACATTAAATTATTCCAAAATTTAGTGTTGATATGTTAATTGTTTTGACAGAAATCTAATTTGGCATTAATTCTTGGAAAATTTCAGAAGTTTCAAGCCGATGGCAGTTGTTTTTATATTTTTTTCAAGTCACTAAAATTATTACATTTTTTCAAAACTTCACGCTATGTACTTATTAAATTATTCTAAAATTTAGTAATAGTTTTCACAGAAACGTAATTTTGAATTTATTCTTAGCAAATTTAAGAACTTTCAAGTCGATGGCAATTGTTTTTATATTTTTTTCAGGTCATCAAAATCATGACATTTTTCAAAACTTTACGCTCGGTTATCATTAAATTATTCGAAAATTTAAAGATGAAGTGTTAATAGTTTTTACAAAAACGTAATTTGGCATTAATTATAAGCAAATTTGAGAAGTTTCAAGTCGATGCCAATTTTTTTTATATTTTTTTTCAAGTCTCTAAAATTATTACCATTTTTCAAAACTTCACTCTCTTTTCTCATTAAATTATTCCAAAATTTCGGAATGAAGTGTTAACAGTTTTTACAGGAACGTAATTTGGCAATAATTATAAGTACATTTGAGAAGATTTGAGCGGATGGCAATTGTTTTTATATTTTTTTCAAGTCGCTAAAATTAGACCATTTTTTCAAGGCTTCACTCTCCATTTTCTTTAAATTATTCCAAAATTTCGGGATGAAGAGTTAATAGTTTTCACAGGAACGTAATTTGGCATTCATTATAAGCAAATTTGAGTAGTTTCAAGTTGATGGCAATTGTTTATATATTTCTTCCACGTCTCCAAAATTATTGTTTTTCCAAAACTTCACGCTCTGTTCACATTAAATTATTCCAAAATTTAGTGTTGAAATGTTAATTGTTTTGACAGAAACCTAATTTGGCATTAATTCTTGGAAAATTTCAGAAGTTTCAAGCCGATGGCAGTTGTTTTTATATTTTTTTCAAGTCACTAAAATTATTACATTTTTTCAAAACTTCACGCTATGTACTTATTAAATTATTCCAAAATTTAGTAATAGGTTTCACAGAAACGTAATTTTGAATTAATTCTTAGCAAATTTAAGAAGTTTCAAGTCGATGGCAATTGTTTTTAAATTTTTTTCAAGTCACCAAAATTATTACATTTTCCAAAACTTTACGCTCGGTTCTCATTAAATTATTCGAAAATTTAAAGATGAAGTGTTAATAGTTTTTACAAAAACGTAATTTGGCATTAATTATAAGCAAATTTGAGAAGTTTCAAGTCGATGCCAATTTTTTTTATATATTTTTCAAGTGTCTAAAATTATTACAATTTTTCAAAACTTTTTTATTAAATTATTCAAAAATTTCGGGATGAAGTGTTAACAGTTTTTACAGGAACGTAATTTGGCAATAATTATAAGTAAATTTAAGAAGATTCAAGCGGATGGCAATTGTTTTTATATTTTTTGCAAGTCGCTAAAATTATAACATTTTTTCATGGTTTCGCTCTCAATTTTCTTTAAATTATTCCAAAATTTCGGGATGAAGAGTTAATAGTTTTTAGAGGAACGCAAATTTGAGTGGTTTCAAGTTGATGACAATTGTTTAAATATTTTTTTCCACATCTCCAAAATTATTGTTTTTCCAAAACTTTACGCTCTGTTCACATTAAATTATTCCAAAATTTAGTGTTGAAATGTTAATTGTTTTGACAGAAACCTAATTTAGCATTAATTCTCATAAAATTTCAGAAGTTTCAAGCCGATGGCAGTTATTTTTATATTTTTTTCAAGTCACTAAAATTATTACATTTTTTGAAAACTTCACGCTATGTACTTATTAAATTATTCCAAAATTTAGTAATAGTTTTCACAGAAACGTAATTTTGAATTTATTCTTAGCAAATTTAAGAACTTTCAAGTCGATGGCAATTGTTTTTATATTTTTTTCAGGTCATCAAAATCATGACATTTTTCAAAACTTTACGCTCGGTTATCATTAAATTATTCGAAAATTTAAAGATGAAGTGTTAATAGTTTTTACAAAAACGTAATTTGGCATTAATTATAAGCAAATTTGAGAAGTTTCAAGTCGATGCTAATTGTTTTTATATTTTTTTCAAGTCTCTGAAATTATTACAATTTTTCAAAACTTTATTCACTTTTCTCATTAAATTATTGCAAAATTTCGGGGTGAAGTGTTAACAGTTTCTACAGGAACGTAATTTGGCAATAATTATAAGTAAATTTGAGAAGATTCAAGCCGATGGCAATTGTTTTTATATTTTTTTCAACTCGCTAAAATTATAACAGTTTTTCATAGCTTCTCTATTTTCATTAAATTATTCCAAAATTTCGGGATGAAGAGTTAATAGTTCTTACAGGAACGTAATTTGGCATTCATTATAAGCAAATTTAAGAAGTTTCAAGTTGAAGGCAATTGTTTATGTATTTTTTCTAAGTCTCTAAAATTATTACATTTTTTCAAAACTTCACGCAATGTACTTATTAAATTATTCCAAAATTTAGCGATGAAGTGGTAATAGTTTTCACAGAAACGTAATTTTGAATTTATTCTTATCAAATTTAAGAAGTTTCAAGTCGATGGAAATTGTTTTTATATTTTTTTCAGGTCACAAAAATTATTACATTTTTCGAAACTTTGAATTATTCGAAAATTTAAAGTTGAAGTGTTAATAGTTTTTACAAAAACGTAATTTAGCATTTATTATAAATAAATTTGAGAAGTTTCAAGTCGATGCCAATTTTTTTTAATATTTTTTTCAAGTCTCTAAAATTATTACAATTTTTTAAAGCTTCACTCTCTTTTCTCATTAAATTATTCCAAAATTTCGGGATGAAGTGTTAACAATTTTCACAGAAACATAATTTGGCAATAATTATAAGTAAATTTGAGAAGATTTAAGCGGATGGCAATTGTTTTTATATTTTTTTCAAGTCTCTAAAATTATTACAGTTTTTCAAAACTCATTAAATTATTCTAAAATTTCGGGATGAAGTGTTAACAATTTTCACAGGAACGTAATTTGGCAATAATTAAAAGTAAATTTAAGAAGATTCAAGCGGATGGCAATTGTTATTATATTTTTTTCAAGTCGCTAAAATTATAACATTTTTTCATGGCTTCACTCTTCATTTTCTTTAAATTACTCCAAAATTTCGGGATGAAGAGTTACTAGTTTTCACAGGAACGTAATTTGGCATTCATTATGAGCAAATTTGAGAAGTTTCAAGTCGATGCCAATTTTTTTAATATTTTTTTCAAGTATCTAAAATTATTACAATTTTTCAAAACTTCACTCTCTTTTCTCATTAAATTATTCCAAAATTTCGGGATGAAGTGTAAACAGATTGTGATAATTATATTCGTAAGCGGGAAAAACAAACACGGCCCTTATTTCAAGTCCGTAATTTCGTGCATATAACAAAGTACATTTCACCATAAAGGAACCAATTTCATTAAATTTAATGCTTTAATTTTCCCCGCCACAAAGGCGGGCTTCAATTCAGTCAGTGCGCCGTTAAAATTGAAACTTCACTTGCGAATCCGAAAAGGCCCATCAGACGAGATTTTCGGCATCGCTTCATTATAAATAATAAATACTTTTCCGCGCCGGCGGATTTTTCGCTTTAATTTCACGTTCGTTCCGCATAATTACGCCGGTAAATTTGATCCGACTCGAACAGTTTCGAAATTGACTTAAACAGGGTTGCAGAATACGAAATTAACGTTGCTTTAGGTGTTAACACTCGAGCGGTCGAGTGGATGACCAGTTACTTTCATCAGTTTTAAGAGTGCCACCTGTTTAGATAAAGTAATTAGAAGACTTTTAAATTCTAGATAATGAAGGGTATTTTTATTATAATGGTTTTTACATTATTTGTAAATAAATAATGGAGAAGATTCTCCGTATATTTTTATTGTTAACTATCGAATGGTCACGTCGATGATCATTGTCTTTCATCAATTTTAAAAGTGCCGCCAATTTAAGTAAAGTATAATTACTATTGTTAAAATGAGGCGCTTGGTTGGTTTCACAATTTTTATTTTACGTTTAATTTTATTTTACTTAAATTGGCGGCAGTTTTAAAATTGATGGAAGACAATGAACATCGGGGCGACCATTCGAGAGTTAACAATAAAAATAACATTAATGATCTAGGATTTAAAAGTCTAAACTAGTTGGAATAAAGTAAAAAAACATTATGAAACCTATCAAGTGTCAGTAGAGGAGAACAGTGGGTACGGGAACAGGAAGTGATTGCGGAAGACCAGAAGTAAAACTGGCAAGCTGTTATCATAAGACAGGTGGCTGTATCCCAACATAGCTTCATTTTTACTTACGGTTTTCTCGCTCTCCTCTTTTCCACAAAAAAAAATAAATTACTTAATTTATAATATAAGCAGTGGAAATGATTTTTGCTAGAATTCACAAACTGATTATTTTTTTAAATACCTCCACCGCATTGCATCACACAATTACAAGCACTTTAAATTCCTCGCAAGAACTTGATTAACTTTGTGACCGTATTTCTAATTAGTTTAAAACCATAAAACCATTTAAATATGCAGCGCCTTTCTATAAGTTCCGCATTGTAGCGACCGGCAAAAGGGAACGTTTCAATTAATTCCATTGTATGAGAAAGATTGCATCGGAAATTAAAGACCGTTCCATTCAGAAATAATTAATTTTTATATTTATCGCCTTTATTCTGGCCGCACGAATTTATATAAATCATTAAAAAATATTAATCAGATTGCAGGAGCCTATTAATACCACCTGGAAATGTGAAGCATTTCAATTCTGAGTGCATGCAATTTTGCTGTAACGGCTTTTAGTACTACAGTACTAATTGCGTTCCACGGTGCATTAAGGGATTTTCCCATTAAGATAACAATAACTTGTGTTTTAATATTTCGCTGTGGAAGGAGTATGTATTGATCCAATTGTTGTAATAATTAGTTTGCGGTTTCGTTCAAAATTTTATGGTTAAATTAAGTAAACAGTTCACACTGAATTGTTTTAAACAACGTGAGAAGACTCTAGAAGACACTAATTATTATTACTACTAAAAAAAATCTTTATTGAATGAAGAATACATGTTATTATAATTTACAACTCTTCTCTATTCTTCTTCTTGTTCGTTGGCCATCGACTTTTTTCGACGTTTGTTTTTGATTTATAATGCACGTCTACGTACTCGACCTAAAATAAGGGTAATAAACTCGAGTGCCACATCAAACCGTGACACATAATTATATTAATGCATCATCGCGAAAGAGGTTTTTCATTTTTGGTTCGACAGCCTCTCATTAATTATAACACGTGCATACATTTAAGCAGACGTGCGTTTTCCTGGTTTGCAAATTTCGCGTTTGCATAATAGAGCTTTTCCAGTTTGTGATGTGATGAAAATTGCCCACACCCACCCCAGCACCGCCCTCCCCCTTTGCATTGTTTTTCATTTGCATTTATGCATCGCGGTGGTAATAGTGCATTTCTGAAGAATTGTTTAATTAAAACCTCGTAATTGAGTTAGAGGTGATAAAATGTAATAAATTAATTGAAAATCTTTTGGGGGGGAATAGAAGGCAACGATTTTTACATAGCGAACGCGGAATGTAGACATCATTCTTAAGCGAAACGTCCCCTTTGTTCGTTCCCTTTGCATCGATGAGACTTAACGACCTGCTAAACTCCCTAATGGTGTCATTCTCGAAGTTTTGTTGGATATTTTTTTTCCTGGGGACACTGTATAAAAGCCTGCCTTTACATTTTACCGAACAGTTTAAAGCTAGTTAAAAGACCCTTTTTTATCATCGACAAGCTTGCCTCGCATTAACACCTCATAATTTACGTTCGATTTTTCTGAGAACATAATTATTATACAGACACATCCATTATAAATACTGAAGCTGTTTTATTTTAACGAAAAGTTTTCTAATGAAATAAATAATAAACGAAGTTGCTCCTTATATAACTGAATCAAAAGTGTGAACATGCCTCCGACAGGGATCGAACATCCAGTGATGTAGCCATCATATTTCTCTTGTTGTGAAACAAAATCTGAAAAACTAACTTTTTTAATAATCATTCTAGAGCAACAAAAGGGCATGTTATTCTTATCAGAAGAACGAGAAATATTGATTGTCGTTTCAAAATTTCAGCTAGCTTGTATGGCAAAAAAGCATTTCAGAAGATTTAGAAAAAAATGATTTTTTTCATACTTTGAACGGTCGTAACGGCCAAATAAAAATTCCAAACCGAACGCGGTTTTCAAATCTGTGCTCCTTGTGTGGAAATTAGTCAGAAACAATTAAAATTGGTGACTTGTAAATTTTAACGAAAACAAGGGTTGAAGAACTTTTGCGTAAAAATTCCGTTTGAAATGATTTTCTGAAAAAAACCAGAGATTTTACACGCCTCCGTAAAGATCCCACTAAGACCCACCAGAAAGTGTTCTTGCGCAAAAACAAATGCCAGTTTGAAGCCAGTAGCGAGTTCGCCAAGAAAACTAGAAAATGGAAATAATCGAAAAAAACGACTTTTTTAATAACCAACGTAGATCATTAAAGTGTACCTTCTTTTTCATCAAAAAACGAGAGAAATCGATTGCCGTTGAAAAAAATTAGCTATATTAATTAGCAAAAAAGTTTGAACATTTTAGAACATTTTGAAACAAGTCGATTTTTTCAAACTTTGACCGACCCTAGCGGCTAAACGGAGACTCCAAATTAAACAGGGTTTACAAATCCGTGTTCCTAGCACATAAATTAGACGGATTCAATTAAAAATGGCGATTTTAAATTTTTGACGAAAACATGAAAAAACTAAACAAGCTCAAAAATTACATTTGACATGATTTCCTGAAAAAAATACACGTCACCCTGAAGATCTCATTAAGATCCTTCAGAAAGTGTCCCTGCACAAAAACAAATGCCATTTTGAAGTCCGTGGCGCGTTCGCAAAGAAAATTTGAAAATAAAACAAATCGGTTGTACTTCGCAACGAAGAAAAATGGTGATGTGGCCATCATGTTATTGATTTATTATTTTTTTGTTCTGACAATGTAATAATCTGACAATGTGAACTTTGTATTAGCATTATAATTAAATTATTATTATTAAAACATTTACCTGATGATTGTAAACAAATGTTTTGTATTAACACGAATAGATTGCTAACTTACTTACTTAAAATATATTTATAGCTGACTATACTCTTAAAAAAATCATTTTTTTAACCCAGTACACTTCTAATTAATAGAAGTATTTTATTTCTGGTATATTTTTTGCTGACCTGAATTTTATCGTATTTTATTTTATAAATCTGTCTCTGTGAATTTATAGTTACGGTTAGTAAATTTACATGAGCCCTTTGTTCGTTTCATCTAATAGAAAATTAATGCATCATGAGTACGGCATTAATATTTCACGGGGCTTTGCGTAGTTTCATGATATAATGCAATGCTCGATTAAATATAATCCCTCCTGTAATTGCAACACAACAATATGCTCTCACTGTCCGTAATATTGGCAATAAATGGATTTTCCTATTTTCGTTTAATAATGGACTTATTATTACATCAAAAACAGTTTAATAATATACTTATTATTACTTAAAAAAACATTTTAATATTGAAGTTTTATTTAATTTAAATATTTTGAATTTTGTGAAAATGGGTATTCGCGTAAAATAAAGAAATAATAATAGTAATAACAATAAACTGTTTTTTTGGTGAAATTTTTCTCGACACGATTAGCAGTGGTTAGAACATATGGTATAAAATTACCGTTAACGAGAATTCATAAATTTGACTTATTATTTCATCATAAACAATTTAATAATGTACTTATTATTACATCAAAAACGGAATAAATAGTATAAAATTGTGAAACCAACCAAGTACCTCATTTTAACAACCCTTAATGAAAAACTATGATTAAAGAATTGTAACAATTTTGGTGATTTTTTGAAATTGCAGTAGTTTGTAAAAGGAAAACATATTTGGTCAATCAAATATCTAAAACCACGAAATAAGACATTGTAATAGATTTTGCCCAATTTAATTTTAACTTTTGTATTTTTATATTTTATATTTATATTTTATATTCTAATTAATTCTTAAAAGTTTAGAGACTTAATACCTTTTTTGAGAAATTAACGTTAAACGTCAAAATTGCACGATCTCAAAATCCAAAAATTTCAAATTGGAATTTGGATTTTTCGCATAGCCGCCAAACGCTTCGTCCTATTTGATAATTCCAAGGTCAAAGTGTAGCAAATTTAGAGCAATTTAAAATCCGGTTTAATTCAGTTTTCTTTTTCAAGAAATCAAACCAAAATGCCAAAATCGCACGTTTTCAATCTTCGAAAATGGAGAATCACGATTTTGATTTTTGAAATTAATTGATTTTTATGATTCAAAATTTGCCAAATTTAGTGTAATTTTATAACGGATTACAATTTTTTTTTTCGTGAAATTAACACAAAATGTAAAAATCTCACATTGCCAAGTTCAAAGATTTAATTTTTTTTATTGCACAACTGCCGAACAAACTGTTTGTTTTTGGCGATTCAAACGTCAAAATATGGCAAATTTGGTGAAATTTTAAAACGGGTTACGAAATTTTTTCTTGAAATTAACACACAATGTAAAAATAGCAGTTTTCAAATTTCCAAGATTTTAAAATCGCGATTTATATTTTTGAAATTGCACAACTGCCGAATACGTCGTCCGATTTTGATCATTCAAATGGTCAAATATAAAAAATTTAGTGTTATCTTAAAAAAGGTTACGAAATTTTCTCTTAAAATGACCACAAAATGTAAAACTTGCATTTTTTAAATTTCCAGGATTCTAAAATCCCGATTTTGATTTTTGAAATTGCACAAATCCCGTTAAATATATTATTATTATTATTATTATTATTTTAAGTAGTTTTTCACAATTTCATTAATTTCTAAAAGGTTGAATTATTGTACATTCCATCTGAAAACTAGTAGACATTTATGTCTAACTTACAATTAACAGTTTCTGGCTTCTTTTATAAATTAAACAATTTACCTTAAAATCGTAGGAAGCCACATCAATACCTATTTTATGTATAAAAGGTCAGATTCTTCATTAAATTTATTTCATCGGAGCGAAATTAATTTGTTTATACTGCCAGGCGAACCTTAAAGTTCAACTCAAACAAAATTACGTAATGTGATTATTAAACAAAAATTAAGCACAAAGCGAAACTTAAAATTAAAAAAAAAACTCCCAAATATTCATGTTCGGCCAGAGAAAGAAAATATGATTCAACGTAAATACTATGTGCTACGGAGGAGAAAAAAAAATTGATTTTTCAGACTTTGATCGGCCGTAGCGGCCAAACGAAAACTCCAATTTGAACGCGGTTTGCAAATCTGAGTTCCTCGTACGTCAATTAGTCGGATTAGAGATTTTCAATTTTTGATGAAAACACGAAAAAAAGACATGAGTAAACCCCATGGAAATTTGTTAAAAAATGCAACTTTCTTAATAATCATCGTTGACTATTGAATTTTACCTTTTTTTCATCAGAAAAACGAGAGAAATTGATTGCCGTTAAAAAATTTCAGCTATCTTCAACTGCAAAAAAATTAGTCAGTCACAGTGAACATTTTAGAAAATTTACGAAAATAATTGATTTTTCAGACTTTGATTGGCCGTAGCGGCCAAACGAAAACTCCAAATTGAACGCGGTTTGCAAATCTGAGCTCCTCGTACGTCAATTAGTGGAATTAGAGATTTTTAATTTTTGATGAAAACACGAAAAAAAGACATGAGTAAACCCCTTGGAAATTTGTTAAAAAATGCAACTTTCTTAATAATCATCGTAGACTATTGAATTTTACCTTTTTTTCATCAGAAAAACGAGAGAAATTGATTGCCGTTAAAAAATTTCAGCTATCTTCAACTGCAAAAAAATTAGTCAATCACAGTGAACATTTTAGAAAATTTACGAAAATAATTGATTTTTCAGACTTTGATCGGCCGTAGCAGCCAAACGAAAACTCCAAATTGAACGCGGTTTGCAAATCTGAGCTCCTCGTACGTCAATTAGTCGGTTTAGATATTTTTAATTTTTGATGAAAACACGAAAAAAAGACATGAGTAAACCCCTTGGAAATTTGTTAAAAAATGCAACTTTCTTAATAATCATCGTAGACTATTGAATTTTACCTTTCTTTCATCAGAAAAACGAGAGAAATTGATTGCCGTTAAAAAATTTCAGCTATCTTCAACTGCAAAAAAATTAGTCAGTCACAGTGAACATTTTAGAAAATTTACAAAAATAATTGATTTTTCAGACTTTGATTGGCCGTAGCGGCCAAACGAAAACTCCAAATTGAACGCGGTTTGCAAATCTGAGCTCCTCGTACGTCAATTAGTGGAATTAGAGATTTTTAATTTTTGATGAAAACACGAAAAAAAGACATGAGTAAACCCCTTGGAAATTTGTTAAAAAATGCAACTTTCTTAATAATCATCGTAGACTATTGAATTTTACCTTTTTTTCATCAGAAAAACGAGAGAAATTAATTGCCGTTAAAAAAATTGAGCTATCTTCAATAGCAAAAAAGTTAGTCAGTCACTATGAACATTTTAGAAAATTTTAAAAAATAATTGATTTTTCAGACTTTGATCGGCCGTAGCGGCTAAACGAAAACTCCAAATTGAACGCGGTTTGCAAATCTGAGCTCCTCGTACGTCAATTAGTCGGATTAAAGATTTTAAATTTTCGACAAAAACACGAAAAAAAGAAATGAGTAAATTAACATGGAAATTAGTTAAAAAATGCAACTTTCTTAATAATCATCGTAGACTATTGAATTTAACTTCTTTTTCATCAGAAAGATGAGAGAAATTGATTGCCGTTGAAAAAATGAGCTATCTTCAATAGCAAAAAAATTAGTCAGTCACTATGAACATTTTAGAAAATTAAATAAAATAATTGATTTTTCAGACTTTGATCGGCCGTAGCGGCCAAACGAAAATTCCAAATTGAACGCGGTTTGCAAATCTGAGCTCCACGTACGTCAATTAGTCGGATCAGAGATTTTTAATTTTTGATGAAAACACGAAAAAAAGACATGAGTAAACCCCTTGGAAATTTGTTAAAAAATGCAACTTTCTTAATAATCATCGTAGACTATTGAATTTAACTTTTTTTTCATCAGAAAGATGAGAGAAATTGATTGCCGTTAAAAAATTTCAGCTAACCACAATAGCAAAAAAAAATAGTCAGTCACTGTGAACATTTTAGAAAATTTAAAAAAATAATTGATTTTTCAGACTTTGATCGGCCGTAGCGACCAAACGAAAACTCCAAATTGAACGCGGTTTGCAAATCTGAGCTCCTCGTACGTCAATTAGTCGGTTTAAAGATTTTTAATTTTTGATGAAAACACGAAAATGGAAATTTGTTAAAAAATGCAACTTTCTTAATAATCATCGTAGACTATTGAATTTAACTTTTTTTTCATCAGAAAAACGAGAGAAATTGATTGCCGTTAAAAAAATTGAGCTATCTTCAATAGCAAAAAAGTTAGTCAGTCACTATGAACATTTTAGAAAATTTTAAAAAATAATTGATTTTTCAGACTTTGATCGGCCGTAGCGGCCAAACGAAAACTCCAAATTGATCGCGGTTTGCAAATCTGAGCTGCTCGTACGTCAATTAGTTGGATTAGAGATTTTTAATTTTTGATGAAAACGTGAAAAAAGACATGAGTAAACCCCTTGGAAATTTGTAAAAAATGCAACTTTCTTAATAATCATCGTAGACTATTGAATTTTACCTTTTTTTCATCAGAAAAACGAGAGAAATTGATTGCTGTTAAAAAAATGAGCTATCTTCAATAGCAAAAAAAATAGGCAGTCACTATGAACATTTTAGAAAATTTAAAAAAACAATTGATTTTTCAGACTTTGATCGGCCGTAGCTGCCAAACGAAAACTCCAAATTGAACGCGGTTTGCAAATCTGAGGTCCTCGTACGTCAATTAGTCGGATTAGATATTTTTAATTTTTGATGAAAACGTGAAAAAATACACGAGTAATCCCCTTGGAACTTTTGTTAAAAAATGCAACTTTCTTAATAATCATCGTAGACCATTGAAGTATACCTTATTTTTCATCAGAAAAACGAGATGTTTTAGGAAAAATGTCCAGCACTAGATTTTAAAGGTGTGTTATTATTTTTTGGGCGCAATTGTACAATTAAATTGTGATTTAAATTGAAAGCGTAATTGTTTTACCATCAAAATCGAAATCGGGAGATTATGACCACGTCATATTTTTTTTATTTGCGTGGCTCGCTATGTTTCCAGCCGATTTCCTAACAAAAGCATTTGGAGATAAGTCGGGAATTGAAATAACAATGGACACACGTAACTTTCCGTTTGGATAAAAATGTATTTTGAGGATTTTCCAGCTCCGCCCGAGTGCGGATTTTAGTTGGGCAAGAAGTTTAGAAGGGAATAAAAAGTGTAACGTCAAAATTCTGTTTTCAAATAACTTTGCAGTTTATATGTACAACCGCATGATGTAAACTTGCAACTACTTGAAGCATACGCAAGGTATCGAAAAGAAATAGAGTGGTGTGTTTAAAAAACAATTGGTGGGCACGCCTACTTGAATTTTATGAAACGTAGAACTTTTGGACTTTTCGCACTTTTATTTTAATATACATAATACATCTTTATTAACAGAAACAATAATGCATATAATTAACAGGCATATGATAAAGTGATTAGTTTGTTAATCTACCAAATGGCTATCGACCAAAGGGCTTTCCACTTTCTTCTTAATATTTTACTACCGTTTGGACGTTTCGTACTTTTATTGAGAGCTTAAAACGCTCAGTAAACTATTAATTAGCGTAAATTGTAGATGTACATCAGCTCATCTATAAATTAAGGACCTGTTTAGTTGGAAAGGATTATCGTATCTTTTACAAAACTGATTAGTGTAACTCAAGCGAAGTATCACCAGTTTATTTTTTGTTGCCAGTTGTAAGAAACCCCCTTTCACACACTCCTAAGATTCAATTGAAATTAAAACCCTTACTTCCACTGTTTAAATGTTCGCCGGCAAAAGGCGACGCGAAGTAAATTTCTTACAATTGCCATTTCTTTTTCTTTCGACTCCGGACGGTGACAAATTCTCCCTGCTTCGATTTTAATTGAATTGTAAACCGGGAAGTTTTAATTCGATAAGTTTGAAGTGGAGGGAAGAAGAAAATATAATAAATTGCGGACCGCCGGCGGAATTGCAGACCAGGTGATTGAAGCCTCGATCGCATTATTTTAATGGGGGTTTTATTTTTCCGTCTGCGCGCCCTCAGGTCCCACACACGACCCTAATAATGTAATGTGAAAAATGTGGGAATTGTAGGTCTGCCGGACATTTTCGGGTCAGTGAATTTGCACAGGCGAGCAGAAAGATTATCTCGGGGAAATCAATGAGTCAGGTTTTAGTTGAGACGAGTCAGGGAGTTGATATCACGGAATTCGGGCTAAAAGGGACTAAAATACGTTTCATTCGTGTAACATTTTAGTTTATGATGTTTTCGTACAACAGCTCCCATTTTTATTTCTATAGAAATTTATGCCACGAGGAAGTTATAATATGATAAAATATCTAATATTATTAACTTATAGAAACGTGTGTTAATTTTTTTCATAATGCACAGTTGCCCGAATTACAGATGTGTACATAAGGTTGCATATGAAACGTGTGCAACGAATACATACATAAATCACTCGCGTTGGTAATCCAGGGTTAGGCTATAATGAGGCCCGTAGTGTGTAGAATAATTTTGGACAGTTTCAGCTTTATAGATTTAGTAATTTTCTCGTGATGCTTACACCGAAAAAATAAACCGAAGCACGGACAAAAGTCTATCTATCCATGGACCCGCATGGCCCCCGCGACCGCGCGGATGGGATTCGAACCCACGACCACGAGGCCCGTAAGCAGGAGCACTACTCACTGGGCCACCACGGCCCCCGTGGTAATACATAATTAAATTTAATTTAAAAAAAAATCGCTGTTTCAACCGCAACTAATTATTGTAAAAAATATTAGAGAACGTGAAAATATATATACAAATTTCGTCATTGATAATGACCATGCAGTAATTTTCGGAATCATCCTTCATTAAGTGACGAAACTGTTGAAAAAATGTCGTTCCCATCTAATTAATTCCAGAATGTCTTCACTACATGTGAAGTAGAAAAATATCAAGGGAAAACAAGAAAGTCCCTGCAATAATCATCTTTCGTGTTGCTTTAATTAAAGCAAACACTTGTAAGCGAAGCAAACGAAACTTTAACAAACACCGCGTAATCCCAGCAATAGAATCCTCCCCTCCCCCTCCCCCCACTTGTCTTTGTGATGCATTCTAACACAATATCCGATTTCTCTCGCCGCAGAGCCCCTCTCTCTATATATGCCGATTAATTCGGTGGCATTATTTCCGTTGCCACGGATACCGATTCGTGTCTTTGTCGCGCTGTAGAAGTGGAGATTAAGCATTCTGAGCCATTGATAGGTTTTCACACACCAGTTCATGCCCACGAGAGGACTTAATCTACTTTAAAAACAAGCCGCTTTTAAATTGGTCTTCGTTTCCGGAAAAATCCCAGCGATTTTACTCAATGGTCACACATTCGCGCGATGGAATAAGAATTTTGGAGTGCAAACATGTTGTGTAGGGATTTAATCATTGAAAAGGAAACTATCCCTGCCCCACTATTCAAGCAGTAAGTAAGTTACTAGTTGGATAAAATTTTATTCAACTTTTTTTTTTTATTTCGAGAATAATTTCAAAAAAAAGGACCTAAAAATTTCAAAATTAAGAGACGATATAATTTTGAAAAACTTACGTAAGCTGCCTTGGACGGTGAAAATTTCGAAAATAATTTTAGTAAACAATCAGGGAATAGAAATTTACAAAATTTCTCCCAAGAATTTTTTTTACGATTTTTGCTAAAATTTACAGATTTGTATCTATTCCTGTTCTTCCCAAGGCACAAAATATGGGTTGTACGTTCAAATTTCGAAAAAAAAAATCCTTGGACGGTGAAAATTTCGAAAATAATCTTAGAAAACAATCAGGGAATAGAAATTTACAAAATTGCTCACAAGAATTTTTTTTACGATTTTTGGTAAAATTTACAGATTTGTATCTATTCCTGTTCTTTCCAAGTCACAAAATATGGGTTGTACGTTAAAATTTCGAGAAAAAAATAAAAGACTGATTTCAAAATCTCAAAATGAAATGATCATATAATTTTGACAAACTTATAAAAAGTGTCGAGCGGTTAAAATTTCGAAAATAATTTTAGAACAAAATCCAGAAGGATTAATCTCAAAATTATATGTCGATGGAATTTTGAAAATCTTAAACACACTGTCTTGGATGGTTAAAATTTCGAAAATAATTTTAGAACAAAATCCAGAAAGATTAATCTCAAAATTAAATGTCGATAGAATTTTGAAAAACTTAAACAAACTGTCTTGGACGGTTAAAATTTCGAAAATAATTTTAGAATAAAATCCAGAAGGATTATTCTCAAAATTAAATGTCGATGGAATTTTTAAAATCTTAAATAAACTGTCTTGGACGGTTATAATTTCGAAAATAATTTAAGAAAACAATCCAGAGAGGATTTAAAATCTCAAATTTAAACGATATTATAGTGAAAAACTTACACAAACTGCCTTGGAGGGTGATGATTTCGAAAATAAATTTAGAAAACAATCAAGGGGTTCAAATTTATAAATTCATTCACTGTTCCCATAAATTTTTACAGATTTTTGGTTAAATTTACAAAATTTGCATCTATGCTTATTATTTCCAAGGCACAATATATATATTTGTTTTTGTGGTTTTAATGAAAACGCAAAAAATGTTTAAAAGTTTCTCAAAAGAAAAGGCACAATTGATTTCCATTCCATGTGATTTGAACTACAACTTGAACATAAAATTCTGTGCAAAATTTGGTCTACTAAAGTCTCAAATTTCGTGGTGTGTACAAATTTTCTAAATTATAGCTATCATTTCAAAAATTGAATATTTACAGCAGCAACAAACTTTAATTTACAACTGCTAAACTGACTATTTTTAACAGCCAAAAACTGTCAAAAATGACATTTTTAACTGCCAACGATGATCATTTTCAACTGCCAAAAATGACCATTTCCAACTACCAAAAACGACAATTTGTAACAGTCAAAAATGACAATTTGAAACAGTCAAAATGACAATTTTTAACTGCCAACGATGACCATTTTCAACTGCCAAAAATGACCATTTGTAACTACCAAAAACGACAATTTGTAACAGTCAAAAATGACAATTTGAAACAGTCAAAAATGACTATTTTTAACTGCCAACGATGACTGTTTTCAACTGCCAAAAATGACAATTTGTAACAGTTAAAAATGACTGCAACAGTAAAAAATGACAATTTGTAGCAGTCAAAAATGATAATTTTTAACTGCGAACGATGCCCATTTTCAAGTGTCAAAAATGACAATTTTTAACAGCAAAACATGACATTTTTAACAGTCAAAAATAACAATTTGTAACAGTTAAAAATGGCAATTTGTAGCAGTCAAAAATGACAATTTGTAGCAGTAAAAAATGACAATTTGAAACAGTCAAAAATAACAATTTTTAACTGCCAACGATGACCATTTTCAACTGCCAAAAATGACCATTTGCAATTGCCAAAAATGACAATTTGCAACAATCAAAAATGACAATTTGAAACAGTCAAAAATGATAATTTTTAACTGCCAATGATGCCCATTTTCAAGTGTCAAAAATGACAATTCCTAACAGCAAAACATGACATTTTTAACAGTAAAAAATAACAATTTGTAACAGTAACAAATGACAATTTGTAACAGTAAAAAACGACAATTTGTAAAAGTCAAAAATGACAATTTGAAACAGTCAAAAATGGCAATTTTTAACTGCCAATGATGACCATTTTCAACTGCCAAAAATGACCATTTGCAACTGCAAAAAATGACAATTTGTAACAGTCAAAAATGACAATTTGAAACAGACAAAAAGGACATTTTTTAACTGCGAACAATTACCGTTTTCAACTGCCAAAAATGACAATTTGTAACAGTCAAAAATGACAATTTCAAACAGTCAATGACAAATTTAACTGCCAACGATGACCATTTTCAACTGCCAAAATGACCACTTGCAACTGCCAAAAACGTCAAAAATGACGATTTTTAACTGCCAATGGTGCCCATTTTCAAGTGTCAAAAATGACGATTTTTAACTGCCAACGGTGCCCATTTTCAAGTGTCAAAAATGACAATTTCTAACAGCAAAACA
Organism: Ocypus olens; assembly: GCA_910593695.2. Lineage (NCBI taxonomy): Eukaryota > Metazoa > Arthropoda > Insecta > Coleoptera > Staphylinidae > Ocypus > Ocypus olens. The sequence continues at coordinate 7,995,248 of OU343059.1, read as the reverse complement.
TGACATTTTTAACAGTCAAAAATAACAATTTGTAATAGTCAAGAATTATAATTTGTAGCAGTCAAAAATGACAATTTCTAACTGCCAAAGGTAAAATTTCGAAAATAATTTCAGGAAAAATTAAAAGATCGATTTCAAAATCTCGAAATTAAATGAGCATATAATTTTGAAAAACTTATGCAGTTAAAATATCGAAAATAATTTTAGAAAACCATGGAAATTTACAAAATTGTTCTCAAGATTTTTTTGGGGATTTTTGGTGAAATTTTGAAACAGATTTGTTTCTATTCCTGTTCTTTCTAGGACACAAAACATAGTTTGTCCGTTAAAATTTTGAAAAAAAATCCAGAAAAATATCAAAATCTCAAAATTAAATGACGGTAAATGTTGTTTAAAGTTGTATGTTAGCTAAATTATTTTTTTTAACGTAATTTTCGTTAAAAATGACAATTTAAAACAGTCAAAAATGACAATTTGAAACAGTCACAAATGACAATTTTTAACTGCCAACGATGACCATTTTCAACTGCCAAAAATGACCATTTGTAACTGCCAAAAACGACAATTTGTAACAGTCAAAAATGACAATTTGAAACAGTTAGAACTGACATTTTTTAACTGCCAACGATGACCGTTTTCAACTGCCAAAGATGACATTTTGTAACAGTTAAAAGTGACAATGCAACAGTAGAAATTTACAATTTGTAACAGTCAAAAATGACAATTTTTAACTGCCAACGATGCCCATTTTCAAGTGTCAAAAATGACAATTTCTAACAGCAAAACATGACACTTTTAACAATCAAAATTGACAATTTGTAACAGTCAAAAATGACAATTTTTAAATGCCAACTACGCCCATTTTCAAGTGTCAAAAATCACACTTTCTAACAGCAAAACATGAAATTTTTAACAGTCAAAAATAACAATTTGTAACAGTCAAAAATGGCAATTTGTTACAGTCAAAAATGACAATTTGTAGCAGTCAAAAATGACAATTTCTAACTGCCAACGGTAAAATTTCGTTAAAAATTTCAGAAAAAATTAAAAGATTGATTTCAAAATCTCGAAATTAAATGAGCATATGATTTTGAAAAACTTAAGCAAACCGTCTTGGACTGTTAAAATATCGAAAATAATTTTAGAAATTCATGGAAATTTACAAAATTGCTCTCAAGATTTTTTTTGGGATTTTTGGTGAAATTTTGAAACAGATATGTTTCCATTCCTGTTTTTTTTCAGGACACAAAACTCAGCTTATCCGTTTAAATTTCGAAAAAAAAATAAAAAAAAAATTCAAAATCTCAAAATTAAAGTACGTAGTTGAAAGTTGTATGTTAGCCGCATTATTCTTTTTGGACATATTTTTCGTCAACGCGAATGTTCGAATTTAAACAAAGGGGTCAAGATGAACGTTTTTACTATTTAAAATCAAAAATTAAATTAAAGTAATAGGAAACTGATGATGTGGCCATCATGTTACTTTCTCCGATTGTTGATATTGTTTATATTTATATTTCAATTTAAATGATATTTTAAAGCGTTTAGATGTATCGAATGACACCAATATTTTATCAACATATATGTTAACAGTTCTTGTGTCTCGTTTCCAAATTACATTCAAGTAAACGCTTCCTGTAAAAAAATGTTTTTGTAGCTTTGATCATCACGTAATATGTAATATTTTAATTCAGAAAACCGTATTAACTAATAGTATTACTCTACCTAACAATATTTAATTTTATACAAGAATACGTTCAAAGGCAGGTGTATAAAGAGAATATGAACAACGGGACGGGAAAATAAAGAAAAGCATTAATTTATTAAAGGCATTACGCTACAGAAAATCCAATAATAACCGCAATGTAAACGTGGCATGTTGTGGTTAATTAAAAGTATTAAAATCATCTGAAACTTTCTTTAACCAGCACAATGGATAAACATTAATTATCTTAGCAACTTTTATTAAAGCCACAATGACGCAGTTTATCTAGCTCTAGTAAAACTTCGTATTTATTATCTCATTATGAATGTTAGTAATACGCATGAATATTCAGCGCATGCAAATATGTGGCATTCGCATGTGGAACAACACCGTAAATAAGGCTTAATTAAAAATTGAAGCGATTTGAAATTTAAATGGGGGGCAGGAAATTGGCTCAAATTTCGTGCGAAGTAATTAATTAGCTAGGCGAGGGATAATATTTATTGATGAACTATAGAAAAAAAGTGCCCTTCGGGTGGATTTAAATAAGGAGGAAATCTGGGACGATTTAATTATCGTTTTCAATGTAAATTTCTTTAGGGGGGCGAGAGAGAAGTGAAGTGAAGTGAAGTTGGTCGATGGGATATTATAGGATTGGATTTTGAGGCCCTCGTTGTTTTCCTCGGCCGTCTCATCCATTCCAGAAGGCGGTTTGATGGATGAGATGTATTGAAATATGATTTTAATGCGCTGTTATTCTCTCTCTAAGGAACATTGATGTTTATCTAGGGTGTGTTTTATGTTGCATAAAAATGGTCTTATCGTAAGATTTAAAATTTTCTATAACAGAGGAATTTTTATTATAATATTCATCAGAAGAAAGAGATAAATCAATGAAAAAAGTCATTATGAACATTTTTTCAGACTTTGAACGGCCGCAGCGGCTAAAAAAAAGAATTTATATCGAACGCGGATTTAAAATCTGCAAGTTAGTCGGATTCAATTAAAAATGGCGATTTTTAATTTTTGTCGAAAACGTGTAATTCTTTTTTTGCTCAAAAATTGGCTTTGAAATGATTTCCTGAAGAAACCAGGTTCGATTCTGGGTTTCTATACATCACCGGAAATATACCCTCAAGAAGCTTCAGAAAATGCACTTTCGCAAGAACAAATCTCAATTTGAAGCCCGTGAGACGTCAGCAAAGAAAACTCGAAAATGGAAAAAGTTCGAAAAAATCTACTCTTTTAATAATCATCGTAGACCCTTATGTAATACTTTTTTGATTCATCAGACGAACGAGGTAAATCGATTGGAACTAAAACAATTCATCTAGGAAAAAATGCAAAAAATTGGCAAGTCACCATGAACATTAATTTTTTTTGAAAAAGGTCGATTTTTTCGGACTTTGAGCGGCCGTTTTTTTTTCTTCATCAAAAAATTGCATCCAGGAAAAATGCAAAAAATTGGCAAGTCACCATGAACATTAATTTTGTTTGAAAAAGGTCGATTTTTTCAGACTTTGAGCGGCCGTTTTTTTCAAAAAATTGCATCTAAAAAAAATGCAAAAAAATTGACAAGTCACTATGAACATTAATTTTGTTTGAAAAAGGTCGATTTTTTCGGACTTTGAGCGGCCGTTTTTTTTCTTCATCAAAAAATTGCATCTAAAAAAAATGCAAAAAATTGGCAAGTCACCATGAACATCCGTCATTACAACTGGAACGAAAAATGTTGATCGTGGGAAGGAAAGTACAAGAGTGGTAAAAAAGTCGTTATCGTTCGCAATTTATGACACGATTCGAATTTAGCGCAGTAAAGGGGCTTTGTTGATAGGACTGCATGCATATTTATAAGTCCGACAGACTTGTATCTTGCGTCATTATTTAAACTCGATAACGCGGTCGAATTTATTCCACTCAAAACGCTCCACCGGAAATTCCGCAAACGGCCAATTTGTTGCTTGAATGAATACAAATATTTACTTGTATGTACGTTGGAAAAATCTAGGAAAATGATATTTAAATTTTTCTTTTTCAGTTAATCTTTGAAGTTTTTAACAATCGATACTTGTATACACATATCAAAAAATTTTAATAATTTTTTTTCCGTCAATAATTGAGCTTTTTAACAAAAAGTGTTTGAAAAAGAATTTTGTATTTTCTGGTAATGATTATTTTATTTAAACTATACCAGTATACAGTTTATATAAAATAATCACCACCAAAAAGTACAAATTTTTTTTTCAAACCCTTTTTGTTAAAAAGCTCAATTATTGACTGAAAAAAAGTATTAAAATTTTTTTTTATAGACTATTCCGATGTGTGTGTATATACAAGTATCGATTGTTAAAAAGTTCTTAACTTTACTAACATCTGGTAAAAATGGATCTGCACTTACAAATAATCATTTTACTATAAAGAAATTATTATAAAACTCAAAACAATTCAAAAATATTTAAATTGCTTGTGTCTTGTCGCTCATTCAAGCTTGATTTAACATGAAAACCAGGAAAGTAAATATTTAAATAGCAGATTTTGCTACAAAGAAATTATTCTAAAACTCAAACCAATTCAAAAATATTTAAATTGCTTGTGTCTTGTCGCTCATTTAAGCTTAATTTAACACGAAAACCAGGAAAATATATATCCAAATAACAGATTTCTTGTAACCTCATCCAGATTTAACAAAAACTTTTCGCAACTTTAAATCTCAAAACTTCAGATATATTTATATTTAAATATTGCATCACGTATCAATAAAGTGCGACTTCTACATTAATACTTTTTCTAATTTTCAACACGTACTTTATCGGGCGTGAACTTTCGAATGCCATAAATAATGGAGCCGGATGGAACGTTGGGGGTGGGGGGCGACTAGTTAGCATATTGTCGTCGGCGGCGGAGAAGGCACTGGGGGATGGTGGTGGTGGTGTTGGTGCAAGTTTGTTAGGACAGGGGAGACTTTTAATATGCTGAGCTTGTTTGTTTCACGGGGATGCGAAAGAATCTAAGAAATGTAAAACCACGCGAGGGTTTAGTTGGAGCCCGGGGGCGTCTTTGCAGACGGCGGTTTCGGGTGACCGCAGAATACGCAAAATCGCACCTTTAAGGAGCTTTATGAATATAAATTCCGAACGTAATTATCTGCAGGGGGTGCGTTTTTACGGTGAATCTCAAATGGAGTGAAACGGGCAGATTTCGATATGTTTAAACTTATTACATCTTCAGAAATTATACAGGGTTAAGCAATAATGTAATATGAAACCGTTTTCCATGTAGATTATTTTGTGAATAAAGATTAAGATTATTAAAAAAAAAATTGTAAATACTTTCCCGTACTTTGTAACGCAAAAAAAATATTTTTCAGGGTTGACACCTGATTTCTGAGTGTTTTTTTAAATTGCCATTAAAGGAAATGCTTATAGTTGTGTTTATTCTATTCAGAGACGTACTTTGATGTCCAACAACTACTCTATTTTTTCAGGTATGGCGTCTCCGGCAGTTCTTTTTAAATGGATAGCCCTGAATATTTCTACATTTTCAAAAATATATATATTTTTTTTAACAATTTCAATGATGTGAAATATTTGCACTTTTTTATTAAATCACAATTCATAATATATGTTGTGTAAATTTGTAAATTTTCAAGTCGCTGGCAATGGTTTTTGTATTTATTTTTCACATCGCCAAATTGATTAAAATTCGCACCAAACATTACACCTTTTCAACGTGAAAAAACCGCAATTTAAGGGTGGGATGTTAGCACTTGTTTATGAAATCACAATCCGTAATGTATTTTGTGTAAATTTGGAAATTCTGGTAAATTTGGAAATTTGGTAATTATTTCGGAAAACAAGTTTTGGTCATTTGATCATTTTCGCCATTCTTTTCTGTTAAAAAATGCGTACAAATGTTGTGTTATGTGTGTGTTTATGTGTGTTCAACTTGATATGATATGATTCCGAAAATTGGACATTATGCAACTTATAGTACATGGTAAGTTAAAATGATTTTGTCTTTACGACTAAAACTCCGGTCAATGTTTTTTAACCATTTTCAGGTAGATATTTTTGGAAGCCTTGTTGAATTAAATAAATAAAACCTAATTCCCTAATCAATTCCTACCCAAATATTTATGACCCAATAAAATAATTGAAAACGCATCCAAGAATTGATCAAAGATTGACAGGACAAGAAGAAGCAAGAAGTATTTGTGACCGTCACGAGACACCGGCTCCCTGGAGAAGGAAGTCGACCACACCACCATCTTCTAGAGATATGACAACGGCAAATTTTGGGCGCCCCACCCACTAAAACAACGGCCCTTTTAAGGGCCATAAAAACTAATTAATTCTAAAGTTCTTCTTTGTCAATGAATGAATGCATGTATGAAAGAAATGAATGTTTACCCTAAATAAATTTCGAAAAATTTTCACGATTTGTAACAGGAGACCAGGAACGCAAAGAGGTATTTTACTCTTCAAAAATCGTACGAAAATTTACGGTTCAGAATGTGTACCCTAAATTAATTTCGACAAATTTTCTGGATTTGTATCAGGAGTATAGGAACGCAAAGAGGTATTTTACTCTTCAAAAATCGATCGAAAATTTACGGTTCAGAATGTGTACCCTAATTTAATTTCGACAAATTTTCTGAATTTGTATCAGGAGACTAGGAACGCAAAGAGGTATTTTACTCTTCAAAAATCGATCGAAAATTTACGGTTCAGAATGTGTACCCTAATTAATTTCGACAAATTTTCTGGATTTGTATCAGGAGTATAGGAACGCAAAGAGGTATTTTACTCTTCAAAAATCGATCGAAAATTTACGGTTCAGAATGTGTACCCTAATTTAATTTCGACAAATTTTCTGGATTTGTATCAGGAGTATAGGAACGCAAAGAGGTATTTTACTCTTCAAAAACCGATCGAAAATTTACGGTTCAGAATGTGTACCCTAATTTAATTTCGACAAATTTTCTGGATTTGTATCAGGAGTATAGGAACGCAAAGAGGTATTTTACTCTTCAAAAATCGATCGAAAATTTACGGTTCAGAATGTGTACCCTAAATGAATTTCGACAAATTTTCTGGATTTGTATCAGGAGACTAGGAACGCAAAGAGGTATTTTACTCTTCAAAAATCGATCGAAAATTTAAGGTTGAGAATGTCTACCCTAAATTAATTTCGACAAATTTTCTGGATTTGTATCAGGAGACCAAGAACGCAAAGAGGTATTTTACTCTTCAAAAATCGATCGAAAATTTAAGGTTGAGAATGTCTACCCTAAATTAATTTCGACAAATTTTCTGGATTTGTATCAGGAGACCAAGAACGCAAAGAGGTATTTTACTCTTCAAAAATCGATCGAAAATTTACGGTTCAGAATGTGTACCCTAATTTAATTTCGACAAATTTTCTGGATTTGTATCAGGAGTATAGGAACGCAAAGAGGTATTTTACTCTTCAAAAATCGATCGAAAATTTACGGTTCAGAATGTGTACCCTAATTTAATTTCGACAAATTTTCTGGATTTGTATCAGGAGTATAGGAACGCAAAGAGGTATTTTGTTCTTCAATAATCGATCGAAAATTTACGGTTCAGAATGTGTACCCTAATTTAATTTCGACAAATTTTCTGGATTTGTATCAGGAGTATAGGAACGCAAAGAGGTATTTTACTCTTCAAAAATCGATCGAAAATTTACGGTTCAGAATGTGTACCCTAAATGAATTTCGACAAATTTTCTGGATTTGTATCAGGAGACTAGGAACGCAAAGAGGTATTTTACTCTTCAAAAATCGATCGAAAATTTAAGGTTGAGAATGTCTACCCTAAATTAATTTCGACAAATTTTCTGGATTTGTATCAGGAGACCAAGAACGCAAAGAGGTATTTTACTCTTCAAAAATCGATCGAAAATTTAAGGTTGAGAATGTCTACCCTAAATTAATTTCGACAAATTTTCTGGATTTGTATCAGGAGACCAAGAACGCAAAGAGGTATTTTACTCTTCAAAAATCGATCGAAAATTTACGGTTCAGAATGTGTACCCTAATTTAATTTCGACAAATTTTCTGGATTTGTATCAGGAGTATAGGAACGCAAAGAGGTATTTTACTCTTCAAAAATCGATCGAAAATTTACGGTTCAGAATGTGTACCCTAATTTAATTTCGACAAATTTTCTGGATTTGTAACAGGAGACTAGGAACGCAAAGAGGTATTTTACTCTTCAAAAATCGATCCAAAATTTACGGTTCAGAATGTGTACCCTAATTTAATTTCGACAAATTTTCTGGATTTGTATCAGGAGTATAGGAACGCAAAGAGGTATTTTACTCTTCAAAAATCGATCGAAAATTTACGGTTCAGAATGTGTATCCTAAATTAATTTCGACAAATTTTCTGGATTTGTATCAGGAGACTAGAAACGCAGAGAGGTATTTTACTCTTCAAAAATCGATCGAAAATTTACGGTTCAGAATGTGTACCCTAAATTAATTTCGACAAATTTTCTGGATTTGTATCAGGAGACTAGAAACGCAGAGAGGTATTTTACTCTTCAAAAATCGATCGAAAATTTACGGTTCAGAATGTGTACCCTAAATGAATTTCGACAAATTTTCTGGATTTGTATCAGGAGACTAGGAACGCAAAGAGGTATTTTACTCTTCAAAAATCGATCGAAAATTTACGGTTCAGAATGTGTACCCTAATTTAATTTCGACAAATTTTCTGGATTTGTATCAGGAGACTAGGAACGCAAGGAGGTATTTTACTCTTCAAAAATCGATCGAAAATTTACGGTTCAGAATGTGTACCCTAAATTAATTTCGACAAATTTTCTGGATTTGTATCAGGAGACCAAGAACGCAAAGAGGTATTTTACTCTTCAAAAATCGATCGAAAATTTACGGTTCAGAATGTGTACCCTAATTTAATTTCGACAAATTTTCTGGATTTGTATCAGGAGTATAGGAACGCAAAGAGGTATTTTACTCTTCAAAAATCGATCGAAAATTTACGGTTCAGAATGTGTACCCTAAATTAATTTCGACAAATTTTCTGGATTTGTATCAGGAGTATAGGAACGCAAGGAGGTATTTTACTCTTCAAAAATCGATCGAAAATTTACGGTTCAGAATGTGTACCCTAAATTAATTTCGACAAATTTTCTGGATTTGTATCAGGAGACCAAGAACGCAAAGAGGTATTTTACTCTTCAAAAATCGATCGAAAATTTACGGTTCAGAATGTGTACCCTAATTTAATTTCGACAAATTTTCTGGATTTGTATCAGGAGTATAGGAACGCAAAGAGGTATTTTACTCTTCAAAAATCGATCGAAAATTTACGGTTCAGAATGTGTATCCTAAATTAATTTCGACAAATTTTCTGGATTTGTATCAGGAGACTAGAAACGCAGAGAGGTATTTTACTCTTCAAAAATCGATCGAAAATTTACGGTTCAGAATGTGTACCCTAAATTAATTTCGACAAATTTTCTGGATTTGTATCAGGAGACTAGAAACGCAGAGAGGTATTTTACTCTTCAAAAATCGATCGAAAATTTACGGTTCAGAATGTGTACCCTAAATGAATTTCGACAAATTTTCTGGATTTGTATCAGGAGACTAGGAACGCAAAGAGGTATTTTACTCTTCAAAAATCGATCGAAAATTTAAGGTTGAGAATGTCTACCCTAAATTAATTTCGACAAATTTTCTGGATTTGTATCAGGAGACCAAGAACGCAAAGAGGTATTTTACTCTTCAAAAATCGATCGAAAATTTACGGTTCAGAATGTGTACCCTAATTTAATTTCGACAAATTTTCTGGATTTGTATCAGGAGTATAGGAACGCAAAGAGGTATTTTGTTCTTCAATAATCGATCGAAAATTTACGGTTCAGAATGTGTACCCTAATTTAATTTCGACAAATTTTCTGGATTTGTATCAGGAGACTAGGAACGCAAAGAGGTATTTTACTCTTCAAAAATCGATCGAAAATTTACGGTTCAGAATGTGTACCCTAATTTAATTTCGACAAATTTTCTGGATTTGTATCAGGAGTATAGGAACGCAAAGAGGTATTTTACTCTTCAAAAATCGATCGAAAATTTACGGTTCAGAATGTGTACCCTAATTTAATTTCGACAAATTTTCTGGATTTGTATCAGGAGTATAGGGACGCAAAGAGGTATTTTGTTCTTCAATAATCGATCGAAAATTTACGGTTCAGAATGTGTACCCTAATTTAATTTCGACAAATTTTCTGGATTTGTAACAGGAGACTAGGAACGCAAAGAGGTATTTTACTCTTCAAAAATCGATCGAAAATTTACGGTTCAGAATGTGTACCCTAATTTAATTTCGACAAATTTTCTGGATTTGTATCAGGAGTATAGGAACGCAAAGAGGTATTTTACTCTTCAAAAATCGATCGAAAATTTACGGTTCAGAATGTGTACCCTAAATTAATTTCGACAAATTTTCTGGATTTGTATCAGGAGTATAGGAACGCAAGGAGGTATTTTACTCTTCAAAAATCGATCGAAAATTTACGGTTCAGAATGTGTACCCTAAATTAATTTCGACAAATTTTCTGGATTTGTATCAGGAGACCAAGAACGCAAAGAGGTATTTTACTCTTCAAAAATCGATCGAAAATTTACGGTTCAGAATGTGTACCCTAATTTAATTTCGACAAATTTTCTGGATTTGTATCAGGAGTATAGGAACGCAAAGAGGTATTTTACTCTTCAAAAATCGATCGAAAATTTACGGTTCAGAATGTGTATCCTAAATTAATTTCGACAAATTTTCTGGATTTGTATCAGGAGACTAGAAACGCAGAGAGGTATTTTACTCTTCAAAAATCGATCGAAAATTTACGGTTCAGAATGTGTACCCTAAATTAATTTCGACAAATTTTCTGGATTTGTATCAGGAGACTAGAAACGCAGAGAGGTATTTTACTCTTCAAAAATCGATCGAAAATTTACGGTTCAGAATGTGTACCCTAAATGAATTTCGACAAATTTTCTGGATTTGTATCAGGAGACTAGGAACGCAAAGAGGTATTTTACTCTTCAAAAATCGATCGAAAATTTAAGGTTGAGAATGTCTACCCTAAATTAATTTCGACAAATTTTCTGGATTTGTATCAGGAGACCAAGAACGCAAAGAGGTATTTTACTCTTCAAAAATCGATCGAAAATTTACGGTTCAGAATGTGTACCCTAATTTAATTTCGACAAATTTTCTGGATTTGTATCAGGAGTATAGGGACGCAAAGAGGTATTTTGTTCTTCAATAATCGATCGAAAATTTACGGTTCAGAATGTGTACCCTAATTTAATTTCGACAAATTTTCTGGATTTGTATCAGGAGACTAGGAACGCAAAGAGGTATTTTACTCTTCAAAAATCGATCGAAAATTTACGGTTCAGAATGTGTACCCTAATTTAATTTCGACAAATTTTCTGGATTTGTATCAGGAGTATAGGAACGCAAAGAGGTATTTTACTCTTCAAAAATCGATCGAAAATTTAAGGTTGAGAATGTCTACCCTAAATTAATTTCGACAAATTTTCTGGATTTGTATCAGGAGACCAAGAACGCAAAGAGGTATTTTACTCTTCAAAAATCGATCGAAAATTTACGGTTCAGAATGTGTACCCTAATTTAATTTCGACAAATTTTCTGGATTTGTATCAGGAGTATAGGAACGCAAAGAGGTATTTTGTTCTTCAATAATCGATCGAAAATTTACGGTTCAGAATGTGTACCCTAATTTAATTTCGACAAATTTTCTGGATTTGTATCAGGAGACTAGGAACGCAAAGAGGTATTTTACTCTTCAAAAATCGATCGAAAATTTACGGTTCAGAATGTGTACCCTAATTTAATTTCGACAAATTTTCTGGATTTGTATCAGGAGTATAGGAACGCAAAGAGGTATTTTACTCTTCAAAAATCGATCGAAAATTTACGGTTCAGAATGTGTACCCTAATTTAATTTCGACAAATTTTCTGGATTTGTATCAGGAGTATAGGGACGCAAAGAGGTATTTTGTTCTTCAATAATCGATCGAAAATTTACGGTTCAGAATGTGTACCCTAATTTAATTTCGACAAATTTTCTGGATTTGTAACAGGAGACTAGGAACGCAAAGAGGTATTTTACTCTTCAAAAATCGATCGAAAATTTACGGTTCAGAATGTGTACCCTAATTTAATTTCGACAAATTTTCTGGATTTGTATCAGGAGTATAGGAACGCAAAGAGGTATTTTACTCTTCAAAAATCGATCGAAAATTTACGGTTCAGAATGTGTATCCTAAATTAATTTCGACAAATTTTCTGGATTTGTATCAGGAGACTAGGAACGCAAGGAGGTATTTTACTCTTCAAAAATCGATCGAAAATTTACGGTTCAGAATGTGTACCCTAAATTAATTTCGACAAATTTTCTGGATTTGTATCAGGAGTATAGGAACGCAAAGAGGTATTTTACTCTTCAAAAATCGATCGAAAATTTACGGTTCAGAATGTGTACCCTAATTTAATTTCGACAAATTTTCTGGATTTGTATCAGGAGTATAGGAACGCAAAGAGGTATTTTACTCTTCAAAAATCGATCGAAAATTTACGGTTCAGAATGTGTATCCTAAATTAATTTCGACAAATTTTCTGGATTTGTATCAGGAGTATAGGAACGCAAAGAAGTATTTTACTCTTCAAAAATCGATCGAAAATTTACGGTTCAGAATGTGTACCCTAATTTAATTTCGACAAATTTTCTGGATTTGTATCAGGAGACTAGGAACGCAAAGAGGTATTTTACTCTTCAAAAATCGATCGAAAATTTACGGTTCAGAATGTGTACCCTAAATTAATTTCGACAAATTTTCTGGATTTGTATCAGGAGACTAGAAACGCAGAGAGGTATTTTACTCTTCAAAAATCGATCGAAAATTTACGGTTCAGAATGTGTACCCTAATTTAATTTCGACAAATTTTCTGGATTTGTATCAGGAGTATAGGAACGCAAAGAGGTATTTTACTCTTCAAAAATCGATCGAAAATTTACGGTTCAGAATGTGTATCCTAAATTAATTTCGACAAATTTTCTGGATTTGTATCAGGAGTATAGGAACGCAAAGAAGTATTTTACTCTTCAAAAATCGATCGAAAATTTACGGTTCAGAATGTGTACCCTAATTTAATTTCGACAAATTTTCTGGATTTGTATCAGGAGACTAGGAACGCAAAGAGGTATTTTTCTCTTCAAAAATCGATCGAAAATTTACGGTTCAGAATGTGTACCCTAATTTAATTTCGACAAATTTTCTGGATTTGTATCAGGAGACTAGGAACGCAAAGAGGTATTTTACTCTTCAAAAATCGATCGAAAATTTACGGTTCAGAATGTGTACCCTAAATTAATTTCGACAAATTTTCTGGATTTGTATCAGGAGACTAGGAACGCAAAGAGGTATTTTACTCTTCAAAAATCGATCGAAAATTTACGGTTCAGAATGTGTACCCTAATTTAATTTCGACAAATTTTCTGGACTTGTATCAGGAGACTAGGAACGCAAAGAGGTATTTTACTCTTCAGAAATCGATCGAAAATTTGCGGTTCATTTCGACAAATTTTCACAATTTGTAACAGGAGACCAGGAACGAAAAGAGTTATTTTGCACTTCAAAAATCGATCGAAAATTTACGGTTCAGAATGTGTACCCTTAATTAATTTCGACAAATTTTCAAGATTTGTATCAGGAGACCAGGAACGCAAAGAGGTTTTTTACTCTTCAAAAATCCATCGAAATTTTGCGGTTCATTTCGACAAATTTTCACGATTTGTAACAGGAGACTAGGAATGAAAAGAGTTATTTCGCACTTCAAAAATCGAGGGAACTTACATGCTAAATAAGAAAATTAAAAATAGAAAACCTTACCTTAAGAATTCTATGCAGTAATGATTCTTTCACCAGGATAATCTGTGAAAGTAAGACATTCAGAACTACTTACCTGTTGGCAGGGGCGGTTTGTTTTATAGAGCCAAAGAGCCTTGGCCCTACTTGTAGTTGCAAGCTAAGCAAGAATTTTCAACCGTTGAGAACGGATAACCCAAAAACAGATTGCGGCACACGTTTGTACTTCCCCGAAAGGTGAATCTTGAGAATCGCGCTTCACACTTGGATCATTTAACAAGGATACATGTTTAAAATAATAATAAAATAATAATAATAATAATCTTTATTTTCTCCAAAGATCAGTACATACAAAAACAAACATAAATGCATGTAAAATAAAGAGTAACACAAAATAAACAATAATAACAAAATTCATTTGGAGTTCAGCTTATCGGCCCACGGTACCATCGACATGTTCCACGAGCCGCCACTGCCTGTTGGAATTGCCTGAATGTTTTGTTTTAGGTAACTAATTTGTAGTATCAGTCATTTAAAGTGTATGATAATGAAGGGTATTAAGTTATTGAGTTGATGATGATTAACCTGCTGTATGAAGGTTATCTAATTGTTGGATCCTTAAAACAACTGTATTTTTATTAAACAGGGTGTGTATAAATTGTTGGAAAGCTACACGTAAAATTTTAAGCAGAACATCAAATTTTGAAATTATACATTACGCTTCCTCAGTCTGCACGTGGTCCTCAAAAGTTTGAACGTCCAGTTGTGTAGTATATCTTAATTCTTAAATGTTATATCAAGCTTCCTGATGTCCTCAAACATCCAGTCCTTAAATAACGAGTTAGTTTATAGTCGCATCCATTACTTTACTGACAGCTTAAATGAATTGTTGTTCTGGTGGAGCGCCGGGAACATTTATTATCGCGAATACGGCGACATTCGTTAGTTAAGGGTTAATGATGTTTTTTATGATCGTGTTTGATTTCCGCAACTGTTTATGTCGTTTATATTGGAGGCTTCTAAATTGTTATACTTTTTAGAAGTACTTTAAATCCCACATTTATTTTTATTTCAATTGACACAATGATAGACGTGGTGGGAATGCAATAAATAAAATTTAATTTACGACGGTGAATTAAGATTAGTTACATACACTTCCTGCACCGATGTAATACCCCCAGTAACACAGTATAATGAATAAAGGCACGATTCCTTATTAATGGCGGCAAAGTGCGCCTGGAAATTGATATGTAAATGGACGAAACGAATGCGAACACGGAATAGCTAATGATTCCCACACCGACTTCACCTTCCACTTTGACGTCTTACGTTTCTTGGTGGCAGCTAACAAATCTACAAAGGGAATATGTATCCATGTATGTGTAGGTATTTTACACGTTGCTAATTGAGGATCTGGAAAGCTTACGATTCACTCGCGTAACGGGGGTGACTAATTGGTAATTAAACTCAAATGTGTTTTCCAACCATTTATTAAATCGCGTATTTTTTTTGTTTTCCGTATCAGTTAGTTCCGATTTAATTAAACAACTTAATATAAAACTTATCTCTTATTTCTCCAACAACAGCAACGTAAATCTCCAAATATATTTTATAAAATTATTATTATGTCTTATACATGTGGGGGGGGTTAAATCTAGATGATAAATCTAATCGTGTGATATAAATGGCTTAGTTATAAAACCATGAGGGGCAAATTGAATACATTAGTCAAAACCCATTTTTGGAAAAGGGCCGATTTAATACCGACGCACTCACTTTCTCGCGCACAATTAATAATGGACAGGAATATGCTATGTACAAAACATTAAACGGTTTTTTTTTTCTTCATACAATCAATCTTATTTACATGTCAGAGGAATCGGCTCTCGAGTCCATGATATGTACAAGGCGACGGGAATCGCACATTTAATCAAATTTTATGGTCTATGTAAATGTTTTTTTCTCTTTTTTCTCATTTTTCGATAAACATTCGCACACATTTTACATTTACACTCTTATTTTAGGGTCGACGAAAATGCCGCGTACATTCCATACATCACAAACAGTCAGTGTTGGGTGGTGAAGATCACCAACTGCTACGTTGGCTGCCGCAGCAGGAGGATGATCAGTAGACTCAGCAGGATCAGTGAGCAGGGCTGCGCCGACCAGCAACCCAGTCCGTGATGCATTGCTGCTGGGTGTTCTCCTGAAACAATTTGATCTACTAATTTTCCGTAGAAGAATGTTTACAACTTATTTTATCTTCGAGTATTACTTCAATGTCTTTAATGAATCTTCAGGTTAATTTTATTTAGTACGGTAGAAACGCCAAAGTGGCGGAATCTATTGCCTGAATGCTGTACTGAACCAAATCCTGGTGGCTTTAACACCGACAAGATATAGACATTGCCATCGGCGGCAAATATAACCATTGTTATATAACAATATTAATGTGAACATTAGATGTTTATTTAATACATTTTTTTAATATGCGAGAATTTTAAATATTCAGAATCGGAACTGAATTTTTGTTCACTAGACCAGCAGCATAAGGCGTTTTTGAAAACACGGATTCACGCGATATCGCGTGGTCGTCGCTAACGAGTTTTATGCAGGATGGTGTACTCAGATTCTAAAATGTAGATCTTAATATCAATTCATTAAGGTCAAATAACTGGTGTAAACAAATTGGTGAAAATCAAAACTATTCAACTCTTCTACATTTTGGATACTTTAAAAATTGATTTATTTTGCATACAAAAAGTAAGCTCTGGTATGTGAAATTGTCTGAATTATCATAGCACTGAAACATTTAAAGGGTTAAATAATACGCCACAGCCCTTTGTAATAAATCAGCTCTTGTATGAATTAGTAATACAAATCTTTACAATTTTAGTAACGCTAATGCTCACGTATGCAAATGCTAGCAAATTATACTTATTTTTTTCGGTGTGCGGACAAACACGTTTTTAGCAAGTTGTTTAATTTAAAAATTCCCCATAAACAAAAAGTATTACCGGGATTTGCATAGTATTTTAATTTGCGATTATTTTTGCATAATTAACTTGCACGTTTATTCTGGATTTAACGAGCCTTGAAAAAAGTTTTAAGCGCCGCGAGAGAAAAGAATGGCCGGAATAAATCTGTATTTTTTTTTAAATGGCCCCTCTTTTGTCCCGTCGATTATGGAAAAGAGTTTCCACCGCCGTTACCCCCCCCCCCCCCCATTTTGTTTACATCACCCGTCGGCCAGAAACTTACCATTCAGAATGTGCACCCTCACATTGGCGGTGTTCGCGTTCGAGGGGGCGCAAGTGTAAAGGCCCGAGTCGGTCTGCACCGCCTTCTGGATCAAGAGGCGGCTCGTCGTGATCAGGCCCTTCTCCGTGACCAGGCTGATTCCTCCTCGGGGCGAGTCGAAGTTGATGACCTGCGAGTTGTGGGACCACAGCATCGCCGGCGGCGGTTCGGGCGCGAATTTCACTAAACACGTTAAGTTTATCGTCGAGCCCATGTTGATGAATAGGTCTGGTCCTCCGAGGATTTCTGTTATCGGTTCTGGAAATTAAAAAAAAATCGAATTTAAGTTTTTAATTTTTTAACATTTTTAGTCTAATTCTGTGAAGTGAACTCCGCCCGTGCTCCTTTCGTCTGAAATATGTTTTGTAATACTGTGAATTTTATTTTGTAAGAAAGGACAAAGGTGAAGTAGATAATAAATAATAATAATAATAAATATTTGTTTCTTCACTTTTTTAACACGAAAAATGGCCGTGCGGGTCCCAGGGTGTCTTTCATTTAAATATGAATTATTACTATATATCGGTTAAGGCTGAATACCTTAGCTGGCTAAGCCAATTCCCTATCATCCTCGATTCCCTAAACCGAACTCCTGTCAATCATCTTTCCTTAAAAAAGAAAATTGTATTGTATGCAATGTGCAGCCACGTCGTTGCCTTGGCAGTTAGATGTATTATATCGTATGCAACCCAGTGTGTAGCATTGTCGCCGCCTTGGCAAGTTAGATGTATCGTATTGTATGCAACCATGTCTCGGTTACGTGTGAAAAAACTAATTATTTAACTAAATTAAACTAAATCCTTATTTAAATTCAATTCAGTTACATTTGCAACCTTCCTTCTTAATTAACAATATTATTGCGATCGCAACGATGAAGGCTTACAAGATCAATAGTGGGCCGTGATTATCCCAACAAATACAAGCATCAGCTTTAACGTTACCGGTGCGATTTTAAATGGATCGGATCATGCCGTCACTTTGTCGGAATCGATGTGCCGGAGTTGAGTGGCATATGTTGAATATCGGCACGCCCGAAGAGACTGTCCTTTGACCAAGTCATTATATTCCGCCACCCTGCGAACGAGACCCACGGACGTGATAAGCAATGGCTGTCATCTTAACCACCGAGAATTAATGAGTTCTCTTCCGCATACGGAATGCCGAAAGCGGTTTGGCTGGTCGGGGATGGTTCGTTACGGGCGCCTTGATGACGTTACAATGCTCGTGCCCCGAATGCACAATATCGTTCCGTTCCTATGACGGGTTAACATACTTTAATGTTATCTCAATTTTCTTTAACAAGGGATTTGAAATACTCCATTTACAGATTTCTCAGTTTTCGTAGCAATAAAGATATCGTATATATAGATTTATAAGTAATGCACCGAATATTTCAAAATAAAACACGATTTGTGTCCATTTTCCATAAGGAAAATGGAGGAAAAATTTTGGATCTTAGAAAAGTCTGGAAAAAATCATGGAGATTCTTAACGACAGGAAAAAGCGTGTGGAGTAGTTATTTTACGGAAAAAAAAATTTATACCCTTTTTTCACAAACCGAAAATTTACATGAGTCCTTCATGCTAACGGACACCGGCCCATTCAAACAAATAAATCTCGGTTTGTAAATATGGCAGATAGTTACAAATCAAAATATTGGATTCTAGAAGGTTGTGGCTGCAAACTGGTGTTATATCATCCATATCCATTTTGCGAGACCGCGCCAAAAAATTACCAAAGTTGACCAAAATTTCTGGCCAACTTTCGAGTGCTCAGTGTGAGAGCGGCCTGAAAGAAAACTACAAGCACGACTGGGCTAAAAATTTAACCACGGATTCCCAGTTTATTTCTGAACATTTTGATGTATATTTCAAGTGATTTGGTCATTTCATGATTTTCGACCATTTTTCCATACCATTAGTCAGGAAAAAGTGAGGAAAAATGTTGGATCTCGGAAAAATCTGAAAAAATTATTAACGGTTCTTGACGACGGGAAAAATCATGTAGAGTTATTATTTTCCCGGAAATAGTTATTTTTCTACTATTATTCACCAACCAAAAATTTACTTGCGGCCTTACGGGAAGCGAATATCGACACTCTGCAGATTCACGCTAACGGACACCGGCTCATTCAAACAAATAAATCTCGGTTTGTAAATGTGGCAGATAGTTACGAATAAAAATATTTGATTCTAGAAGGATGTGGCTGCAAACTGGTGTTATATCATCCATATCCATTTTGCGAGACCGCACCAAAAAATTACCAAAGTTGACCAAAATTTTAGGCCAACTTTAGAGTGTTCAGTGTGAGAGCGGCTTGAAAGAAAACTACAAGCACGATTGGGCTAAAAATGTAACCACGTATTCCCAGTCTATTTGTAAACATTTTGATGTATATTTCAAGTCATTTGGCCATTTCATGATTTTCGACAATTTTTCCAGGAAAAAATGAGGAAAAATGTTGGGTCTCGGAATAATCTGAAAAAATTCATGACGGTTCTTAACGATAGGAAAAATCATGTAGAGCTATTATTTTCCCGAAAAAAAAAATTTTCTACCATTTTTCACCAACCAAAAATTTTCATGCGGCCTTACGGGAAGCGAATACCAACACCCTGCAAATTGACGCCAGCGGACACGGCCTCATTCAAACAAATAAATCTCGGTTTGTAAACATGGCAGATAGTTACGGATAAAAATAATGAATTCTAGAAGTAGTAGCTACAAACTGGTGTAATATCATTTACATCCATTTTGCGAGACCGCGCCAAAAAATTCCCAAAGTTGACCAAAATTTCAGGCCAACTTTCGAGTGCTCCGTGTGAGAGCGGCCTGAAAGAAAACTACAAGCACGATTGGGCTAAAAATTTAACCACGTATTCCCAGTCTATTTATGAACATTTTGATGTATATTTCAAGTGATTTAGTCATTTCATGATTTTCGACCATTTTTCCATACCATTAGTCAGGAAAAAGTGAGGAAAAATGTTGAGTCTCGGAAAAATCTGAAAAAATTCATGACGGTTCTTGACCATGGGAAAAATCATGTGGAGCTATTTATTTTCCCGAAAAAAAAAATTTTCTACCATTTTTCACCAACCAAAAATTTTCATGCGGCCTTACGGGAAGCGAATACCGACACCCTGCAAATTGACGCCAGCGGACACGGCCTCATTCAAACAAATAAATCTCGGTTTGTAAACATGGCAGATAGTTACGGATAAAAATAATGAATTCTAGAAGAATGTAGCTACAAACTGGTATCATATCATCCACATCCATTTTGCGAGACCGCGCCAAAAAAATACCAAAGTTGACCAAAATTTCAGGACAACTTTCGAGTGCTCAGTGTGAGAGCGGCCTGAAAGAAAACTACAAGCACGATTGGGCTAAAAATTTAACCACGTATTCCCAGTTTATTTATGAACATTTTGATGTATATTTCAAGTCATTTTGCCAATTCATGATTTTTGACCATTTTTCCATACCATTAGTCAGGAAAAAGTGAGGAAAAATGTTGGGTCTCGGAAAAATCTGAAAAAATTCATGACGGTTCTTGACGATGGGAAAAATAATGTACAGTTATTATTTTCCCGAGAAAAAAATTTTTCTACTATTTTTCACCAACTAAAAATTTACATGAGGCCTTATGGGAAGCGAATACCGACACCTTGCAGATTGACGCTTACGGACACTGGTTCATTCAAACAAATAAATCTCGGTTTGTAAATATGGCAGAGAGTTACGGATAAAAACAATGAATTCTAGAAGAATGTAGCTACAAACTGGTGTAATATCATTCACATCCATTTTGTGAGACCGCGCCAAAAAATTCCCAAAGTTGACCAAAAATTCAGGCTAACTTTCGAGTTGTCATTTTGAGAGTGGCCAGCAGGAAAAGTGCAATTACGATTATACTGAAAATTTAACCACGTATTCTCCGTCTATTTATGAACATTTTGATGTATATTTTAAGTCATTTGGCCATTTCATGATTTTCGACCATTTTTCATACCATTAGTCAGGAAAAAATGAAGAAAAATGTTGGGTCTCAGAAAAATCTGAAAAAAATCATGACGGTTCTTGACGACAGGAAAAATCATGTACAGTAATTATTTTCCCAAAAAAAATCTTTTATACTATTTTTCACGAACTGAAAATTAACATGGAGACTTACGGGAAGCGAATACCGAGACCCTGCAGATAGACGCTTACGGACACTGGTTCATTCAATCAAATAAATCTCGGTTTGTAAATATGGCAAATAGTAGCGGATAAAAAAATTGCATTCTAGAAGAATGTAGCTACAAACCTATATCATATCATCTATATCTGTAATGCAAGACCGCACCAAAAAAAAATACAAAATCTACCAAAATTTCCGGCCAACTTTCAAGCGCTCAGTCTGAGAGCGGACAGTAAGAAAACTATTAAGGCGATTGCGCTGAAAATTTAATCTCGTATTCTCCGTTTATTTGTGAACATTTTGATGTATATTTGAAGTTATTTGGCCATGTCACGATTTTACCCAATTTGTCAGGAAAAAATGAGGAAAAATGTTGGGCCTCTGATTTTTTTTTTATAGAAAATTCCGGAAAGACTGGTGATAACCCATTTTCGATTTTTTTGTTTTCTGCCTAGATATTTCAGGAATGTGCACCGAAAATTGATTTTAATTCATTGTCAGGAAAAATAAGAAAATCTAGTCAAAACTTCAAACTGATTTTAATGAGAAATTCCGAAAAAAAAAAACTGGTTATAACACGTTTCTATTTTATAGCTACAAATGTGAAGAATGTGTTTTGAAAAATTTATTGAAATTCTTCCAGAGAAGAAAACCAAGAAAATCCATTCAAAACTAAATTTTGCAAAGCAGCAAATGTAATTAAAGATTTCAGAAGAACGACTGAGCGTTCATTCTCGGGTTTTTCTTTCATTTTATGGCTACATACATATATATCTGGAATGGTTTTCAAAAATTTATTAAAATTCTTCCAGAGAAGAAAACCAAGAAAATCCAGTTAAAACTAAATTTTGCAAAGCTGCAAACGTAATTAAAAATTCCAAAAGAACTATTGAGCGTTCATTTTTGGGTTTTTCTTTCGTTTTATGGCTACATATATCTGGAATATTAAAAAAAAAAATATTAAAATTCTTCCAGAGAAGAAAACCAAGAAAATCCAGTCAAAACTAAATTTTGCAAAGCAGCAAACGTAATTAAAAATTACAAAATTATTGAGCGTTCATTTTCGGCTTTTTCTTTCGTTTAATGGCTACATTTATCTGGAAGGTTTTTTTGAAAAATTTAATAAAATTCTTCCAGAGAAGAAAACCAAGAAAATCCAGTCAAAACTAAATTTTGCAAAGCAGCAAACGTAATTAAAGATTTCAGAAGAACTATTGAGCGTTCATTTTTGGGGTTTTCTTTCGTTTTATGGCTACATATATCTGGAATGTTTTTTTGAAAATTTATTAAAATTCTTCCAAAGGTTTTCGAGGAATTCAGGAAATCTAGCCAAAACTAAATTTTGCAAAGTAGCGATTGTGATTCAAAATGGGTGAAAAACTGGTGATTACCCAATACTCTTGTATTGAACATGAATTATGTCATATATTGGAATAAGTCAGATAATACAAAAAGAACATTTTTTGCATTTTCTGTATTTGTCATAAAATATTCAAAAATATTTAATTTAAAAACAAAGTTATATAATTTGTAGCTGTAAATTAATTCAGTAATAAACATCAATTATGTCAAATGTTGGAATAAGTTTAGAAATTAGAAAATACCAAAAAAAATTGCCATTTTCTGTAAAACCTACAAATCATCTGCAGGCAACTTTTTTGTTATATTTTTTGAGATTTGAATGTGAAATTAGAAAATACAAAAAAATATTTTTGCCATTTTCTGTAAAACTTACAAATCATCTGCAGGCAACTTTCTTGTATTATTTTTTGAGATTTGAATGTGAAATTAGAAAATACAAAAAAGATATTTTTGCCATTTTCTGTAAAACCTACAAATCATCTTCAGGCAACTTTCTTGTATTATTTTTTGAGATTTGAATGTGAAATTAGAAAATAAAAAAAAAACATATTTTTGCCATTTTCTGTAAAACCTACAAATCATCTGCAGGCAACTTTCTTGTGTTATTTTTTTGAGATTTGAGTGTGTCAAAATCGTTTGGAGGGATCAAAAAGTATTTTAAATTTGCTATCTTTTGTAACAGTTTAGTACAGTGGCGTACGCTTGCGGGGCCAAAGGAAGTGCATAAGTTGTAATCCTTAAAATTTTACAATAAATTAGATGCTACAAACAAACAAAAAAAAACACTTTCGCCTGAAGGGTCACAAATGATCAAGACACTACAAAAATAAAACCCTTTCGCCTGAAGGTCACAAATGATCTTCAAACAACTTTTTTATATTTTGGAATTTGATTACTCGATACCGTCCAACGCATTTAGTAGTACACAGGCCTTAAAATTTGGCATATTTTCAGGACACTACAAAAAATATAATCTTCGACTTATTCTGTAAAAGCTAAAAATGTACTTGCATATAAAATTTTTACACATTTTGTCAGATATAAAGACGGTTAATGTTGAAATAATTCTTAACATCGAAAAATTACCATTTCCAAACAATAACAAATACCACTCTACTGTATAGCAATGAAGTAGAGATGGGCAAAATGACTTTTTTTGTGAGTTGACTCGTTGTGAAGAGTCGAGTGAAAAGAGTCGATTCTTGAAGTGACTCATGACTCTTTTGCAAAATTAAAAATTTCTTTTCTGCAACAAGTAAGGTTGTTTCTAATTTGTTTAAAAATTTCTCGTGAGCAGAAAAATAAAATCCATGAATTTTTTATATTTCCTAAGAGCTAAAAAATAATGAGTCGACTCTCTTAATCGACTCACTCATGAGTTACCCGTCTCTGCTATGCACTCGAATTGCTATCACTATTTTTACCCAAAGAACTTTTTATTTCCGCTCGGGTATTTTTTTTTTTTTTTAGATTTTATGGAAAGTTTTCGTAACTTAATATTGTGCTTATAATATAAATCCGCGTTGATGCGAATACTTTAAACTAACTTGATATCCTCCGTTGAATAACCATCAAGATCGGTAGTGACATCTACCCCCCAAACTAATCAAGATATGTTAACGTTTACATCTTGCACAGGGTAAATAAATGATGGGGGGCGAAAGTTCGTAGGCTGCGGCTTGCTGGTGGGCTTTTAATACTATAATCCAAGGTAAGACGATCATCAGGAGTCAGTAAACAGTTAAGTTACTGCCAAGATAAATAACCCGTGTCAGACGTGCGTGCCCCTTTGCTTATCGATAATTTTATCTTATTTCCTGTGATGCACCGTCTCGAAATGGTTTGCATAATTTAGATGAATGCAACACGAAACGTACTTCTAGAGAAATTTGCAACTTTACTTTAAATCTATTATTTGTGATGACGTAATACATAACGTTTCAATATTATTGGTCTGGAACACCTGAAATATCTTCCAAATCAATTTTTTTGAGGGATTTAAAAGTATTTTTAATTTGCAATCTTTTGAAATAATTTGGTACAGTGGCGTACGACTGCAGGATCATCGGAAGCGCATTATTCAAAATGATATACCCTATTTTTGTTCGATAAAGTGAAAGAGCGCAATTTTTTTTGTTAGTAATGTTGTATAAACATTTTATTACGTTGCATAAAGAAATATTCGAGAAAAATGAAAATAAACATCTAGAAGATTTATAATTTATTTGACATTTCAATTGAAAGGCGTTGAAAAAAAATAGCTTGATTTTCTGTAATCTGAACTCAAGAAGTCACAGTTAATCCGGAAAAAGATCGCACTGAAATTCTTATGATGTGTTTCAGTACAGTGGAAGTTTGCACTCTTACTAATAAGATTCATCAGTAGTATATGAAACAGTTTTAATAATTAATTCATTCAGAAAATTATTATAAAATATTATAAAAATATAAAATAATATTTTTTAATAATTAATTCATTCAGAATATTTTTTTTGCTTCGAAACTCCTCACCTGGATGTTTACGTCTATTAAACGTATATACAAAAGGGAAGTGTATCCGCTCTCCAAACTATATATGTTTAGCTCCGTCGTTCCGTTTACGGTCCCTGTAAGTATAACCTAGTTTACATCAAGAAGTGTACATAAAATCTACATATTTATGCTAATGCATAAGCACACACAAACTAAGCGAACGAATTCTTGTATTTTCCCTATTACACGACGGACCTTGAATCCCAAACACAACACGTATACATAACGGAAACCCGGAAATATTTTGATGATATGCGATAAGAGAGGTATTTTTAATACACACATAAATATTATTACAATTTATTTCCTTCTTATGCAGTCGACGTATTTTAATATTATTATTATTATCATCATCAAGGTGTCTGTAATAATGGAAAAATATAATACTATTCATAGTCTACAACATAAGGATTATAAAGGCAATAATAAACAACAAAAGATTTATTAAATAAAATGTTTATATTAAAAATTACTTTCCTATCAGGAGAGCCACTTGAGCCTTCCTAGGAAGGCCAACGCTCCTAAAAAAAATCAGAACACGTACAGACCGGTTTCGACCTTTCAGGTCTCATCAGTGTAGTTAGTTGCTGATGGGGAATAGATTCCGCCACTTTGGCGTTTCAACCTAAAATTTTTATACTTCAATATATTTATGCTCTTTCACTTTATCAAATAAAAAATTGAGAATGCCATTTAAAAAAAAATGCGTTCCCGTTGATTCTGCAGTTCTAAAAATACTTTTTGATCCCTCGAAGCGTTTTTGGCACAAACAATTTACAAGATATTTCAGGTGTTCCACAGTATATATTTTAATTGCAAATCAGCAAAATACAGTTGTCTATTGCGAAAATAATAGTAATAATAATAATAATAATAATAAATTTATTTCTCAACAGAGTATTCCAATTACAGGGAAAATTATATAAAATAGAGTAAATACAGATTATGAACTAATTTAAAAACAAGAACAACTTATATATAACAAAACATAATTAAAATTAAATTTCATCAAATAAATTAAAGTACAATTGAAGCAATAGTAGAAGACACGTCGTAAATAAGAATAAATTAAATTTATAGCAATTATAATATATCCGCAGAAAATTGTCTCCAGCTACAATTAAAGATATCCACTGAATTTTGGATGCCGTTGTATAAATAAATATAAATGTTTCATTATTATTAAATTCATCTAAAATCAAGTAACCATTATTATATTTATCATAGGAATGAATGTTAGATGCTGGAATGAATGAGAGATTAAAAAAAACTAAGTAATCGATAGATTCGGTGTAAAAAAGGATGGGTAATAAAACAAGCGCTGATTAATTAGGATCGAACCAAAAAAACGGGCTACTGAGTGCTGTAAAAACGAAATGAATGTTAAGGCGATTAAGTGATGTTACAAGTAGCAATTTTCTTGTCGTAAAATTATCCATCAATCACGTTTCAACGTCTCATGTTAAACTTAATTGGATAATCGATAGATTTGTTTGAAAAATATTTGCGTATTTGCCGTAATTAAAATCAACAGTAATGGTGGCTGCGCCGGGAAGCTGAACGCTAATTATACCGGGTGACTTTTACGGAGTTTGCAATTACTTTCAATTTTGTTCAGCTTTAAATTAAATATTCGATATTTTTACTTGCTCCGTTACGAAGTACGAGAAAGTATTGTGATCGTGATTTTTTTTTCAAAAATTTTTTTAACGGAAATATCCGTTTTGGTATCCCTAGATGCCATTTCAACAATTTCTGGAAAAAAAAATTTGTGCTGTGTGTGTGTGTCTGTCTGTGCGCGCTGTTTCTTAAAAACTAATAGAGCAATTCATATAAAACTTTGAACATAAGACGTATTTGTTAATCTGAAGAACTGAAAAGCTTGTGGTTAAATTTCGTACACTGGACGTGGGCGTTTACCTTAACTGTTTTTTGTTTTTTGCCAATATTTACTTAAATATGAAAATTATCACAAAAATATTTAACCCTTTAACTACGGGCAAAATTATACACGATTGCAACGTCAACTTTGTTTCAAAATTTAACTTCGCCATTTTGTCCTCATGTGATTTAAATTTTGCAAATTTGTAAAATTTGTAATATTTTCTCTTTGAATTACAACACGAAATCTTCTGTTGAGGACTGCTGAATACAAAAGCAGAATTACCAAGTCGCTCATTGAAGATTCCCGTAGTGAAAGGGTTAAAATACAACAAAGAAATGAACATCTTTTGCTTGGAGACATTTTTCATAAAATCATTTTTTTTCGAGAAAAACATTTATAATTTTTTTTAAATTTTTGGTTTATAATTATAAAACGATAATAGTTTAAGCACATTTATGTTTATAATAATTGTAGATAATGCTAAAATGAACAACTTATAAAAATAAAATCCTTTTAGTTTTTGAGTAAACTGAGTTTTTGAATTTGAAGTATAATTTTTCCATCTTTCATAATTTTGACCTTTCGCTCGATGTACCTGTACATTTAAAATATGATTTCAATTGAAAATAAACAATGGAAACGTAAATATAAATCGCTATGATACCATCAAGTCGGAGAAAGTAAGATGATGGCCACATCACCATTTTTTAATACAGTTTTAAATTTTATGACGAATGAATGCAATTTTATTTTTTCCAGTTTATATGAATATGTTATTGTTTCATTAATACATAAAACATGAATTATAGATATGTTTGTTAAGATTGAAGCAAATTGATCGAAAAACCTTTTTAAAATTATTTTTCACTTTATTTTTTAAGTGGTATTTTGTTTTTGAATTATGAGGGATCGAGTGAGGTCAGTTGATTTGTTTCTGAAAAACCTCTGGTAGAATTTTAATAATTTTTTCATACATTATAAATATATATAGCTATAAAACAAAAGAAAAATCCAAAATAGTTTTTCCAAAATTTTTAATCACATTTGCTACTTTACAAAATTTAATTTTGTCTAGACTTCCTCAACTTTCTAAAAAACCTTTTGAAAAATTTTACTATTTCTTTCAGAAAGCGTTCTAACGTCTGTTCATATCCAAGAGGCAGCAAGTGTAAACAATGCCGGCGGCTTGTTAGCCACGTGATCACCTCATTAGACCGGAGAAAAGGGACCATTAAAGCATTGAAACCAAAAACATGATTTTAAATTATTAAAATATTTTGCGCGCGCGCGTTACCCTGCGACATTCACGTGACGTTTTTACACTTGCTGCGTCTTGGATGTGAATAGACTTTAGTTATACCGGGTGACCCAGGGATCTGTAAAAGCCCCATAACTTATTTGCTATTTGAGATATCGACTTCTAGTTTTCATGAACTGGCACCCACACCCATTCTACATATTTTAAAAACATGTATGTTTTTGTACAGGGTGTCTCAATATACATAACAGAACAAAGTTATGTTTTTTCAAATGGAACACCCTGTATTTTATACTTTATTTTCAACCCTCTTAAAAAGCTGATAAAAATAGTATAAGACGGTATGGGTCTATTATGGACGGTTGGTTAGTTAAAATTTGTGGCAAAAACAAGGACACATTGAAAAAATTGCAGAAGCGTTCTTAGCAAAGATAGCATCATTATTTATACACTAGAAAATTTCCCACATCATAAAGAATAATACACATCGGCTTTGGTTCTCTTTTATTCATAGTGCTATACAGGGTGTCAACATACACAAAACAATGGATAACTATTTTTTTTCAAATAGAACACCCTATATAAGTTGCCATCAATCTATGGCATTAACTAATTTCATAGTCGTAGACTTTTACAACAGAGTGTCCAAATTAAAAGGGAACAACCCCTGTAAAAAAAAAAATATTCTGATCCTTGTTTTTTATTTATTGATAGACGCGTATTTGGTACACCCTGTATTTAGTATATTATATAACCCTTGAACGAATCTGTTAAATTTAAATGGTCAGTCAATCTTAAATAAGAGCTCGTCGACTCAAAAAGTCCGTCGCATTTATCATTTTGATTCTGCTATAAATCACGTTGTTGGACAGGCGTCTGAATCGTAGTTGAAATAGATGTACACTTTTAATTTATATCTAAGTTTAGCCTGTGACATCTACAGGTTGACCGACCGTAATAAAATTTTCATGAGTATAAAACTTTTAAGTAAAAATTTTGTATAAAATTTTATTTATCTTCCAGAAACTTTTTGTAGCGTCATCTATAAACTTTTAAGATTTCGACAACTCTGTTAAACAATTCAAATCATCTCTTACGCCGCAATTTACTTGATACAATAACACATTTTAAATTCGCATCCGGCAAAGAATAACACAACTTCAACTAATAATAATTAATGGCGAAACTTCGAGAAACGCGGTCTATTAATTATTAACCTGCGCTGTTGATTATTTCTTCACAACACGACCATAAATATAAAAGTTTCGCGAAACAAAATACATTCATTTGTTCTTTTCGGCAACCCCCGCCCCACCCCCGCCGGAATTATTCAACCGGGCGCACATATTGCCGCAACCATTCCCCTAATTGTGTATTAAATATTCCATTTGTAGTTTCGTGTTTGCCGAACTTAAATTGCTTACCTCATTGGAGGCGGTGTGTACGTGTTCTGGAGCCGTTCCTGTGTATTTGGGGGTGCGTCCAGGAGGTGTTATATTGTTGGTGTATCGGGATTATCGTTAGATCCCCGACTAATATTCGTTTTACTGCCGAAGTTTCCGATCTTAATTAGTGATCGGGATTTGGTTTAATGTGTAATTTTTGTTTCTAAAGTCTATTGTCATTGGATGGTGTACCGTAATTATGTTTGAAATTTGCACAAGTTACAGAATTTTAATGACGGATTAAAATAAAAATCGTATAGAATAGGAATTATAGAATTCTGTACTGTAGTTATATTTGAAAATATTAATTATTTTTTCGGGCTTTTATGAATGCAAAAAATAAATAACAGTATGACTGCATGCAGAAATTTTTACTCTACAAAAAATGTATTTACATGTTTACTTTAATATTCCAATATAAAAAAAAATACCTTGAAAATCCTATGTTCCGTATGATTAATTAATTTCTCACTTAACCCGTGGTGAAACATAATTATATATTTGATTAATTAAAACACTTGGTTTTGTTTCACTGATTTTATTTTTCTCTCCCTTTGTTCCGTTTTTTTTCCACTACACCCTGTATAGTCTTATAATTGCATTATGTAATACTTAGAATTATATTATATATTAACATGAAAATAGTTGCGTAATGAATAAACATTTTTAACTGCATTTAAACTTAAAATAGAATGTGAAATGACACACAGTCTACACTGAAAAGTTACTTTTCGAAAGTTTTTAATTATAAATTCTAATAAGGAAACTAAGGTTAATCGTGAACTTCCTGATAATGTGTCTCACAAGGGCGACAAAAACTATTCTACACAACAACTTCCGTCCTAGTTCTCCACCCTGGGTATTGAATTACATTACGTTCGCTGCTGAATAAAATAGATGAAACATTTGTTTTAATCCACCATTTTAAGCAGCATAATATATTGTAAGGTGTGAGCCACAGAATTTTATTTCTGAGTTGGCCATGCTTAAGAGAGAGAGAGAAACATAGCAGTCATGTCTGAGATTAATTCATTTTTTTTAAATCCAGTTCAAGTCTCATGACGTAATAATATGCGACATACCTCATTTATCTCACAACCAACTCTGAAACCAAATTTTCTGGCTCACACGATATAAACAGCTCAAAAAATTAGTAAATAAATTAATGTATGAGTAAAATAAGAATCATTTGCTATTGCTGGTGAATAAATTTATTACCATATTTTTAGTTATTTAAGTTAAAATCGAATCTGTAATGATGAGAAATATAAATAAACAAGTTTAGACAGAAAAATTAATTCGATTTTAGACAAATTTAAACGAAATTCAAAATTAATTTTAATTACCTTCTTCCGTATATATAGAGTGTTTCAGTCGAAGCTCATCATGGGGAGCTCGCTTATTAAAAGATATGGATGGTATGTTAAAATGCGGCAGTATTTTATATCGATCAATCTATTGAAAAAAAATTATTTAAGTCTAAAAAAATTTTTTTTTTTCTTTTTTCTTTATATGTTTGTTATTTGAGGTGATATTTAAAAACGGTAAGTTAACAACATAATCGAAGAAATAAAAAAAAACTCAGTCTATACAATTATTTAAAATGAAGCCTCTTAATGAAACACCCAACGTGTAATATGTCACATTACAAAATTTTAAAAATTGCTTCACTTGAAAACAAAATAACTAAATTAACAATGCCAGTGACGCTTGATTCTCGCCCACGCTATATTTCCCTCAGTCCCAAAGTTAATTAAACTAATTACGATAAAAGATATAAATTGAGGACTCGGGCCCGCCCCCTCCCCCTCCCGAAAAGGCGGTTTTCCAAAGTTTAATTGAGGCGATGACAATATCAGCAAATAAAACTTCGTCACCATTCCCGGAGCCTGTGTGTCGTTTCTCCGCGGCAATTAACGAGGTTTGCGTTTTTACGACTTCCCAGGGATTTTAAAATACAAACATTTATATTATAAGTCTAATTTATCGTCGCCGAGAATTGTGTATTTAAAATTGCGCCGGGCACGGTGTGAAATATTAGTCTTAATTAATTTTAATTTGATGAAACTTGAAAAGTGTTTAAGGGCATTAGTGCGGCCCTGTGTTTCGTCAAGTTCCTAATACGTTAATTGAAACCGAAAAGGATTATTTAATGGAATTGGGCGCGGAAAGTCAATTACGGATTTAACAACGTTAACTGTATTTACTTGCATGCCGCAGTGAAGACGGTACTAAATCCATTTTCAAGTTTTAATTGTACGACCCGGAGTTTTACGATGCAACTTCCTGAAATTTTTGTGCGCTTCGGATTATACCTGTGCAATTAGTTTTTTCGACGTGAATGTTATTAATTATGTTATTTTAGTTAGAAACTTAAATTGGCCATTAAAACGAAAATTGAGACGGGTCGTAACTTTTTTCTTTCTTAAAATTTCTTATTATAACTAACTGGACGAGATTCTAAATATTGTGTTTTAAAAAGAAATTATTCGCAGTCGATTATAAATTAAAATGGGTTGATGAATTTTGAGACTTCTTGAAAATGTTCAAGTCGATTACAATTTTTTTTCTATTTCTACGAATCGTCGAAATAATTACAAACATTGTAATCAGATCAAAATTTATCAAACTTTATTGGGATGTATGTAACTTTTTACCGCAGCAAATATGGAATAAATTTTGAGTGATTTTAACAAGCATTTTTTAGAATCGCCAATTTTTTTTTTAAGGATGGATGGTTGACGGGAATTCGGGTTGAGGAAGTGCGGATGATTTGGGAATTGGCTATTCGGCCACTAACGATATATAGTTTTTGAGATTTCATTTTTAATAATGAATGGGACTTACACTAAACATCCATGGAACCGCACGGCCGCTTTTTCGGAACGAAAAAGTGACCGCACGGATGGAATTCGAACCCATGACCATGAGGCCCGTGGGCAGGATCTCTACTCACTAGGCCAACGCGGCCCCGAACTGCCAATATTATTGCAATTTTTTTATGAAACACAAAAGCAAACTTTCTCATGAATTGTAAGGGTCTTAGTCTATAGGTATTTAATAAGCTAAATTTGTTATCGACCAGTGGTTTTCAGCCCTAAACAAATTTATAACATTTAAAAATAGACTATGTCATTAACATAAATAAACATTATGAATTATGAATTATGAAAAAATCGCGAGAACTGTTAATATTTGTTTTTTTTTTACTTAAAAATTGGTTAATTCGCATGCTCGATAAATTTTTGAAAGCAAACTTTGACGATATTGTATTGCGT
Source organism: Ocypus olens (assembly GCA_910593695.2). Taxonomy (NCBI): domain Eukaryota; kingdom Metazoa; phylum Arthropoda; class Insecta; order Coleoptera; family Staphylinidae; genus Ocypus; species Ocypus olens. Next base: position 7,962,345 of record OU343059.1, on the reverse strand, counting down.
GCATATAATATAGATGATGAAGTTTTTTACTTATTTATTTGTGCGATATAGATCGGTTTTTATGTTGTTTTAAGAAAAGTATTTATTATTTCATAAATTGGATACTGGGATTGTTTACATTTTTCTTTGCAGCGCTTATAAGCTTCAGCTTTTAGATGCGTTGTATCGTAAGCTCTGTTCGACCCTTTATGGTCATTTAATGCAACGAAGTTAGTTCGAAATACGGTATCATCCTCGAAACCCTATACATATAATATTCCAAAGCTTGACTTTCATCAATTTATTGTAAAATATAAAATGAAACATTTTCTTTAAACACAAACATTCTTTATAATTGTACAGTACATTTTGTTTCTTTGAAAGGGAAATTATTAAAATCCGGGCGGTGAATTGAAAACAAAAATGTAGTCGAATTCAATTCAGATTTATAAAAAAAAATAAAATATAGTAAATTCTTCAATTCAGTTTTTAACGGTAAGGTATACTCTCTATTATATTGTTAGATAAACGTAATATTTAGTCATTTGCTATTTAAATATATTTACGTCATAAATGTACGTTACTCTAAAATGTACGACCAACAAAAAAAAAATGAAAAAAAGGAGCTAGAGATAAAATCCGTGGAAAAGGAGTTACAGACACGTAATAAAAATGCTGCATAATTGTCGATGTATGTTTTTGTAAGTAAATTGTAAGTTGTCTTAACAAGTTGTCTTAATAAAACTGTTCACTATTCACATGTTTGCAAAAAAAATATTTAATAAAAATATTAATAAAAAAGTTAGGTTTATGTTAATTATCAGAAAAAGTATAGCAATTATAAATTACATTTTTGCAAAAGGTAATTGTCATAGTATTTCACAGGTCCATGTTAATTTTCATGAATATTGAGAGAAAAATATAAGAGAAATGCAACGATCCCCCGTATCCCCGAAAAATCGTCTCAAAGGAAACTGCATTTCTCTTACATGCTTCTCTCAATATTCTCGAAAATATACATGGACCTGTGAAATACTATTACAATTACCGACTGCAAAAATGTAATCTATAATTGCTATACTTTTTCTGATAATTAACACATACCTAATTTTTTTATTAGTAGAAAAATAATTTTTTGCAAACATATCGTGTGAGCCACAAAATTTTGTTTCAGAGTTGGCTGTGAGATAAATGAGGTAGGTATATCGCAAATTCCTTGTTTGGTTATTTTTTACAATTTTTCAAATCGTTAAATGCAATTTTCAAATTTCCAGCTCAAGTTCAGAGCGTTGTAGTTTTGTTTGCACCTAGGATATGGCAATTGTTTTTACGGAAAATCAAATAAGCATTGTTTGCTTATGTATCTTAAGAATTTCAAGTAAATTCCTCGTTTGGTTATTTTTTTACAATTTTTCAAATCGTTAAATGCAATTTTCGAATTTCCTGCTCAAGTTTAGAGCGCTGTAGTTTTGATTTTACTTAGGATATCGCAATTGTTTTTACGGAAAATAAAATACGCATTGTTTGTTTATGTATCTTAAGAATTTAAAGCAAATTTCTCGTTTGGTTATTTTTTTACAATTTTTCAAATCGTAAAATGCAATTTTCAAATTTCCAGCTCAAGTTTAAAGCGCTGTAATTTTGTTTTCACCTAGGATATGGCAATTGTTTTAACGGAAAATCAAATAAGCATTGTTTGTTAATGTATCTTGAGAATTTTAAGCAAATTCCTCGTTTGGTTATTTTTTTACAATTTTTCAAATCGTTAAATGCAATTTTCGAATTTCCAGCTCAAGTTTAGAGCGGTGTAGTTTTATTTTCACCTACGATTTGGCAATTGTTTTAACGGAAAATTAAATAAACATTGTTTGTTTATGGATCTTGAGAGTTTCAATCAAATTCCTTGTTTGGTTATTTTTTTACAATTTTTCAAATCGTTAAATGCAATTATCGAATTTCCAGGTCGAGTTTTTGTTTTCACCCAGGATATAGCAATTGTTTTTACAGAAAATCAAATAAGCATTGTATGTTTATGTATCTTGCGAATTTCAAGCAAATTCCTCGTTTGGTTATTTTTTTTACAACTTTTCAAATCGTTAAATGCAATTTTTGATTTTCCAGCTCAAGTTTAGAGCGTTGTCGTTTTGTTTTCACCTAGGATATAGCAATTGTTTTTACGTAAAATCAAATTAGTATTGTTTGTTTATGTATCTTACGAATTTCAAGCAAATTCCTCGTTTGGTTATTTTTTTACAATTTTTCAAATCGTTAAATGCAATTTACAAGTTTAGAGCGCTGTCGTTTTGTTTTCACCTAGGATGTGGCAATTGTTTTTACGGAACATTAAATAAGCATTGTTTGTTTATGTATCTTGAGAATTTCAAGTAAATTCCTCGTTTGGTTATTTTTTTACAATTTTTCAAATCGTTAAATGCAATTTTCGAATTTCCAGCTCGAGTTTTTGTTTTCACCTAGGATATAGCAATTGTTTTTACAGAAAATCAAATAAGCATTGTATGTTTATGTATCTTGCGAATTTCAAGCAAATTCCTCGTTTGGTTATTTTTTTTACAACTTTTCAAATCGTTAAATGCAATTTTTTATTTTCCAGCTCAAGTTTAGAGCGTTGTCGTTTTGTTTTCACCTAGGATATAGCAATTGTTTTTACGTAAAATCAAATTAGTATTGTTTGTTTATGTATCTTACGAACTTCAAGCAAATTCCTCGTTTGGTTATTTTTTTACAATTTTTCAAATCGTTAAATGCAATTTTCGAATTTCCAGCTCAAGTTTAGAGCGCTGTAGTTTTGTTTTCACCTAGGATATGGCAACTGTTTTTACGGAAAATTAAATAAGCATTGTTTGTTAATGTATCTTGAGAATTTCAAGCAAATTAATTGTTTGGTTATTTTTTAACAATTTTTCAAATCGTTAAATTCAATTTTCAAGTTTAGAGCGCTGTCGTTTTGTTTTCACCTAGGATATGGCAATTGTTTTTACGGAAAATTAAATAAGCATTGTTTGTTAATGTATCTTGAGAATTTCAAGCAAATTAATTGTTTGGTTATTTTTTAACAATTTTTCAAATCGTTAAATTCAATTTTCAAGTTTAGAGCGCTGTCGTTTTGTTTTCACCTAGGATGTGGCAATTGTTTTTAGGGAACATTAAATAAGCATTGTTTGTTTATGTATCTTGAGAATTTCAAGCAAATTCCTCGTTTGGTTATTTTTTTACAATTTTTCAAATCGTTAAATGCAATTTTCGAATTTCCAGCTCAAGTTTAGAGCGCTGTAGTTTTGTTTTCACCTAGGATATGGCAACTGTTTTTACGGAAAATTAAATAAGCATTGTTTGTTAATGTATCTTGAGAATTTCAAGCAAATTAATTGTTTGGTTATTTTTTAACAATTTTTCAAATCGTTAAATTCAATTTTCAAGTTTAGAGCGCTGTCGTTTTGTTTTCACCTAGGATATGGCAATTGTTTTTACGGAAAATCAAATAAGCATTGTTTGTTAATGTATCTTGAGAATTTCAAGCAAATTCCTCGTTTGGTTATTTTTTTACAATTTTTCAAATCGTTAAATGCAATTTTCAATTCAAGTTTAGAGCGCTGTAGTTTTGTTTTCACCTACGATATGGCAATTGTTTTTAAGGAAAATCAAATTAGCATTGTTTGTTTATGTATCTTGTGAAATTCAAGCAAATTCCTCGTTTGGTTGCTTTTTTACAATTTTTCAAACCGTTAAATACAATTTTCGAATTTCCTGCTCAAGTTTAAAGCGCTGTAGTTTTGTTTTCACCTAGGATATAGCAATTGTTTTTACGGAAAATCAAATAATCATTGGTTGTTTATGTATCTTGTGAATTTCACGCAAATGCTTTGTTTAGTTATATTTTTACAATTTTTAAAATCATTAAATGTAATTCTTGAATTTCAAGCTCAAGTTCAGAGCGTTGTAGTTTTGTTTTCACCTAGGATATGGCAATTTTTTAACGGAAAATTAAATAAGCATTGTTTGTTTATGTATCTTGCGAATTTCAAGCAAATTCCTCGTTTGGTTATTTTTTTTACAATTTTTCAAATCGTCATGAGACTAAGAAAAATGAATTAATCTCAGACATGACTGCTATGTTTCTCTCTCTCAGGCATGGCCGACTCAGAAACAAAATTCTGTGGCTCACACCTTACACACATTTATAACGTAAATATATTTAAACAGCAAATAACTTAAAATTACGTTTTTCAAACAACAGAATAGAGCGTATACCCTACTTCTCTATGGACGTACATTTTCTTAATTTGAAGAATTTTTAAAGCAAGAGCATTCGCTATAATTATAAACATAAATTTTGTTCATTCGAAAAAAGGAAATTAATAAAACCTCGGGATGGTGAGTAACGATGCGCAATTAAATTACAAAAAAAAATTGCCGAATTCAATTCGGTAAAAGGTCTTATAAATGAAAAGCAAAAACTTACCGACAACTGTTAAGTGGACGGGTGTTCCAATGGGTGGCGTAGTACTGATCTGACACTCGTAAATTCCGGAATCCTTTCTTTGCGGATACCTTATCCGGAGGGTCCAGTCTTCTGTGTGAGGTGAATGTATGGCCTCGAAACGCTGGTCGGATGTGTACGTGTATCGACCCACGGTTAACAAATGGATATCCCGGTGCCTCACCCAGGACACCTGAAATAAACACCAGAAAAAATCGTCAGATTCTAAAAACGTGAATAATAAAAAATAATTAAAAAATATTGTCGATTACTGAAAGTATATATTTTTTTTAAATATAAGTAACTATTTGTAAATACAAAATTTGTATACAAAATTAAATAAATATCTGATAAATGCCATCGCAATCAGAAATAACAACTCTTACTTATCCGGAAGAAATCTCCACTAAACATTTAATACATTGTCTATTGTGCCAGAAACTTGTAGGAGTCCAAACAGAACGGGAATTACTCCTAGTTTCTTCCCGGATAATAAATGAGGAGGAATTTCCACTACAATATTTACTTAAAATTGCTGCGAATTAAACTCGAACAAATATTACGACGATTTATAACGTTTACTCCGAATAATGCCACACCTGGTTTCATATACAGAGACGCTCAGGAATGATTCATATTACTTTTTTTATGAAAAAGAAGACGACTGACATCCGCAAACTAATCAATTGTTGTTTTAAATCACGGCGCGGATTCTGCGAGAGAGTGGCGCCATCTGTGTCGGCTGAATTGCATTCCGAGTTTTAACTGCTACAGTTTATCCTAAATCATTTTTTATCAGATTATGTACAAAAATATAAAAATGTGGTTTTATTCATTATCAGTCCGGACATACGGAGCAGATGTTTTTGAAATATTTTATCATAATCCTGTTGCTATAGGCCGTACTTAACATAACATCCGAAACATCCCCATTTCACCCTTCAAATACAAAATACTAGACGTTCCAATTTTTTTTTCATGCGGAGCTGTTGGTTTTGTAATATTTTATCAAATGCCGTTCTTTCGAAATAAGTTTGGTTTTTAAAACCTAACGATTTTCTTGAGCATTGTGAATGTTTTTCTAATTTTAGTTTTGTTATGTTGCGAAAAATATTTGCAACGAAAAATAAATTTAAAAAATAGAGATCGCTTAATAAAAATTACAAAAAAGTATCACTTTATTAAAACAAGTTTGGTTTTTGAAATACCAACGATTTTCTTGTAAGTTGGGTATTTTTCTAAAATATTAGTTTTGATATGTTGAGAACACAACGAAAAATAAATGTAAAAAAAAGATCTCAAAATGGACATTAGAAAAAAAATAATCCTGTTAAGCAAGCATCATTCTTTCGAAATAATTTTGGTTTTTGAAATTCCAACGATTTTTTTGTGAGTTGAGTATTTTTTTTAAATTTGAGTTTTCAAATGTTTACAAGCAGAAAATACAGACAAAAAAATAAAAATTCATTACTAAATATAAAGTAATCTAAAATTTAAAAAAGATCCTTGCAGAAAACACAGGAATTAAAAAAAAAATCAAAATTTAGGATTAAAAATATAAAATTACTCTATGAAATCTAAGTCTAAAAATTAACGTCAGTAAATAAAAATTCGAAAATACTGGTCTAGAAATCAAAAATTCATGCATGAGATTAAGTAATTCAGATTCCAAAATTTGAAATACAGACCGAAAACAAAAATTTTGATCAAAAATCGAATCCTAAAATTTTGAGCAAAATAAAGAGTATTCCCAAAAATAAAATAATTTGAGTTAAAAAATTGAACATTTATGCCGAAGATCTAAAATATAAGCCAGAGTCAAAAATTCAAGTCCAGAAAAATAAATAATTCAAGCCAAAAAATCCAAAATTAAGTTGTTAAAAGAATTCACTCGCGACAAAATTTTTTTAACCCGCCATTGGTGACGCAAATTTGAGTTTGATCAATGGTGACGCAGGTCTCACACACCGGTGTTTTCAAAATTTTTCGAAACGTGTTACTAATAGTTATTTTTTTTTTAATTTATGCTTTTTGACAATAAAACAAAGATATTTAATCAATTTAAGCTCTGCAATGCGACAACTACTCGATATTGCACCAAAAAATAATAACGAAGAATAAAGTTATACAATTTTTTGAACACACCGGTCTTACAGACCAGTCACCATTGACGGGTTAAGTAACTGACAAATTTCAAATTCAAAGAAAAAATGAAAGCGCAAATTAAAATAAAAAATACAAAATCAAGTAGATAATCTAAAATTTATCATTAATTCAGGTTAAAAATCTTAACTTGTTTGCCTTCAAATAAAAATCTAAACCGCACCAAAAGAACGAACGGAGAGTGATTTACCAGACGTGAAATAGTAGTTATATTTTTCTTGATTCATAAAAAACTCGAACCTGAAGAATTGCGAGAAAACGGAGAGTGGAAATCAAGGAACTAACAGAACTATCACAAACTGGAGATAAAAGAAATAATAGGATTTAAAAAAGCCAGAAATTTACCAAATTCAGTTTAACAAGTTTAGCAAGCGTGATTCTTTCGAAATAATTTTGGTTTTCAAAAACCCACAAATTTTGTTGTTATTTTTGAATTTTTTCAAATTTTTGTTTTAATGTATAACTCACAGTTATAATAAATGTCTTTGGAAATAATTTTGGTTTTTAAGAATTTTCTTGTTAGTTTTGAATTTTTTGAAATTTATGTTTTAGTGTTAACTCACATAATAAATGTAAAACGCCTTACATTTGCATTACACGCAAATCAAAAACCCACAAATTTTCTTGTTATTTTGAATTTTTTGAAATTTTTCTTTTAATGTTAACTCACAGTTATAATAAATGTCTCGAAATAATTTTGGTTTTCGACAATTTTCTTGTTATTTTTGAATTTTTTGTAATTTCTGTTTTAGTGTTAACTCACATAATAAATATAAAACGCCTTACATTTGCATTACACGCAAATCTTTCAAAATTTTTATTTTTGATAATCCGCCATAGCGATTCTTTTTAAATTCCGAATTTTAAATTATCGACTGAAATTGAAAAATATAAATCGTCTGGGTAAAATTTTGCAAAAAATTAATTTAGTTCACGAAACACTATTCTTTCGAAATAATTTTGGTTTTTAGAAACGCACAATTTTTTTTGAGATTTATTCAATATTCCAAATTTTGGCAAAAAAATTAAATAAATATAAAACGCAAGGATAGAACTACAAAAATTATATTCAGCTAAGGAGATCTGCTGTAGCGATTTTTTTTTTTTAATTGTCGACTGAAATTGAAAAATACAAATCGTCTGGGTAAAATTTTGCAAAAATTTAATTTAGTTCAGGAAACACCATTCTTTCGAAATAATTTTGGTTTTTAGAAACGCACATTTTTTTTGAGATTTTTTCAATATCCTAAATTTCGGCAAAAAAATAAATAAATATAAAACGCAAGGATAGAACTACAAAAATTATATTCAGCTAAGGAGATCCGCCGTAGCGATTTTTTTTTTAAATTGTCGACTGAAATTGAAAAATACAAATCGTCTGGGTAAAATTTTGCAAAAATTTAATTTAGTTCAGGAAACACTATTCTTTCGAAACAATTTTGGTTTTTAGAAATGCACAAATTTTTTGAGATTTTTTCAATATTCTAAATTTCGGCAAAAAAATTAAATAAATATAAAACGCAAGGATAGAACTACAAAAATTATATTCAGCTAAGGAGATCCGCCGTAGCGATTTTTTTTTAAATTGTCGACTGAAATTGAAAAATACAAATCGTCTGGGTAAAATTTTGCAAAAATTTAATTTAGTTCAGGAAACACCATTCTTTCGAAATAATTTTGGTTTTTAGAAATGCACAATTTTTTTGAGATTTTTTCAATATTCTAAATTTCGGCAAGAAAAATGAAATAAACATAAAACGCAAGGACAGAACTACAAAAATTATATTCAGCTAAGGAGATGCTTTTCATTCATTTAGTCATTCATTTTTATTTGCCCATTAAGCCATTACAGTTGAACGGATTGGGTCCTTGCTAAATAATTTTGGTTTTTGAAATACCTCCAATTTTTTCGCGAGTTGTGTTTTTTTTAGTTTGGACACGTTGAACACATATTAAAATAATAAATACAACAATTACAATCAGATCACAAAACATCACCTCTTTAAAATAATTTTGGTTTTCGAAATTTCACCGATTTTCTCTTGGAAGTTGTGTATTTTTTAAATTTTAGTTTTGATATGTTTTAACACAAATTGAAAAATAAATTATAACAAATATAGAAACCTAAGTTAAAATTCTACAAAAAGTAAAATCAACTCGGGAAACATCATTTTTTCGGAACAAATTTTTGAGATTTTCATCAGCCATTCTATTATTTATAATTTTTAAAATGCATTTAAAATGCGGATAAATTGTACCACCACCACCACCCACAACCCGGAGAAGAGTAGGGCTAGAGTAGTAATTCTACAAAAATTAAAATCAACTCGGGAAACATTATTTTTTCGAAATAAATTTTTGAGATTTTCATTAGCCATTCTATTATTAAAAAAAAAATTAAATGCATTTTAGATGCGGTTATTAAATTCTACCACCAATTCTTGTGTTGGTAACCATTTCCTACCGTGACTTTTCTGATTGTATCGTGACCATTTTTTTTGTAAACTTACTGTCTGTAAATAATTAGCGATATTTATCGCGCCAATAAGACTTTTTTCCACCTGCGCCCTATCTTTGTATGTTTCTTGTGCTGTATTCATAGCGACCCGACTTCATGAGCTAGCTGGAGGTCAACGAGGGCGGTTTTCACCCCGCGCTGCGACCCCCCCCCCCCCGTGACAGAGCCAACATTTGAATTTTACTATTATTTTCAGTCAGTTAAAAAGATGGGCCAAAAAGTCTCATGTGATCTCTTGTCTGCTAGTCAAGATAACAAAGGTTAAAGGTCACGAAAAACGTTTGTTATTCGAAGTCATTATAAGACTATACTTGGCGCACCGAATAGGTGGTATGATCACGTTGCGTTCACCCCGCGTCCTTGTGATAGTTCGTCGAGACGTTATGAAAAGCCTGATTCACACAGCCTTGCCACATTTTAGTTCTGCGCCTGAAGTATAAATCTTTCTACTTTAACCCCACAAAATCTAACTATTTACCACTTCCTAATTAATTTTAATTGAAAAAGATTTAAGGATAGAACGTAATCTCTACATTTAAATGAGTGAGACAAACGAGAACACATGGCGTGATTAAAAATTTCGGCTGCGTGACATACAATAATACATAACATAAATATCAAGGTAAATGTTACCAGAATATCATATTGATGGTAAATGAAAAATCACAGTTTGATCTTCACATAGGAATACGCATACGCTTCAAAGTAATTCAGATCGGCGCTTCAGATGCGTTTGTGCTGACCAATCAGCGAACATCACGCGAAAATCACGCAAACCCATTATACCACCGATTCGGTGCGCCGAGTATAGAATGGCATGAATTTCCCGTCAAGTTTATATTTTTTTTTATTACAACAAAAATCGATTATCTGCAATTAAGAGATTATTTAGATGATCAATTAATTAATTTCGAAACGAATCTATAGAACATCCACCGTTGCATTGTATCTTTTCCAAGGCGAAAACCCAAAAAAAAGCCGTTTAATCCGAAAATCCTAATTCATTTCTCCTTCGCTATATCCACTTTATATCGAAAGCAATCGGTCATATACACAATTAGTCCGCCGGACTTCATTTCGGCCAATACAAAGCGCCGCTTATATCCGGAGGAATACAGGAAATTACTTCCAAAGGCGATGTATAATATCACTCTTTCTCACTACTTTCCGCATTTTACGTTTTGTATCTGCGGCCGCAATCCCCCCCTACCCCCGCGCGCAATCTGATCCCGATACCATTCTTCTCGCCGAGGGAACTCGAACAGCTTGGACGCTTTCGTTTTTCATTGCTTTGTTTCATGGATCACTTCTCCGCCGCTGCTTTCTTAATCGGACGTCCACGGTTTCATATCATTAACTCTCTGAAGGGAGGGAAATTCTTATGAATGGCGGTGGTTTCTGTGGAAATTCAGACGTTATATAACTTTTAAATTATATGCTCCGCATTGAAAGGGGCGCGATCGAGCCAAACTGAACGGTTATATCAAGCTCCTCGACGGCCATTTGAGAAATCCATCTCGGGCGAAATGAAATATTATTAGTAATTAAATGAAATGGAAGGTTTTTAGGATTATATTTCAGGTGAATATAATACGAAAAATGTTAAACCTTCATCGAACTAAAATTGTGTTGTCGGCGGCTCGAGTAACAGTGTATCGAAGAGTAAAGCGGCGCGAGCACCAAAGGGCTCATTTCTAGGAGAGCGGCGCGAGCACCATTGGCTCATTTCTAGGAGAACGGCGCGAGCACTATGGGCTCATTTCTAGGAGAGCGGCGTGAGCACCATGGGCTCATTTCTAGGAGAGCGGCGCGAGCACCATGGGCTCATTTTTAGGAGAGCGGCGCGAGCACCATGGACTCATTTCTAGGAGAGCGGCGCGAGCACCATTGGCTCATTTTTAGGAGAACGGCGCGAGCACCATAGGCTCATTTCTAGGAAAGCGGCGTGAGCACCATGGGCTCATTTCTAGGAAAGCGGCGTGAGCACCATGGGCTCATTTCTAGGAGAGCGGCGCGAGCACCATGGGCTCATTTTTAGGAGAGCGGCGCGAGCACCATGGACTCATTTCTAGGAGAGCGGCGCGAGCACCATTGGCTTATTTTTAGGAGAACGGCGCGAGCACCATAGGCTCATTTCTAGGAAAGCGGCGTGAGCACCATGGGCTCATTTCTAGGAGAGCGGCGCGAGCACCATTGGCTCATTTTTAGGAGAACGGCGCGAGCACCATAGGCTCATTTCTAGGAAAGCGGCGTGAGCACCATGGGCTCATTTCTAGGAGAGCGGCGCGAGCACCATGGGCTCATTTCTAGAAGAACGGCGCAAATTAAAAATAAATTAAGGTTTCTGTAGATACAATTAATTAAACAAATTACCGGGTGTTAATTACCGATATTAATTCTTAAAACGATTTCATTATAATTAAAACAACTTGCCCATAACTCAGGACGACTTGTAGAAAGTGTGCGTACCCTCCAAAAGGCTAATTAAATGCGAGAGAAGCACCGTCGAGAATCAATACTGCGAAGGTGAATGTTACACTTTCTGCTTCTCTTTGAGTTCTAATTAAAGTAAATTGCGAAGGACGATAATTATAAGACTAAACGCTGAAACGTAATTAAATGGACGGTCGAATATTGAATCTGAAAAAAGCGGGAGGTATTGTTGCGTTGGCGCGGCTTAATATTCAGGCCCTCATTACCGTCGAGTTCGCCGAATAATCCTCAATGTGTGGAGGGAGTGCGCCCTTCAAACTTTAATACAGTTATGAGGTTGTTTGCATAACTTTGTGTAGCCGAAATTTATGAAATACTTTTCCGTCTCGCACGCATGCAACGTTATTATTTTACTTATCAAGAGTGAAAATCCGTTCCCGTTTCGGTAGAAATTTTGCAAATGTAATAACCAACACATCAAGTCAAAGATGATGTTGCAAGTATCGTCTTTACACAAATTATAATTAGATCTTAATCAGAACTATAAGATCAACGTAGCTATGAAAGAAATCCTAAAAAGTAATGATTGATTGAATTAATTATTGCAAACTAAGATCAAAGAAATAAATAACATGTGTATTAACTCTGGGTTTATAATGGTCGCAACCATGACTTCACGGACAATTAAAATTGGTTCAGATACAGTTTTGGTGGATGCGCCGGGAAATTAAAATTATGTACTCGTCTGATGATCATTTCATCTAAAGCCAATATTTTTTAATTAAAATGATGCCGAAATGATACTGGAGAGTATCATTTCGTCATCATTTAAATTAAACTACACCCAGTAAAGATGGATTTCAATCTCAATATATAAATATTTTTTGTTGTTATGAATATGGCGGCATTTGTTAGGTAAGGGTTAAGATCATTGTTTATTTATTTTTTTTATTAAGTTGCAAGTGCATCCGGTTTTAAATGGGAGTGGTTATAAATTTTTATAAGATTTCGAAAATTTGTGATTATAATTATCTTAATTTGAAAAGCAGTCCCCGACGACGAATTATTACAAAAGACAAACTTTTATCCGCAGTCCGGATAATTTGAGTTCCTCCAATGTGCAGTTAAATACGTTTCCGTTTATATGCAAAAATATTCAACGTAAAATAGACAGGAAATAATACGGGTCGCCGTTTCGCTACGATAAAAGAAACTTTGTTAAAATAAAGATACAAGATAAGGAATTGGTGGGTCTTTTTGTGTGCCTTCCGTGAATGGATGAATGCCTCCCCGTACGTATCTGCAAAAGCGGTAAAACGGGCGCAATTCAACCTGGAGAGCTTCAGGATTAATGTCACGTTAAATATTCGAGGAAACCATCTGCATTTAATCTCTTCTTAGTCCGGGATTAAATAAATAATGAAAAAAAGAAAAGAGAGTGGGTGCAGCATTAATGGATGATCTACTTTTCGGAATTTCGTTTCAATTTATAAACTAGTTTTCCTGTGCTGTTTTAACTATAAAAGTAGTAAAGGATAATAAAAAAATATTTCGTGGCTAACACTCGGAGACTTTTTTGTTTAAGTTTAGAATATTGTAAAAGTAGTAAATAATGTTAAAAATTCATTTCATAATACTCGGACACTTTTTCGTTGAAGTTGAGAAATTGGTTTTTGCGCAGGAATATGTTAAAAGTAGTAAACGATATTAAAAAATGATTTCATGACTATTTTATAATACGTGGACAATTTTTCGTTGAAATTTAGAAATTGGTTTTTGCGCAAGAATATGTTAAAAGTAGTAAACGATATTAAAAAAATATTTCATGACTATTTTATAATACTCCGACAATTTTTCGTTGAAATTTGGAAATTAATTTTTGCGCATGAATATATTAAAAGTAGTAAATGATATTTAAAAAATATATTTCATGACTATTTTATAACTCTCGGACACCTTTTCGTTGAAATTTAGAAATTAGTTTTTGCGCAGGAATATGTTAAAAGTAGTAAACGATATTTAAAAAAAAATATTTCATAACTATTTTATAATTCTCGGACAATTTCTCATTGAAATTTAAAAATTAGTCTTTGCGCAAAAATATGTTAAAAGTAGTAAACGATATTTAAAAAAAATATTTCATGACTATTTTATAATACTCGGACACTTTTTCGTTGAAATTTGGAAATTAATTTTTGCGCATAAATATATTAAAAGTAGTAAACGATATTAAAAAAATATATATTTCATGACTGTTTGATAATACCAAACTTTTTCCTTGAAATTTAGAAATTAGTTTTTGCGCAGGAATATGTTAAAGTATAAAGGATATTAAAAAATTATTTTATAACACTAGGAGACTTTTTTTGAGTAGGAATAAGTTAAAAGTATTAAACGATACTAAAAAAAATATTTTATAACACTAGGAAACTTTTTTTGAATAGGAATAAGTTAAAAGTATTAAACGATATTAAAAAATTATTTTATAACACTAGAATACTTTTTTTTGAGTAGGAATAAGTTAAAAGTATTAAACGATATTAAAAAAAAATATTTTATAACACTAGGAAACTTTTTTTGAATAGGAATAAGTTAAAAGTATTAAACGATATTAAAAAATTATTTTATAACACTAGAATACTTTTTTTTTGAGTAGGAATAAGTTAAAAGTATTAAACGATATTAAAAAATTATTTTATAACACTAGGAGACTTTTTTTGAGTAGGAATAAGTTAAAAGTATTAAACGATATTAAAAAATTATTTTATAACACTAGGAGATTTTTTTTTTGGGTAGGAATAAGTTAAAAGTATTAAACGATATTAAAAAAAAATATTTTATAACACTAGGAGACTTTTTTTGAGTAGGATTAAGTTAAAAGTATTAAACGATATTAAAAAATTATTTTATAGCACTATGAGATTTTTTTGGGTAGGAATAAGTTAAAAGTATTAAACGATATTAAAAAAAATATTTTATAACACTAGGAGACTTTTTTTGAGTAGGATTAAGTTAAAAGTATTAAACGATATTAAAAAATTATTTTATAACACTAGGAGACTTTTTTGAGTAGGAATAAGTTAAAAGTATTAAACGATATTAAAAAAATATTTTATAACACTAGGAGACTTTTTTTTAAGTAGGAATAAGTTAAAAGTATTAAACGATATTAAAAAATTATTTTATAACACTAGGAGACTTTTTTTTAAGTAGGAATAAGTTAAAAGTATTAAACGATATTAAAAAATTATTTTATAACACTAGAATACTTTTTTAAGCATGAATAAATTAAAACTATTAAACGATATTAAAAAATGATTTCATGACTATTTTATAATACTCGGAGACTTGAGGTTCATGTTGGGCGTGATAACAATTAGGCAGTTCGGCTCTGGAGAAATCATGCTTAATGGATAACAATTTGTCATCGTTAGTGCCTTTGGGGAGAAACTAATGTTCAGGTCGTCGACTAATGAGCAAGCGAAAAAAAGTATGAGGTTAGTTTTATCACAGGCAATATAAGACTTTAATTGTATGCCACGACGTTTTATCGTAAAAAAAAGATCCCGGCGGTCACATCAACAGGATGAATGTTTTCTCACCATAAACTACTCCGCAAGATGCAATAAAAACTGGATTTCGATTAATTTGCACTAGAACAAAGCAGCTAGTGGTTAATTTGAAAATTGTGAATTTTCGAGAGTGGCAAAAAAATATTTAAAAAATTACCACACACCTAAAATGACTTACAATTGCTTATAATAAACTACACTGCAAGATGCAATAAAAATCTCAAAACAATTTGTAACTAGATTTCGATTTATTTACACGAGAACTAAGCTAATGCTCCTTTTAAAATTGAGAATTTTCCAGAGTGGCAAAAAAAAATATAAAAAAATTCCACACGCTTAAAACTACTTACAATTGCTTACAATAAACTACTCTGCAAGATGCAATAAAAATTTCAAAAGAATTTGTAACTAGATTTCGATTTATTCTCTCGAAAACTAAGCGAATGCACATTTCAAAAATCTGAATTTTCAAGGGTGGCAAAAAAATATTTAAAAAATTGCCACACACCTAAATCTACTACCAATTACTCACAATAACCCACACTGCAAGATCTAATAAAAATCTCGAAACGATTTGTAACTAGATTTCGATTTATTCACACGAGAACAGAGCTAATGCTCATTTTAAAATTGTGAATTTTCCAGAGTGGCAAAAAAATATTTAAAAAAATGCCACAAACCTAAAACTACTTACAATTACTCACAATAACCCATACTGCAAGATCTTATTAAAATCTCGAAACAATTTGTAACTAGATTTCGATTTATTTACACGAGAACTAAGCTAATGCTCATTTTAAAATTGAGAATTTTCCAGAGTGGCAAAAAAATATATAAAAAATTCCACACGCTTTAAACTACTTACAATTGCTAACAATAAACTACTCTGCAAGATGCAATAAAAATTTCAAAAGAATTTGTAACTAGATTTCGATGTATTCCCTCGAGAACTAAGCGAATGCGCATTTCTAAAATCTGAATTTTCAAGGGTGGCAAAAAAATATTTAAAAAATTGCTACACACCTAAATCTACTTCCAATTACTTACAATAACCCACACTGCAAGATCCAATAAAAATCTCGAAACAATTTGTAACAAGATTTCGATTTATTCGCACGAGAACTAAGCGAATGCACATTTCAAAAATCTGAATTTTCAAGGGTGGCAAAAAATATCAAAAAAATTACCACACATCTAAAACTACTTACAATTACTCACAATAACCCACACTGCAAGAAGCAATAAAAAATCACAAACAATTTTGAACTAGATTTTGATTTATTCGCACGAGAACTAAGCTAATGCTCATTTTAAAATTCTGAATTTTCAAGGGTGGCAAAAAAATATTTAAAAAATTGGCACACACCTAAAACTACATACAATTACTCACAATAAAACACTGCAAGATCCAATAAAAATTTTGAAACAATTGGTAACTAGATTTCGATTTATTTACACGAGAACTAAGCTAATGCTCATTTTAAAATTCTGAATTTTCAAGGGTGGCAAAAAAATATTTAAAAAATTGGCACACACCTAAAACTACATACAATTACTCACAATAAAACACTGCAAGATCCAATAAAAATTTTGAAACAATTGGTAACTAGATTTCGATTTATTTACACGAGAACTAAGCTAATGCTCATTTTAAAATTCGAAATTTTCTAGGGTGGCAAAAAAATATTAAAAAAATTGCCACAAACCTAAAACTACATACAATTACTCACAATAACCCACACTGCAAGTTCCAATAAAAATTTTGAAACAATTGGTAACTAGATTTCGATTTATTTACACGAGAACTAAGCTAATGCTCATTTTAAAATTCGAAATTTTCTTGGGTGGCAAAAAAATATTAAAAAAATTGCCACGAACCTAAAACTACTTACAATTACTCACAATAATCCACACTTCAAGATGTAATAAAAATCTCTAACCAATTTGTAACTAGATTTCGATTTATTCGCACGAGAACTACGCTAATGCACATTTCAAAGTTCTGAATTTTCTAGAGTAGCAAAAAAATATTAAATAAATTGCCACAAACCTAAAGTTACTTACAATTACTCACAATAAACCACACTACAAGATGCAATAAAAATTACAACCAATTTTGAACTAGATTTTGATTTATTCGCACGAGAACTAAGCTAATGCTCATTTTAAAATTCTGAATTTTCCAGAGTGCCAAAAAAATATTAAAAAAATTGCCACAAACCTAAAACTACTAACAATTACTCACAATAACCCATACTGCAAGATCCAATAAAAATCTCGAAACAATTTTTAACTAGATTTCGATTTATTCGCACGAGAACAGAGCTAATACTCATTTTCAAATTCCAAATTTTCAAGGGTGGCAAAAAAATATTAAAAAAATTGCCACAAACCTAAAACTACTTACAATTACTCACAATAACCCATACTGCAAAATCCAATAAAAATCTCACAACAATTTGTAACTAGATTTCGATTTATTCGCACGAGAACAGAGCTAATACTCATTTTAAAATTCCAAATTTTCAAGGGTGGCAAAAAAGTATTACAAAAATTGCAACAAACCTAAAACTACTTACAATTACTCACAATAACCCATACTGCAAAATCCAATAAAAATCTCGAAACAATTTGTAACTAGATTTCGATTTATTCGCACGAGAACAGAGCTGATGCTCATTTTAAAATTCTGAATTTTCCAGAGTGGTAAAAAAATACTTAAAAAATTGCCACAAACCTAAAACTACTTACAATTACTCACAATAACCCACACTGTAAGATCCAATAAAAATCTCGAAACAATTGGTAACTAGATTTCGATTTATTCGCACGAGAACTACGCTAATGCACATTTTAAAATTATGAATTTTCCAGAGTGGCAAAAAAATATTAAAAAAATTGCCACAAACCTAAAACTACTTAAAATTGCTTACAATAATCCACACTGCAAGACCCAATAAAAATTTCGAAACAATTTGCAACTAGATTTCGATTTATTCGCACGAGAACAGAGCTAACGCTCATTTTAAAATTCTGAATATTCTAGGGTGGCAAAAAAAATTAAAAAAATTGCCACACACCCAAAACTACTTAGAATTACTCACAATAACTCACGCTGCAAGATCCAATAAAAATCTTGAACCAATTTGTAACTAGATTTCGATTTATTCCCACGTGAACAGAGCTAATGCTCATTTTAAAATTCTGAATTTTCCAGAGTGGCAAAAAAATATTAAAAAAATGCCACAAACCTAAAACTACTTACAATTACTCACAATAACCCACACTGCAAGATCCAATAAAAATCTCGAAACATTTTGTAACTAGATTTCGATTTATTTGCACGAGAACAAAGCTAATGCTCATTTTAAAATTGTGAATTTTCCAGAGTGGCAAAAAAATATTAAAAAAATTGTCACAAACCTAAAACTACTTAAAATTACTCACAATAACCCACACTGCAAGATCCAATAAAAATCTCGAAACATCTTGTAACTAGATTTCGATTTATTCGCACGAGAACTAAGCTAATGCTCACTTTAAAATTCTGAATTTTCCAGAGTGGCAAAAAAATAATAAAAAAATTGCTACAAACCTAAAACTACTTACCATTACTCACAATAACCCACACTGCAAGATCCAATAAAAATCTCGAAACATCTTGTAACTAGATTTCGATTTATTCGCACGAGAACTAAGCTAATGCTCACTTTAAAATTCTGAATTTTCCAGAGTGGCAAAAAAATAATAAAAAAATTGCTACAAACCTAAAACTACTTACCATTACTCACAATAACCCACACTGCAAGATCCAATAAAAATCTTGAAACAATTTGTAACTAGATTTCGATTTATTTGCACGAGAACTAAGCTAATGCTCATTTTAAAATTCTGAATTTTCCAGAGTGGCAAAAAAATATTGAAAAAATTGCCACAAACCTAAAACTACCTACAATTACTTACAATAACCCACACTTCAAGATGCAATAAAAATCTCAAAACAATTTATAACTAGATTTCGATTTATTCGCACGAGAACTAAGTTAATGCTCATTTTAAAATTCTGAATTTTCTAGGGTGGCAAAAAAATATTTGAAAAATTGCCACAAACCTAAAACTACTTACAATTACTCACAATAACCTACATTGCAATATCCAATAAAAATCTCGAAACAATTTTTAACTAGATTTCGATTTATTCGCACGAGAACAGAGCTAATGCACGTTTTAAAATTCTGAATTTTCTAGGGTGGCAAAAAAATACTAAAAAAATTGCCACAAACCTAAAACTACTTACAATTACTTACAATAAACTGCACTGCAAAATGCAATAAAATTTTCAATACAATTAATAACTATATTACGTTTAATTCGCATGAGAACAGAGCTAATAATAATTTTCAAATTGTGAATTTTCTAAGTGTTAAAAAATATTAGTACAATTAGAAAATTTAGAAAAGTTTATCTATTATTAACATTTTTAATAATAATACATTACAGTTTCCAATTTATTTTAATTACCCATTCTAGTAACTTCTTGCAGATGTTCCTTGCTCAGTTTCGTTTTATATCTAAAAACCTCATTAATTCCAATGGGGGTGTCTCCGATACCGATATGGGTCCATTATGATAAGAACGTTTTATAAATGGGCCCAGATTTATCCCCGGAATTCGGTGCAGATGTCGGTGGTGATTTACAGTAGGCCGCCGATGTAGCGGTGCATTATACATGCCGTCTAAAGCGACGATTCCACTGACCGGCTGTAAATCAATGGCGACATCTGGTAGGCCCCTTGTACACTATGCCCTAAATGCGTGCCGAATTTTAACAATGGATTATCAATTAATCAATTCCCTTTTCAGGGAGAACGAGTGCTTATCGTGTACATTTTTTTTTGTCATGTCGGAAGGGCACGTACATCGACACTAATGGATGTTTTGATCTTCTATCCAATTTCTTTTTTTTTAATTGACTCTCCTTATTTGTGTTTACATTTTTTAATTTTTATTACATACTTATTCTTTTCTTGATTCGAAGAGCAAATGATCGTGAAGGTTAAAATTTATGTTATTTAATAAAGTAATCGATTTTGAGTAGGTTTTTAAATTGTCACGTCTGTGGCGATTGTTTTTTTTTATATTTTTACACAGTTCAGGTTTTGGCGTATCAATTATTTCGTTGATTGGGAAAAATACATCGAGAATATTTTTTATTCATATAGCTCTCTATTATTCATCCAATAAACCATTTTTAAATCTTACCAAATATCATTCGCTCGTAAAAATACGTAGCATTTAATATAATTATATCAAAATCACACTTTTAACTTCAAAGATATTTACATGGATCCATACATTTTCCCACACTTGTAGATATTATTCATCCAATAAATCCATTTTTTAATCTTTCAAAATATCATTTCCATTTAAAAATATATAGAAATTAATACCAAAATCACACTTTCACTTCAAAGATATTTACCACCCCTTTAGATAAATGTATTTCGCTGATTGGTAAAAATACGACAATAATTGTTCATTTGCATTCATCCAACAAACACATTTTTAAATCTCTCCGACCAGCGTTCGCTTTTATTTAATTTAAAAATATATAGCGAACTAAAAAAAATGATTTCAAGTACGTTTATTCCATCCCTCAATTGTCCGTCCAATTTACGGTATTATTTACAGGGCTTGAAAGGCACATAAAAAAGTGCCATTGAAGTAAAATCGATGGTGCACTACACGAAATTTGCAGTTAATTGCGGATTTTTCAGTTCGCAATAGTTTTCCATCACCCGCTTTGAAATCTGTTTATCACGTTAAACAATTTTACAGGAACTGCAGGCGCTTCATAAACTCCGCTACTAACTAGACTTTTTTTTTGATAAAAACTGTATTCCATTTATTTACACGGTCGGAATTCATATTTAACGGAAACGCGATTTTGCACATTTGCCACTGAAAACTACAACTGAATTAGAGTGAAAGGGATAATATTCAAGTTTAATGTGTTCGTTTGAACGTATATTAATGTTAAAGTTCGGATGTTCAGGTCAAATGTTTGGTGTTTATAAAAATGTGTTAAAATACCTAAATGCCTAAAGATACTTAACAATGTCAAAGAATGACTGAAATTGCTTAAAAATACCTAAAATGGTTAAGAACTCTAAAAAATGCACAAAGAAGCCTAAAAGTGGCTAAAAATGTCCATAAATTCCTACAAAAATTCCTACAAATTCTTACAAACTTCCCATAGATTCCGTTCATTTTTATAAATTTCTAATAATTCCTACAAAAATGTCTAAAAGTCTTATAAATTCATATTAATTTCTACAAAAATTGACAATAAAATGCTAAAATCCTATGAATTTCTATAAATTCCCACGAAAATTCCCATATATCCAAAAAAATCCCATTAATTCCTACTAAAATTCCCATCAATATAAATATAAATTCCTATAGATTCCTTTAATTCCTAAAAATGTCTATAGATTCCAATAAATTCATACAAATTCCTAAATTCCAAAAAAAATTCTTAAAATCTTACAAATCCCTCTGAATTCCTATAAATTTCTATAAATCCCAATAAATGTAATACAAATACGATATTTAATTTTAATGTTTTCTTTGAGCGCATATTATTATTCTTATGGTTCGGATATTCAAAGCCAAATGTCTGAGAGAGAGAGATATCGTATATTTATTGACCGTATATTTATTGAGCCTTTAAGTATCTGATATTCCTAAAAATGTGTGGAGATGCCAAAATACCTAAAAATGCACAAATATGTCAAAAAAATCCTAAAAATGCTTAAAAGTAGCTAAAAATTCGTATTAAAAAGTCTAAAACTGACTAGAAATCCCTATTAATTCCTACAAAAATTCTTACAAAAATTCTTACAAAAATTCCTATAGATTACTTTCATTTTTATAAATTTCTAAAATATCGTACAAAAAAAAGCTTAAAGCGACTAAAAATCTCTATAAATTCCTACAAAAATTTCTACAAAAATTCTTACAAATTCTTCCAAAAATTCCTATAGATTACTTTCATTTTTATAAATTTCTAAAAATTCGTATAAAAAAGTTTAAAAGTGCTAAAAATCTCCATAAATTTTTATAAAATCCTACAAAAATTCCTACAAATTCTTACAAAAAGTCCCATAGATTCCTTTCATTTTTATAAATTTCTAATAATTCCTACAAAAATTCCTAAAAGTCTTCATATTAATTCCTACAAAAATTGCCATAAATTGCTAAAAATCTTTATATTAATTCCTACAAATATTGCCATAAATTGCTAAAATCCTTTGAATTCCTATAAATTCCTACAAAAATTCCCATAAATTCAAAAAAATCCCATTAGTTCTCATTAATTCCTACTAAAATTCCTATCAATATTAATATAAATTCCTCTGAATTCCTATAAATTTCTAAGAATTTCTTTAAATTCCAATAAATTCTATACAAACACGATATTTAATTGCAATGTTTTCTTTGAGGGTATATTATCATTAAGGTTTGGATATCCAAGTTAAATGTCTGGTATTCCTAAAAATGCGTAAGGATGCCTTAATGCCTAAAAATCCATAAAAATGTCAAAAAGTGCCTAAAAAACGCTAAAAAAACGCCCAATAATACCTAAAAATGCACGAAAGAGCCAAATAGGTTCTAAAAATTCCTATAAACTCTTCAATTCAATTCAATTTATTCGTGTCATTGCCTACTGAGGTTTACACTAGTAAAATATACACATATATCAAAATTTCAAAAATGTTAGCGCATTATAGGAGCTTTATACAGGTTAAAAAAAAACAATTAATTAACAAATTAGTTAAAACAGTAAAAAATTCGATACATAAATAAAATAAAATCAGATATTAAACATTTAATACACAAACTATGCAACACTGTTAGAACGCGTAACAAAGTAAATTCAGTTTAATACATGATTAGAACATTTTGTTATTAAGTTTTGTTACCTCTCGTGGAAGGTTGTTAAACAAATTCCTTTAAATTTATATTAATTCCTATAAATTTCTACAAATTCTTGCAAAAATTTCTTTAAATTCCAATAGATTTCTATAAATTCCTACAAATTCCTACAAAAATTCCCATATATTATTAAAATATTATTAATTCCTATTTATTCCAATAAATTACTACAAAATCCTTCAAAAATTCCTATAATTTCGATTTGATTTTATATAGCTTCCTATAAATTCTTTAAAAAATCCTTGAAAAAATTCTTGCGTATTTCCATTCATTCCTATTTATTCCAATAAATTCCTAAAAACTCTTTCAAAAATTCCTATAATTTCCATTCGATTTTATATAGCTTCCTATAAATTCCTTAAAAAAATCTTGAAAAAATTTCTTGCGAATTTCCATTTATTCCTGTTTATTCCAATAAATTCCTACAAACTCCTTTAAAAATTCATACAATTTCCATTCGATTTTATATAGCTTCCTACAAATTTCTTAAAAAATCCTTGAAAAAATTTCTTGCGAATTTCCATTCATTCCTATTTATTCTAATAAATTCCTACAAAGACCTTAAAAAAATTCTATAATTTCCATTCGATTTTATATAGCTTCCTATAAATTCCTTAAAAAATCCTTGAAAAAATTCCTTTAAAAATGTTTGCTAATTTTTGTAAATTTCTACAAAAATTCCTACAAATTCCTACAAAACCTCCTATAAATTTCTATAAATTGCTATGAATTCCTAGAAATTTCTATAAATTCCTAGAAATTCCTGTGAAAAGGAGCAAATAGATTTCACCTGCTTAACGTTTTTTATTCTAATTGCATTCGATACATATTTTAGTAAATTAATTTACTTCTAAATGTCTGTAAAAAAAACAAAATTAATTCCAACATTGCTTGATTTTATTTATTTTTACTGGGACACGTTGTATAATATAATTATAAACTATAATTCATTTCAATCAAATTGCATACGTAAATTAATTTTCAGTTACTCTATCATTTTGTGAGTATATTGCATACTTTTTTTTTTCTTAAAAACAAAATAAAATGCCCTGCAATGCAGTTTAAATCCGCAGTATGTACCACGGAAGCATATTAAGTTCTATATTTCTTGTTTGCGCCGCAGGATTTTCATGAAAATTTAATGCATTGCAACAGTTTTATACACTACCGAACATAAATTCCCGTATTAAATGCAGGTGAAATTAAATTAAAAAAAAAAACAAAACAAAACAATACGCATCCATTATAATTGGGCCAAATGTATTCATTTAAATTAAATTCAAAAGTAAATAAAAAACATTGTGTGTGTTTTTTTTTAACGCCAGTAAAAGGTGCACGACTTTTAGTGGCGTAGTTTACACTACACTCTTTTCTCGTGAGTTTATCTTAGAATTTAAAATAAAAATGTTGTTATATTTTTATGGATTCATGAACTGAAATATGTTAGGAATGTATTTGGAAAATTTAAAATCTCTTGCAATTGTGTTTCCATTTTTTAACGTCGCTGAAAAGTGCGCAACTTTGGGTTTACACTACACTCTCCTCTTGTGCGTTTATCTTAGAATCCAGTGTAAGAATGTTGTTATATTTTTATTGATTTATTAAGTAAAATATATTTCGAATATATTTGAAAAAATTCAAACCTTAAGCATTTGTTTTTTATTTTTTTTAACGTCACTGAAAACTACACAGCTTTGGGTTTACTGGGTTTACATTACACTATTATAGCGTGCGGTAATCTTAGAAAGTAACGTAATAATGTTTTTATATTTTTATTGATTCAAGAAGTAAAAATATTTGCAATATATTTAAAAATATATTTTTCTATTTCTTTAACACTCATTATGCAACCTCATGCACTGTATACATGCAAGTTTTAACGTTTTACATCACACAATAAAGCGTCGAAAGTTGCTGTTGATTTAATTAATATTTATATGTTTACCAAATCCCACTGTTACATGTTTGCTTAGTATACAGATTTAAAAAAAATGTTCGGTTAACTGAAAAATGTAAAATTATTTTTAATGTTTATATTGTAAGCAGTTTCAAATTAATTATATTCAACATGCATTTTCAACGCTGGTCATACTATAAAACACAAATTTGTCGACCAATATTCACCGTGCACCCGAAAATGTATATTTACTCTAATTGCGTAACGCGACGGGAGTTGTCCAAAATGTAAATTTCAAAAATCAAATATAAAACAATATACGCGGAATATTTTTATATACATATAAAGCTGTTTGTGCTGGTAAAAACGTAAATATATTTCGCCCGATTCCCAATGTAAAAATTTAATTTGCATGGCATAAAAATTTACGCCGCTTATGAATAATTGTCACTTGAAATTTGTTATGTAGATTCGTGAACGCAAAGAGCCCGTCGGTTTTTATTTAAAAGTTTCGCTGGTAAATAAAAAAAATATATCTTTTATTTTCACCTGTTCGGAATACACAATTTTAATTATAATAAATGTTGAGTAATCTAATATTACGCAAAAACCTTTTTTGAAGAATACTGAAAGTCGATGTTTTCATTTCGCGAGTTTTCCTTTGTTACTGAAAAAAACATTGAAGTTGTAATAAATAAATTGCCTTTATAAAGCAACTGGTTTTTTAAACATATAAGTAAGCAAAATTTTCAAATGTGTGTAACCTTTGTTTCGGCTGGAGTATTTTGTATATTAAATAAAGGGAATAAATGTATTTCAGTTTTCTACCAACCGCTTTGAGCTTGCCATGTGTTCTTGAATCCGAGGAAAAAAATTCTAGTAAAAGAGTGTACAGTTATATAAAATACGAGTTTAAACAAATAACAATTATTAACTTTAATGTTGTGGAATAAATCATGTGGAATGTATTGCGCAAAATTTGAATATTACATTCCGTACTTACGGGAGAATTTGAACAGCACACGCTCGTTGCTCTCGAAGAAGATGTGATTTTTCCCCGAGCGCATTTCCAAGGGTTGACGCAACAACTTGTATGTGAAGTCACGTCACCGCGAATGGAACATCTCCACCATCCCTTTGTCTACGAATCGAAGAATTTTCACCCTCCGGCACGACATAATCCCGTCTCCCCTACACATATATATAGGGGTGCCACCCTAATCTTAAGGAAAGCCGGTTTTATTGTTTATTTTATAGGTTGATATTGATGTAGATTTATGTGGATCGTTATCACTCAGGGGAAAGATATTAGCACTAACCAGTCACCTTTATGTTGCCCTCTCTCTTCTTTACTACCTTCAATAAATCAGAATTTACGGTTAATTGGAGGGTATCTGAAACGTAACAACGTCAGATAATTGTGCCATAAAAATCTACCACGAAGCTCTGACCTGATTTTGGTTTTCCTGATAACTATTGTACAGGTACTTATTTAATATTTAAAAATCTAAATTGCGACAGGTTTGGAGAGTAACAATTGTTATTTATGTATTCATGCTACATTTTGTCGTTATTACTTGTTTTACATAAAATTTTTGCAGTTGTCGGAATTTCAGCATCATGACCTCAACCTCACTTCAACCGACCTTGCTTGTTTGTGGAAACTCGATTGTATAGAATATAAATAAACATTATTACTGATTAAAGGCTGAACATAATAAAATCCAATCATTCCACAGCAAAATTTGATAAACAAAATTTTACTTCTTCAGAAATTTCACATTTCTTTCGGCAGAAATTTTGGCAAATTATGTAAATCGTTCGGACAACTGCTGGAAACGCCGAAAAACGATTAAATTAAATTTTTCTTCAAAAATTTATTTTCGTTTTTTTTCGAGTCCAGAATCACATTCTGAATACTTTGCATAATGTATCTTTACAATTGTTTAAAGAAAATCATCCTAACTTTTGCAGTTACCAAAAACTTTGCCATGGAAAGTAAAATTTAATAAACAAAATTTAAGTTTCTCCAGAAATTTCAGTGTAAATTTGACATTTCTTTAAGCAGATACTTGAAATTTTGGCAAATTGCACTTGGATAACGTGTCTTTATAATTGTTTAAACAAAATCTTCCTAACGTTACAGAAATCAAATACTTTGCCCTGGAAAGCAAAATTTGATAAACAAAATTTCAGTTTCTCCAGAAAATTTTGTAAATTTTACATTTTTATAACAGATCCTTGAAATTTTGGCAAATTATATTTGAATAATGTAGTATTACATTTTTTTAAAGAAAATCATCCTAACGTTACAATAACAGAAAATTTGACCTGGATAACAAAATTTGATAATTAAAATTTTACTTTTTCCAGAAATTTCACATAACTGTCGCCAGATACTTTAAATTTTAGCAAATGGCACTTAAATAACATGTCTTTACAATTGTTTAAAGAAAAACATCTTAACGTTGCAGTAACCAAAGCTATGCCATGAAAACTTGCGTAATGTATCTTTACAATTGTTTAAATGAAATCATCCTAACTTTTGCATTCACCAAAAACTTTGCCATAGAAAGTAAAATTTGATAAATAAAATTTCAGTTTCTCCAGAAATTTCAGTGTAAAGTTGATATATCTTTCAACCGATACTTGAAATTTTGAAAAATTATACTTGAATAACGTGTCTTTACAATTTTTTTAAATAAAATTATCCTAATTTTAAAATAATAGAAAAATTTGACCTGGATAACAAAATCTATTTTTCCATATATTTCACTGTAAATTTCACATTACTGTCGGCAGAAACTTGAAATTTTGGCAAATTGCACTTAAATAACAATTATTAGGCTGAAAGACCCCGGGTCGATAGCCAATAAAGAATCTTTACACATTTAATTATTATAGTTAAGCAAGATTTGTTTATATCATAGACTAAATGTATGAATTCTTTAATAAAGATGATTTATATATATATATAACAATTATTTAAAGAAAATTATCTTAACAGTAATCAAAAACTAAACAAAATTTTAGTTTTTTTCAATTTCACTGTAAATTTTACATTTCTTTCGACAGGTATTTGAAATTTTGGTAAATTATACTTGAATAATGTGTCTACATTTTTTTGAAGAAAATCATCATAACATTACGATAATAAAATGTTTGACCTGGATTACAAAATTTAAAAATCAAAATGTTATTTTTTCCAGAAATTTCAAATTGTTTTCGACAGATGCTTGAAATTTTGGCAAATCGCACTTGAATGGCGTGTGCTTGTAATTGTTTAAAAAAATCATCTTAAGGTAGGAGTAACTAAGAACTTTGCCCTGGAAAGCAAAATTTGATAATCAAAATTTAACACTCTTCAGAAATTTTACTGTTAATTTTACATTTCGTTCGACAGATACTTGAAATTTTGACAAATTATACTTGAATAATGTGTCTTTGCAATTTTTAAAGAAAATCATCCTAACGTTACAATAATGAAAAGTTTTGACCTGGATAACAAAATTTGATAATCAAAGTTTGACTTTTTCTAGAAATGTCCCATTTCTGTAGACAGATACTTGCAATTTCGGCAAATTGCACTTGAATGGCGTGTGCTTGTAATTGTTTAAAAAAATTATCTACACGTAGCAGTAACTAAGAACTTTGCCCTGGAAAGCAAAATTTGATAATCAAAATTTAACACTCTTCAGAAATTTTACTGTTAATTTTACATTTTGTTCGACAGATACTTGAAATTTTTACAAATTATACTTGAATAATGTGTCTTTGCAATTTTTAAAGAAAATAATCCGAACGTTACAATAATGAAAAGTTTTGACCTGGATAACAAAATTTGATAATCAAAATTTTACTTTTTCCAGAAATTTCACATTTCTGTCGACAGATACTTGAACTTCCAGCAAATTACCCTTGAATGGCGTGTGCTTGTAATTGTTTAAAGAAAATCATCTTAACGTAGCAGTTACCAAGAACTTTACCCTGGAAAAGCAAAATTTGATAAACAAAATTTCAGTTTCTTCAGAAATTTGACTGTAAATTTCACATTTCCGTGGACAAATACTTGAAATTTTGGAAAATTGCGCTTGAATAACGAGTCCTTACAACTGTTTGAGGAAAATCATCTTAACGTAGCAGTAACCAAGAACTTTACCCTGGAAAAGCAAAATTTGATAAACAAAATTTCAGTTTCTTCAGAAATTTGACTGCAAATTTCATATTTCTGTGGACAATTTTGGAAAATTGCGCTTGAATAACGAGTCCTTACAACTGTTTAAGGAAAATCATTTTAACGTTGCAGTGACCAAAAACTATGCCCTGGAAAGCAAAATTTGATAAACAAAATTTCAGTTTCTTCAGAAATTTCACTGCAAATTTTACATTTTTTTCGACAGATACTTGAAATTTTAGCAAATTGCACATGAATAAAGTTTTTTTTTATAGTTGTTTAAAGAAAATCATCCCAACATAACGGTAACAAAAAATTTAGTCATGGTAATTTGACTTTTTCCAATTTTTTTTTATTTCTTTCGACAGATACCACCAATCCTGGCATTTTAAACTTTACTAACACCTCTACAACTGCTCACAGAAAATTATTAAAATAACCGAACATTCACTAATTTTCCAGAAATTGCATTGTATATTAAAAGAGCTTGAAAATTTGAAACACAATTGCGACTCGAATTAATTTCAAATAATTCAAATTTGCGATTTCCTGTGCAAACTGTTAATTAATTAAAGTATAACTTTGGGAATTTGTTGCTATTATATTAATTAGACGTATTTCAGGCCGTTTTCTGTTTACGCACGATGGTTACGTTTAGTTTCGGAAAGCTTTAATCGATAATTACAATATTGCTAACAACGTAATCTCGACTAATGATTAAATAATTTAATTTTGCTTTGATGGATTTTGCGATTACGTGTAATTATAAATTCTATTAAACATGGTGCTATTATATTATTAAACAAATAAATTTTAAGTCTATGTACCTTCTGTCTTGTGTACCTTACTATTATAAGATATTACTCCTATTATTTAAATTAATTTCTATTAATGAGTTTGATATTGTTACAAATTTTAATTAAATTAATTGAATGGCGCACGCTGTTAATTAATTAATTAATTATCTGTTAGTTGAAATCATGAATAATCTAAAGTTTGCAGGTATAATATTAATCCAAATTTCATAGTATCTCAGCTTTTCCGCTAATTGGCGTGATGATGTACGTAACTGCATGAAAGCTATGTAATTAATATTAAATTTTACTCGCATGTATAAGCATCAATAATTAGAGACATCGTGTCTAAAATAAGTTTTTATTGCACTACAGAAATCTCTTTATTACTCATGCATTTCATATATATTAATATCTTCATCTATCTCAATAACATTATGAAAAAAACAGAAACTGTTTACAGTTGTAGTTCGATATGTTAATATCGGATGTAAACAGAATTCATAGATTTTTATCAAAATGGTAATGGAAGCTCTGCAACAAAGAATAAAAATCAATGTTATCCGAAAAAAAAATCAATAAAATCACGGAATGATAGAGTCACAAATCTAAAGTGACACAAGGTCTTGCCGTTATCAGTGAAACAAACTACATTCATTTTACTTGGAACCTTAATACGTATTTATCCACGAGAATCCGATTTAATGGCGGGGATTTACCGTTGCACATCCATACTAAAAAAAAGGCCCAGCAGCAGGAGTGTAATCTCGAAGATGAATGGTTTCTATTCCTAAGTAAAATAAGAAATAAAATTAACTCCGAGCTGTTCTTACGAGTATAAAAGAACGTAAACATTTGTTGGGAAATGCACGGCTATTAAATCACTTTCCCCTTAAAACTGTCTTCTTCAAAATGAGATTCTTTGCGGAGATTAATCGCAGATAAAGCAAACGGTATAATCGCTACAATTAAATATTAAGAATTTTTTTAAATAAACATTCTAAATGTTTAAAATTCTGGCATTCTCAAGAGAGAGTGAATATGCCATAGTCCAGAATTTTAAATCATCAGAGTGTGTACATATACATTATCTTTATTAACAGCCTTTTGACATGATTGCATTTTTTTTACATAATTTGTTACATGGGCCATCGGCTGGAGGTCTTTAGGCTCATCAAAGTTTGGATCAGAGATGGACCCCAAGCGGACGCAGCCATGAATTGTTTCCTTCATGTTGCGCTAGTTTTAAATAGAGCGGTGTATTTAGTCATCGAAATAAAATGAATTGTTCTTCAGCCCAACAGTAATAACACACTTTCCAGACTAAAGGACTCGCTAACAGATCGACGAAATCGATAGTGGGGTTCATCATCCGTTAGTTCGGTGGTCGTGTAGGGGAAACGAAAAATATTTTAATGTGGGCCGTTAAATTTTCAAGTTTGGGGATAATATTATCTTTCGTTCTTTGTGTTTTTCCAGTACGTGAGACATCCGGGTGGCAGTTCATTTTAACTTGTGTGCCCTCGAGCTCACCCACATAAACTAGACCTTGCTGTATTCGTTGCACGGTTGAATACTTATAGAATGGGCCCCCCATAACAGAAACTGGTCTAAAGATGTAATTTAAGAACACACGAAATATATGGATCCGCCCTGACTTGAAATTTTATACGGCAAATGCCTTTATATATAAGAAAAAAGAAAGTTGCCACGCTTTCCCTTTTTCTTTGAAATTATTATCGCTCGGATGATATTCAGAAAGTTTGTATTGACGTCGTCATCGGGAGGCTAACTTGAATTATCGACGAATGCGTCTGGATCATCGATTCAGATACGAAGTATTTCTTGTGATTAACTTCCTAACTTCAATTATCGACGAGTGTCTGACTCATCGATGTGATTACATTCAATTAACATGAATTGAAAAAATAAATATGTGCGAATGATTCTCGAATTGGAGGAACTAAATTTGATTTGCGGTTTAGTGTTCGAAGGAGTTAATCAATTTATTATTATAAAAATGAATGTATCTTTGTTTGTCCCTTATGCGTTCCTATACCATTTATCCGATTGTTGAGTTGTTGTGCGTATAGCCGATGAGTAAAACTTTTTTTTTACAATAGGAGGCACGCGAATTGTTTAAAAAAAATGTATTCCTTATAGTTTAGCGCTCGTTCGTGTGTAAAACGCACTTCAATAATCGGAGTTAAAACACAAACCCTTCCTTCCTTTCTGTAGCATTAGAACGCATACAGGGCACTCTTATTAAATATATTCTCGCAAAACTAAGCAGCTAATTTATAAAAAAAATGCAATAGCAACCAAAAATTAAAAAAAAAATCGTAGACGAGTGGTGCAATAACACTAACGTGCAATATCACGTAATTCCATATAATGGAAATCTTATGAACCCTTAATTTTCATTACGCAATGAAGTCGCACCACTAGAACTTAACGCCCATCTCGGTTCTCCCGCCGCGCGGTTACGACTGCGTGAAAATTGTAGATTGCTAATAAGCCGGCTTTTCGCTCATTTCATATTTTTAGCGAACCATATACGTTTATTGGCCGTAAAAAAGTTAGATATAAAGATGTTAAAGCAATGGACGCCGGTTAATTGAACGTACAGTTGCGAAACTGGATATGGCCATTATACTTAATACGTCCCAGCGCGACATATGCCCCGCAAATATGCCCTTTTTAGGCCCCGAAAACCTAATGAACCGGAGCCCCAAACAGGGGCCACTACCGACTTTATTGCGGAAATAATAAGAAGTTTACTGTTATTATTTTAAACGAACCCTCGCAACGCGTACTCGCGAGACCGGCACATTATTTTTTGACTAATGAAATACACGCACTCTTCGCACGTCCTTTCCTAATAAGTAATTAAAATTTTATAGATATATATAATTATTTCATGAATGTGTTTTCATAAAACATTAAAAGCAATGAGTGATGAGATAAACGGTTATTTCCAGTAATGGTTATTTGTCTTTTTTGTAATAGCGTTGATAACTAGGTCATCTGCCACAACTCTTTGTTTGCATCGTGTGAGCCAAAAAAAATTGTTTCAGAATTGGCTGTGAGATAAATGAGGTATGTCGCATATTATTACATGAGACTAGATTCGTTCAGTTGAATTAGATTTAAAAAAATGAATTAATCTCAGACATGACTGCTATGTTTTTCTCTCTCAGACATGGTCAACTCTGAAACAAAATTCTGTGGCTCACACCTTATATTATATTAAAGCTTATAACTATATGAGTGATGAGATATAACAGCTACTGTTACTTCAAAATACGTATTCTCAGATCACGCTTAGAGAGATTTTTCCATGTTAATTTTCGATTGGTGGAAAATTGTAGAAATTTTTTTCCGGATGTGCGTTTCGTGTCTAATGTGCGTTATTTTTACTAACTGTTACTATGAAATTATAACAGTATCAGTTACTAAAAATAACGCAAATTAGACACGAAACGCACATCCGGAAAATTTTTTCTACCATTTTCCATCAACCGAAAATTAACATGGGGCCTTACGGGAACCGAATACCGAGACCCCGCAGATTGATGATAATGGACATCGGCTCGTTCGAAAAAATACATCTCGGTTTTTGGATACGGTACATGGTTACAAATAAAAATAATGTATTCTAGAATAATATAGCTACAAATTTATATAATATCATCCACATCTGTTCCGTGAGACCGCGCCAAAAAATTACCAAAATCGACCAAAATTTCTGGCCAACTTTCGAGTGCCCAATCTGAGAGCGGCCAGCAAGAAAACTACAAGTACGATTGGGCTGCAAATTTAATCACGCATTCCTCGTCTATTTATGAACATTTTGGTGTATATCTTAGGTCATTTGGCTACTTCATGATTTTCGTGAATTTTTCCATACCATTAGTTAGGAAAAGTGGGAAAAGTTTTTGGGTCTCGAAAAAATCTGAAAAAATTCATAACGATTTTTAACGACGGTAAGAAGAATGAAGAGTAATAATTTTGCCGAAAAAAACAATTTTTCTACGATTTTTCACGAACTGAATATTATGGGAAGCGACTTTGCAAGCATCGGCTCGTTTAAACAAACAAATCTCGGTTTGTGAACATGGCAGATGGTTGCGAATACAAATATTGGATTCTAGAAGAATGTAGCTACAAACTTATGTCATATCATCTATATTTGTTTTGTAAGATCGCTCAAAAAAAATACCAAAATTGACCAAAATTTCTGGCCAACTTTCTAGTGGTCATGTTAAGAGCGGCCAGCAAGAAAACTGCAATTACGATTGGATTGAAAATTTAACCTCAAACTCTCTATTTATTTGTAAAGATTTTGATGTATATTTCAAGTCATTTGGCCATTTAATGATTTTCGCCAATTTTGGTCGGGAAAAAGTGAGGAAACATTTTGGGTCTCGGAAAAATCTGAAAAAATTCATAATGATTTTTTTTAACGACAGTAAAAACAATGAAGAGTAATTATTTCGCCAAAAAAAAAAAATTTTTTCTACCATTTTTTACGAACTGAATATTAACATAGAGTCTTACGGGAAGCGAATATCGACACCCTGCAGATTGACGCTAACGTGCATCGGCTCGTTCGAACAAACAAATCTCGGTTTGTGAACATGAAAAATGGTTGCGAATAAAAATATTGGATTCTAGAAGAATGTAGCTACAAACGTGTATCATATCATCTATATCTGTTTTGTAAGACCGCTCCAAAAAAATACTAAAATTGACCAAAATTTCTGGCCAACTTTCTAGTGGTAATTTTAAGAGCGGCTAGCAATAAAACTGCTATTACGATTGGATTTAAAATTTAACCA
Source organism: Ocypus olens (assembly GCA_910593695.2). Taxonomy (NCBI): domain Eukaryota; kingdom Metazoa; phylum Arthropoda; class Insecta; order Coleoptera; family Staphylinidae; genus Ocypus; species Ocypus olens. The sequence continues at coordinate 7,927,478 of OU343059.1, read as the reverse complement.
CGAATTCTTTATTTATTTGTGAACATTTTGATGTATATTTCAAGTCATTTGGCCATTTCATGATTTTCGCCTATTTTTCCACACCATTAGTCGGGAAAAAGTGAAAAAAGATTTTGGGTCTCGGAAAAATCTAAAAAAATTCATAGCGATTTTTAACGACGATAAAAACAATAAAAAGTAATTATTTTTCCCCCAAAAAATTCTTTTCCACCATTTTTCACGAACTGAATATTAACATAGGGTCTTACGGGAAGCGAGTATCGAGACCCTGCAGATTGACTCTAACGAGCATCGGCTCCTTCGAACAAACAAATCTCGGTTTGCAAACATGGCAGATGGTTGCGAATAAAAAAAGTAGATTCTAGAAGAATGTAGCTACAAACTTATGTCATATCATCTATATTTGTTTTGTAAGACCTCCCAAAAAAAATACCAAAATTGAACAAAATTTCTGGCCAATTTTTTAGTGGTCATTTTAAGAGCGGCCAACAAGAAAACTACAACTACGATTAGACTGAAAATTTAACCACAAACTCTCTATTTATTTGTGAACATTTTGATGTATATTTCAAGTCATTTGGCTATTTCATGATTTTCGGCAATTTTTCCATTAGTCGGGAAAAACTGAGGAACGATTTTGAGAATCTGAAAAAATTTATAATGATTTTTAACGACGTTAGAAGCAGTGAAAAGTAATTATTTTGCTGAAAAAAGAATTTTTTCACCATTTTTCACGAACCTAATATTAACATCTAACAAACTCTCTATTTATTTGTGAACATTTTGATGTATATTTCAAGTCATTTGGCCATTTCATGATTTTCGCCTATTTTTCCACACCATTAGACGGGAAAAAGTGAGGAAAGATTTTGGGTCTCGGAAAAATCTAAAAAAATTCATAGCGATTTTTAACGACGATAAAAACAATAAAAAGTAATTATTTTTCCTCCAAAAAATTCTTTTCCACCATTTTTCACGAACTGAATATTAGCATAGGGTCTTACGGGAAGCGAATATCGACACCCTGCAGATTGACGCTAACGTGCATCGGCTCGTTCGAACAAACAAATCTCGGTTTGTGAATATGGAAAATGGTTGCGAATAAAAATATTGTATTCTAGAAGAATGTAGCTACAAATGTGTATCATATCATCTATATCTGTTGTGTAAGACCGCTCCAAAAAAATACTAAAATTGACCAAAATTTCTGGCCAACTTTCTAGTGGTAAATTTAAGAGCGGCTAGCAATAAAACTGCAATTACGATTGGATTGAAAATTTAACCACGAATTCTCTATTTATTTGTGAACATTTTGATGTATATTTCAAGTCATTTGGCTATTTGATGATTTTCGCCATTATTGGTCGGGAAAAAGTGAGGAAACATTTTGGGTCTCGGAAAAATCTGAAAAAATTCATAACGATTTTTAAGGACGGTAGAAGCAATGAAGAGTAATTATTTTGCCAAAAAAAATTTTTTTCTACCATTTTTCACGAACTGAATATTATGGGAAGCGACTTTGCAAGCATCGGCAAATTTCGGTTTGTGAACATGGCAGATGGTTGCGAATACAAATATTGAATTCTAGAAGAATGTAGCTACAAACGTATGTCATATCATCTACATATGTTTTGTAAGACCGCTCAAAAAAAATAACAAAATTGACTAAAATTTCTGGCTAACTTTTAAGAGCGGCCAGCAAGAAAACTACAATTACGATTCGACTAAAAATTTAACCACAAACTCTTTATTTATTTGTGAACATTTTGATGTATATTTCAAGTCATTTGGCCATTTGATGATTTTCGTCAATTTTAGTCGGGGAAAAGTGAGGAAACATTTTGGGTCTCGGAAAAATCTGAAAAAATTCATAACGATTTTTAACGACGGTAAAAGCAGCGAAGAGTAATTATTTATCCGAAAAAAACAAATTTCTACTATTTTTCACTAACCGAAAATTAATATGTGCTGATTTTTCCGAAAAAAAATTTCTACTATTTTTCACCAACTGAAAATTAATATGAGGCCTTGAATTCTTTAAGGACTATTTTAATTGAAAACGTTTTCATGATTATATAGTATATTATGCAACAAGTGTTATAAACGGCACTTTAGTCACGAGCGTAGCGGAGCGAGTGTTTAATAACGAGTGTCTAGAGAAGTTTACAACACGAATTGCATACTATACTTTTTCTACGACTAAATTGGTTAAATTTTGAAATTATTTTATTATCTTAAATGAACATGGTAATAGTACATTATTATTAAATTAGTCTACTTGGGTAAATATACATTAACAGTTACGTTAGAGACATTATGGCAATTGCTAAAGGAAATCATTGATTCTCCTTAATTTCTTTGATGTTTTGTATTATTTATTTGATTTAAGTTGGAAGTATTCCTGGTTTCATTTATTTATTTTTTATTTTGACAGATTGTTGATAAGTGACAACTAACTTGATTTCAATTGATTTTAGCGATTTAAAAATCTGGAGCTAACTTCAGCCCATGATTAAAATGCACAGTTTGTCAAGGTGTATTTAAAGAATCACTTAGCGCCATGGAAACATATGCGATAAATGACATTTTAGAGGTGGGAGTAGAAAAAAGCGTTTACGTGCTTTAAAAATAGTATTAAAAACAGTGGAGTATATTAAAAAGAAATATAATAAACAATAAAAGAAACTCAAAGAAACAGCAGAAAGTATCGAAAAAACAATTTTAAATATTTAGGGAAATAGTCGAAAATATTTGAAAGACAATTTGAAATAATTTTTTTATTCAACAGTCAGTGGCGTCGTCAATATTTTTAAAAACGCATATTTTTATAACTGGCACGAACCGTTGCTTAATGGAACACTATATATTTTTTCTATTTTTAAAATCTCCATGAAATGACAGTTACATAAATTTTACTATTTTTTTTAAATTGAATCCTTACCACGTGTTCTTGTAGCTGATGCCGTGACGTTTCGAAAACACAAAATTTGATAAATTAGTGCGCTAGTGTAATGCAGCCTTTCGCCACGCCAATTTCCATCATATTCGCTCGACTAACCCAAATTTGCAACAACCATAATTCCTTTTTTATAACCAAAAACTAATCAAATATGTTCTTCGCGTGTTTTAGAAAACATCCACATAATTTAATGGTTTAAAAAAAATATATCACATTGATTACGATGCATTTCACCCTTTGGTGCAATTAGTAATGATAAATCACTTTATAAACTAATAATTATGTTTAATATTTTTTGAAAATCACCACATACACACAGTCCAGCCCAATGGGAATATCCAATTTAATTAAAACATTATTAGTCAATTTGCCAAAATTGGATTTTTACTGCCCCACCAGTTCGAAAATAATCATTCCCAACCAAATGAATATTTATTTTTATGTGCGCACACACACACCGATGTCAACAAATTCATTACTCCTATTAATTACATTAATTGGGCTTTTATAATTGCGCAGATTGAGTGAATGATCAACGCACTCGCATTAGTAACATTATTTGTCGTAGTAATATTAATTAACGAATTAACAGTGCGCGTTTTCGGTGCGGTGCAATTAGTCTATTATTATTGTTTATTGTCAGATTCGTGGTAATTTAAATAATTAATCATTCCGCGTTTGCGTAGGCTACAGCGTAAATTATTTATTATGCACCGTGTTCTATTTATCAACATTTCGACGTTTCCAGTGTCGGTCTCTTTGGCGGTAAATTAACGTACAAGACACTTCAATGGAAGCGTGTTGACCATGTCCGTATAATGGGACAGAATGATGCAATGTCGTGTGTTTGTACGCCAATGTGTTATACTTGAGGTTACATTGATTGTGGGTGTGGCGCAATTTGGGTTTTCATATTTATTATTAATTATGTGTAATGGACGATTTATTTTGTCTTTAAACAAAAAATTGGTTTAAATCATGGAGCAGTTAAGTTGCTTAAATCATGATTATAGTGTCGATTTTATCATGTTGGTATTAGATGCAACTTTAAGCAGTCAGGCCAAGGAGTGGTGTTATGGGCTATGCTCCGCTGCGCTGCGCCATCATCAGTCACTAGTTACCTTGCACAGACGATGGCCGTCGTCTGTCACCGGTTACTTTGCTTAATTCATTATTTCACTATTTAAAATTATTTAAATTACTATGAATCTAATCGCTTTCCCTTTTAAATCGTTGCTGTCCAATTTATCCAATTTTGATTAACTCAATAATCATACATTTTTCCTTTTAGATGGAAAAACGTACAATATTTTATGGGATATTTACAAGCACCGCATAATAAAAAAGTGCATAATTTAAATGAAAAATTCCAGGGTGCATAACGTGCTCTTGATTAAAACGAGTGTACTGCACTCATAATTATTATAATTCGCATACTGGTGCTGAAATTACAACGAAGATAGTAATCGCCATTTACCTCAACATCAGCATGCATTACCATTTTCCGTACATTGATACATTAAACTTTTTTTTAAAGATGAATTAAATTTACATGTAATCAATTTAAAAAGATCAACATTTTTTAACCCATAACACGAGATATGATATTCAATATACAGGGAGTTACAAATGCATGTAATGAAAGCTGTGCTTTTTTTTTAAATGGGGAGTTTTTCCTGATACATTTTGTTATTGCAAATTAATTTCTTACTACTAAATGATCTTTATTCGTTCTTATTACATTAATATATACATAATATATACAAATAGCTTTTTTATTTTCAAAGGCTATCGACCAGCGGTCTTTCTGCAAATAATTTTCACGTGTCTAAACAGATTGATTTAAATCGTTTATGCTGGCAAGCTCCCGTCGTCAGGATGCAATAAGCTCCCATCGTCAGGATGCCCGTCGTCAGGATGCGATATGCTCCCGTCGTTAAACAAGCAGTATAAGCTGCCAATTAATCCCATCAATTATAATAATTGTAAATTTCCTAATTTATATTCCTTCATTTATTATTTATAGAAACCAAGCGCCGCCAGTTATAGTTTTACATCCAATAAACACTTATCTTTAATGCATAACACACAAAGTTATGAAAATCGCTTAAATGACGCAGCTCGACAGTTAATGGCTCATTGTGGCTGTAGCAGTAATTACTATTTGTATTTGGGTATTCGTCAAGGGGTGATATGTATCAAAAGCGGGTCGCAGACAACTCTAATTTAATACTGAGCAAATAATAGCTGCGTGATTTACGAGGTCGCCATACTGTGGTTAGCTTAGAGATGTATATACATATATATATTTTAATGCATGTTTGCATTGTGGACTTAACTCGGGTTACACACCATTGCATATATGAGTCTAATTCATGAAGACCCATTGTTATTAGCCATCGCGATTTACGGTCCAAACTGGAGATTTATTGAGTTTTGGGAATTTATGGGCCGCGGTTTAATTAAATATTTGGCGGTGTATTGCGCATCAAGAGTTTTATTAGCAGACCTTTATAAAAATATATATGAAAACTGTATAGTTATATGTTATATATACGGGGGAGTGAAAAGATTTAATAAGGAAAATTCCGACGTTGTTAAATGTTACGTTCCGTTAATACGGACAAAACTTTTTTTTTTATTTCGACTTTGCGCTTTGGTAACTACACTATTAGCCATCATCAAAACCGGATATTTCTCGATCAGAAAAATGTTGAGATTTAAACACATCTATATAATATAAATAAAACCTGAATCATTTTTTACAACGATTCCCAAATGCAGTGCAACAATAAATCCTCTATTAAGATTAATTGCAGTTTCGGCTGACTAACGGCTTTCGCTTCAGCCGGGGCTACATTTTATAAAATTACACAAAACATAACAATTAATTCGCGCAAAAAAATATTAATGGATATTTTAGGTCCGCGCGTTTCGGCCCATTTTTTAAAATTAATTTTAGTAATGGTCTGCAACTCGGTTTGATTAATGGTAAAAATTACTTTATATTATTAAAAGGGAGCGCTTTGTTTTCGCAACAATTACGGCTAAGTAGGCGATTCGGTGATATTTATTTTGTAACCATTTTAATGTTTATATTATTGTTAAGCAAAAAAAAAGAAAATAAATGTATCTTTAATAAGGCTATTTGAATTATTATTATTATTATTATTATTAGAAGTTAAAAAAGGTGCAAGAAATAAATTTATCATTGATGAGGCTATTTGAACCAATTTTTTTTTAATCTATCAATTTTGATAATTTATTTTATAGTTTTTGTAAAACCTAATTTTGTTGACTTATGTACAGGTTCAATATTTATACTGCTAAATACTGTTTATATATAATACAAACACCTTTATTAAAGAATTGTTACATTAAGTTAAATATATATAATAACTTCCATTTTTTTTTTGTCGCAATTCTTTATCGGCTATCGAATATTTATTTATTACATATTTCTACCTACAATACATTTTGACGAAGGCTATCAACCGTGGTAATATTTATAAATATATTCAGGCTTTTATTAAATAATTTGCGTGTAAAAAAATTGCACCTCCATTAAAATTGGACGGTAAACTTCAAAGGCATTCCCGTCATCAAAAAATGTTACCGTATTCGATTCGGTGTATGGAATTAAATCAAGCTGATATGATAAAATTAATATTAATTTAAAATATGCTCTAATTAAATTTCCATTCACTTCATGGATTATTAAAATTAATTTCAACATTTTGTATGTTGCACGCAATCAAATCAATACATACGCATGTAAGCAAATACCGTTCAAGCTTGCGCGCCCATAATTCAATAATTTAATTAATTAATTTTTAGTCTGGTATATTTAATGATTTAAATTATTCAATTCCGACTGCCCCAGCTGAATTAGCTCCGCACTTCCTGAGCCCTAATTACTTCAACAATACTACCTTTTTGTAATCTTTTCTTTTATTTGCAGAATAAAAGATTCTTATAAGAATGAAAAAGTTATGAAACGCTAATTATTTATCGATTTATTTTGTATTACTCCTACCACCAAATACTTTCATCAGTGCTGGAATTGATGGTTAATTTATACTCCACGCACACGCATTTGAATAAAAATGAATCTTCATCGATTTAACACTTTATTTAACGCTGGTTTAGAGATATTAAAGATGAATTAAAATTAACAAAAATTATAGAGGATTGTTGTGAAATAAAATATTAGAAAGTGTATTTAGACAAACAAAAATCGATGTGACTAGATTTTTTTTAAATGACGACTTGTTCACTTCTTAATGAATTTATTCCTTAAAGCTGTTTTCAATAAAAAATTTAATGTTGTTTTAAGTTTCAAACGGCCAATTGTCCTTAAAAAAATGACTTCAATTTTGGTACCATTTACTGTAAAAAATTAGACAACTTAAATTGCACAAATTTGCACGTTCAACAAATTGTGTAGTGTAAAACAGCTTTAACAATTTTTTTAATGTAAAGTGATCAATTTTTCAATCAATTTCGCTTGTTTGTAATATTTCGTTCCAACTACACCACACCTATGATACCACATGTGCACTAATTATAGAATGTACGTTTATTGTTAGCACCACCAATTAACGATAATTTGGGTGCGTATTTGATGAACTGCAAAACAAATTGAAAGCAATTTAAATGAAATGTGCCCATCGCAACTGTTTTCGCATTACACGTCGAGTTAATATTTCGTTTATATGCAGAACCCGACCGTCCAAGCTAGGATTATCACTAATCTAATAATCTGCCTAGCCACACTTTCCATTTATGCTCTGTTTAATTCCCTGTTGTAGATTATTTGTACAATTGATTGATTTGAATACTAATTTATTACACTGATCTGCAGTTTGTAGGATTAATCAGAACAAATATTAATTTCCACAATATGCATTTTTTTATTTTGTCTGGAGATGATTCATTATGCATTTATTATTCTATTTGGATGAAATTACAAGATAAAATAAGGGATGTGTAAGTTTGCCCTGCCTAACTTTTGAAATGTTGGGCAATTAAAAAAATATAAAAACAATTGCCACAAACTTGAAACTTCACGAATTTACTCAGAATCGATTCTTCTTTATGCTCCAGTAAAAATCTAGAAATACGCCATCACCAGTTTTTAAAATTATCGCAAGAATTTAGAAAATATGTCTCATTAAAGTTGAATATTTAAAAAAATAAAAAATATAAAAACAATTGCCACAAACTTGAAACTTTAAAAATATACTCAAAATGGATTCTACTTTATGGCCAAGTAAAAATCTAGAAATGCCCCATCACTAGTTTTAGAAATAATCACAGGAAATTGGAACATATGTCTCATAAAAGTTGAAAATTTTTCCAGGCAATTAAAAAAATATAAAAACAATTGCCACAAACTTGAAACTTTACAAATATACTCAAAATTAATTCCACTTTATGCTACAGTAAAAATCTAGATATACCCTATCACTAGTTTCAGAAATAATTACAGGAAATTGGAACATATGTCTAATTAAAGTTGAATATATTTTAGGGCAATTAAAAAAATATAAGAACAATTGCCACAAACTTGAAAATTTACAAATGTACTTAAAATGGATCCTACTTTATGCTTCAGTGAAAATCTGGAAACACCCCATCACTAGTTTTTGAAATAATCACAGGAAATTGGAACATATGTCTCACTAAAGTTGAATATTTTTCACGGCAATTAAAAAAATTTAAAAACAATTGCCACAAACTTGAAACTTTACAAATATACTAAAAATGGATTCTACTTTATGCTGAACTAAAAATCTAGAAATACTTCATCACTAGTTTTAGAAATATTCACAGGAAATTGGAACATATGTCTCACTAAAGTTGAATATTTTTCAGGGCAATTAAAAAAATATAAAAACAATTGCCACAAACTTGAAACTTTACAAATATACTCAAAATGGATCCTACTTTATGCTACAGTAAAAATCTAGAAATACCCCATCATTAGTTTAAGATATAAACACAGGAAGTTGAATTAAAGTTGAAACTTTTGAGGGAAATTAAAAAAATATAAAAACAAAAGCCACAAACTTGAAACTTTACAAATATACTTGAAATAGATTCTTCTTTATGCTACAGTAAAAATCCAGAAATACCCCATCACTAGTTTAAGATATAATCACTGGAAGTTAAATTAAAGTTGAAATTTTTTGAGGGAAATTAAAAAATATAAAAACAATTGCCACAAACTTGAAAGTTTACAAATATTCTCAAAATTGATCCTACTTTATGCTCCAGTAAAAATCTAGAAAGACCCCATCACTAGATTTTGAAATAATCACACGAATTTAAAATAATGTCTCACTAAAGCTGAATATTTTTCAGGGCAATTAAAAAAATATAAAAACAATTGCTACAAACTTGAAACTTTACAAATTTGCTTAAAATAAATCCCACTTCATGCTTCAATGAAAATTTAGAACAACCCCATCACTAGATTTTGAAATAAACATACGAGATCGGAACATAAGTTTTATTAAAGTTGAATATTTTTCAGCGCAATTAGAAAAATATAAAAACAATTGTCACAAACTTAAAACTTTACAAATGTACTCAAAATAGATTCTACTTTATGCTTCAGTAAAAATCTAGAAACACCCCATCACTAGTTTTAGAAATATTCACAGGAAATTGGAACATATGTCTCACTAAAGTTGAATATTTTTCAGGGCAATTAAAAAAATATAAAAACAATTGCCACAAACTTGAAACTTTACAAATATACTCAAAATGGATCCTACTTTATACTACAGTAAAAATCTAGAAATATCCCATCATTAGTTTAAGATATAATCACAGGAAGTTGAATTAAAGTTGAAATTTTTGAGGGAAATTAAAAAAATATAAAAACAAAAGCCACAAACTTGAAACTTTACAAATATACTTGAAATAGATTCTTCTTTATGCTACAGTAAAAATCTAGAAACACCCCATCACTAGATTTTGAAATAATCACACGAATTTAAAATAATGTCTCACTAAAGCTGAATATTTTTCAGGGCAATTAAAAAAATATAAAAACAATTGCTACAAACTTGAAACTTTACAAATTTGCTTAAAATAAATCCCACTTCATGCTTCAATGAAAATTTAGAACAACCCCATCACTAGATTTTGAAATAAACATACGAGATCGGAACATAAGTTTTATTAAAGTTGAATATTTTTCAGCGCAATTAGAAAAATATAAAAACAATTGTCACAAACTTAAAACTTTACAAGTGTACTCAAAATAGATTCTACTTTATGCTCCAGTAAAAATCTAGAAACACCCCATCACTAGTTTTAGAAATAATCACAGGAAATTGGAACATATTTCTCATTAAAGTTGAATATTTTTCAGGGCAATAAAAAAAATATAAAAACAATTGTCACAAACTTGAAACTTTACAAATATACTAGAAATAAATTCTACTTTATGCTACAGTAAAAATCCAGAAAATACCCCATCACTAGTTCAAGATATAATCACAGGAAGTTGAATTAAAGTTGAAATTTTTGAGGGAAATTAAAAAAAATATAAAAACAATTGCCACAAACTTGAAACTTTACAAATATACTCGAAATAGATTCTACTTTATGCTACAGTAAAAGTCCAGCAATACCCAATCACTAGTTTAAGATATAATCACAGGAAGTTAAATTAAAGTTGAAATTTTTTGAGGGAAATTAAAAAAATATAAAAACAATTGCCAGAAACTTGAAACTTTACAAATATACTCAAAATAGATCCTACTTTATGCTACAGTAAAAATCCAGAAATATCCCATCACTAGTTTAAGATATACTCACAGGAAGTTGAATTAAAATTGAATTTTTTTGAGTGAAATTAAAAAAAAATATAAAAACAATTGCTACAAACTTGAAACTTTACAAATGTACTCAAAATGGATCCTAATTTATGTTACAGTAAAAATCTAGAAATACCCCATCACTAGTTTTTGAAATAATCACAGGAAATTTGAACATATGTCTCACTAAAGTTGAATATTTTTTAGGGCAATTAAAAAAAAATTTAAAAACAATTGCCACAAACTTGAAACTTTACAAATATACTCAAAATGGATTCTACTTTATGCTACAGTAAGAATCCAGAAATACCCCATCACTAGTTTAAGATATAATCACAGGAAGTTGAATTAAAGTTGAAATTTTTTGAGGGAAATTAAAAAAATATAAAAACAATTGCCACAAAATTGAAACTTAACAAATATATTCAAAATGGACTTTTCTTTATGCATCAGTAAAAATCTAGAAATATCCCATCACTAGTTTAAGACATCATCACAGGAAGTTGAATTAAAGTTGAAATTTTTTTAGGGCAATTAAAAAAATATAAAAACAATTGCCACAAACTTGAAACTTTACAAATTTACCTAAAATTGATCCTACTTTAAGCTTCAGTAAAAATCTAGAAACACCCCGTTACTAGATTTTGAAATAATCACAATAATTTAGAATAATGTCTCATTAAAGTTGAATATTTTTCAGGGCAATCAAAAAAATATAAAAACAATTGCCATAAACTTGAAACTTTATAAATATACTCAAAATCAATTCTGCTTTATGCTCCAGTGAAAATCTGGAAATACCCCATCACTAGATTTTGAAATAACCACACGAGTTTACAACATATGTCTCAATAAAGTTGAATATTTTTTAGTGCGATCAAAAAAATATAAAAACAGTTACCACAAACTTGAAACTTTACAAATTTACTCAAAATAGATCCCACTTCATGCTTGAGTGAAAATTTAGAACAACTTCCTCACTAGATTTTGAAATAATCACACTAGATCGGAACATACGTTCAAATAAAGTTGAATATTTTTCAGGGCAATTAAAAAAATATAAAAACAATTGCCACAAACTTAAAACTTTACAAATATACTCAAAATAAATTCTACTTTATGCTTCAGTAAAAATATAAAAACATCCCATTACTAGATTTTGAAATAATCACACGAGATTAGAAGATATGTCTCACTAAAGTTGAATATTTTTCAGGACGTTAAAAAAAATATAAAAACAATTGCCACTAACTTGAAACTTTACGAATTTACTCAAAATCAATTCTACTTTATTCTCCTGTAAAAATCCAGACACCCCATCAGTATATTTCGCAATAATCAGACGAAAACATAAACAAAGCTTTAATAAAAGTAAATGTTCTCCAGGGTGAACAAAAAAATATAGAAACAATTGTCACAAACTTAAAACTTCACAAATTTGCTCTTAATTTAATTATAATTGTTATATTTTATTGATTATCAATAAACTCAATGCTTGTCATAAAAAATATACTCTAGTGCCTTCCTTTACAAATAACAGTAATTTCTTTGGAAAATATTAATTATTTGAAGACTTTAATTACTTTCAATATTTAATGGTATTTTCGTTAGCTATTTCGATACAAAATAATCCACTATATTATACAACCAAACAGGTTATGACATTTTCTGCGGAATTTGGTCCAGCAACTCAATACCGAAACATTTGAGTGTTTACAACGAGATGCGCCAGCATTAACGTAGCGATGATATATAACTCCAAATGATAAATGTATCTCTTAAATACGTATGATAAATGCGAAAAACTACTATTGCATACGCACTAAAAACCGCGATATATTACACTACCTTTTTCATGCCCGAAATTAATGATGGCTTGATGTAAAAATCCTGTTCGAAATGTTTTTCTATAAAATCATAAACATTTCTATTTTGCACTTCATTTTTAAATAATTGTAATCCTGTAATAATTTCAGTTGCGTCAATCCCACTAATTATTACGCAATTATGGTGAATGCGCCGGGCACACCGCCGACAATTCTAGTCGTGTTCACATTATATCCATAATTTTATTCATTCTATAGGACAACACTATTAGTAAATGTTGTGTTAGATAATTGAAATTGTTTTTATTTATATGTATTGCATTCTTATTGAGAATAAATTAGGTTTTGATTTGATTTGAATTGCACACACAATTGAACATTTAACTTGCGTTAAGTCATATTTATCAGACGTAAGCGCAACTACAGAAAATAAATTGATTGATTTTATTAAACTCAGTTAACGTAATTCTTATCCTGATTTATACCGGCAATAAAATAATAATACCGTCGTTCGGTTGGAGTATCCCTTCCACGGGACATAAATTCGACGGCGTTATGGAATCATATCTTATATTGCTACGGTGTGTTCAGTTTCTGTTTCGCCCGTATATTCCTTAGTCGTAAATAATTATATATTGGCCGCTTCCGGTTTTTCGCCAAATAAAGCCATAACGAGGTTCACAATGAGCTAATATAGTTAATGGCCGGCTTAGAAAAGGGCGAAACGGAAAAGTGGGCAATAAATGGTGAAGTAGTTGAGAGAGAGAGAGAGGAAGAGGGAAAGATACGCCCAATGAAGTCCTTGCAATTTTATAACATCGTAAAATAGTCGCGATGCATTCGAGGTGTAATTATAATGTACATATTATGTAATTCCATCAGGATACATTAATTGCAAAATAAGTTACAATTCGTTACAATAATGGATTAGTTCATGTGAGCGATGTTAAACATTTATATAGGAATTACAACATAAATAATGTGAAACGAAATGTGTCATCGTTGTATAAAAATATTGTTTATCAGGGTATAAATCTAAAGATATTACGTTCTTTTGTATACTTGATAATAATGAAAAAAATTCACAACAAAGCGACTACAAATTAAACATGACTGGCAATATTTAAACACAGGAAACATGTCTGACACACAACCTAATTTACACAGTCGATTTTACACGGTTAAACATTTTCGGAAATAAATTATCTCACACGTATTACACCAGTAAATATTTTCATTACTCTAATGAAATAAATAATGTGAATATTTCCATTTAATACCCTACAACTAGAACGAAATTCGTATTGTTAATTTTAGATTATAATCGGACAATTTATATGATGATATTTAACACATTAAGGGCTATATTAGGGATTATTGTACAGCAGCACAAAAGCAGACGTAATTATTATTTTAGGCATTGCAAACATAAGTCAATTTCAGCAGTTCTACGTGTCGCATCCGTATGTTCCATTCAAATTGGTTTCCTGGGATTAATTCCAATAGTTATGTATATTCAATAATATTATATTCAACAAAATAGTTATAACAATATGTACATGAATTATTATTAGAGTGAATTCGATAAATATTTTTCCATAAGATTTGCGAAGTCGTTTTTGTTTGGTTATTGTATTGATATTACGGTTCCAATTATGGCTCTTAAAAATATTACTTTTTCTGCTTCATAATTGATGAAAGAAAATCGCAATTGTGGGTACAAATGAAATAAAACTTTTTTTTAGTTTAATAAATAAATTAAAAACAACCTTACTTGTTGCAGAAAGCATTAAATAAATTCAATAAAACGAAATGTTCAGGCTACATTTCGATTTATTGAATTTGTTTAGTTTAATGTTTTTGTAATCAATTGCCTGATATGTGTTTTGGTTACAAATTGTGTGTTTATTATTATTTATTCGTTTTTTTTTAAACAAATTACTGTTGACGATAATTTTACTTCTACCTAAGCTATGTACAGTTCTGTGGCTTGGTGCTAAAAAGGCCAAAGTCAAATATTTTACAATTGCGGTAATCGAGATAAAAGTTTTATTTAAAAGGATTTTATTTGCTGATTTTGTATAAGTTTTTTTTTAATCTGTTATTGGTTAAACCAGACACTGGCTTTTTCAGCATTAAAGATATTAAGAAAAATAATCTAATGCACTGCTTAACTCCAAACAGTAAAATTGTGACATTGGCCCGTTTAGCACCAAGCCACAGAACTGTACTTAGCTGAGGTAGAAGTAAAATTATCGTAAAGTTACAAACACTAATTTGTTAAGAAAAAATGAATAAATAATAATAAATACACAATTTGTAACCAAAATTCGGGGCAAATATTCAATTATTAAGAGAAAAATAGAAATGAATTTGGTTTGCATTAGTTATTATTATTTTACAAAATAAGTGTTTTGAATTTTAACCGATGTGCCCGGTGCATTCACCAGAAAATATTTAAAACACTCGCTTGAACTTATTCTGTTCATTTTAATTAAAAATGAACAGAACAATTTAAAATAAATGCAATGTTAATTTCGCTAGTTTTTATAGTTAATAATGTTGTATCTAACGTCCACATAAATTGCATTTTTTTATTATGTATTCACTGTATATGGATAATTTTGTAAACGGCCGCGACGTGATTTGAATAAATACATAAATTAAAAAATCGATTCAGCTGAAGGCCCCGGCATCTTTCAGCGGTAATAATATTATATTCTGTTTATACGGATTCCAGCTATTTAGCTGTAATCAGTTTTTTTTTAATAAAGTGAAAGAGACAGACTAAGAATTTATAAAAGCAATAACCTTTGAAATTCTCATACAATGCTTTATGAAAGCACAGCAGAGCTTTACTGGAAGCAGACGTTTAGGACATAAATAGATCACTTTGAATCCGAAAACAAACGCTTATAAATTAAGAACTCTTTCCAGATTCTGTTTAAGGCGTTTTATTCAGAGATAAGTGTAAATAATACTCCTAATGTTTTTAATCTACTCTCTGGCGTTATACATAGACTATTACTACTAATTAAAATTCAAAATCTTTATTATTTAAACTTCGGGCTATTTTTTGTCTTCATTCAGTTAATTTATAAATAGACTAGGTTAGGTTAGTTAGGTCCCTTATTTTTTGCTGAAAAATCACCCTTCAAAATCTTTTGCATCAATGTAGACACCCTGTATACAGGGTGTATTTGAAATAACGAACAGGCATTTAAGGGCACATA
Source organism: Ocypus olens (assembly GCA_910593695.2). Lineage (NCBI taxonomy): Eukaryota > Metazoa > Arthropoda > Insecta > Coleoptera > Staphylinidae > Ocypus > Ocypus olens. The sequence continues at coordinate 7,911,628 of OU343059.1, read as the reverse complement.
CACAAAATATTTGTGAACCCATTTCCGTCAAAATTTATTCGAAAAAAAAATTTTGAATTGAGATTTGTTAAACATTTTAAGAACCGATGCTTTTCTCATTTAATTAGGTCTGCATGGAATGTGTGTTTGTTTTTTTAAACGCGAAATACGATTTCTTGCCTCCGAAATTTGTTGTGTTATCGCAACGTTTTTTTTTTGTAAAAGATAAACAGTCCTCAAGTTCATTGACGCTTAAAGGGCACTCAGATATTTCCTACGCGCTTGTTGTAAATCGATATCTAAAGCAGATGCCGTTTAAAAATTAGGTCACATTACCACTGCCCCCAAACATGTTGCGTATTTTCACTCATTAACTTTAATAATTAATTGCGGGCTTCTTGTTACAGTATAAACAAAATAATTGCGAATATTGCTTAAAAATAATATAATCTCTTTGTGGTTACGAGCCTGTTCGTTATTTCAAATACACCCTGTATACAAATATCTTAATTAATTAACAGATTTTAATATACATTCAAAAACTATTTATTAACAGGCTATCGACCAGAGGTCTTTCATATATTTAAACGTAATTAAAATTAATTGCGATTGTGGTATAATAAAATAAACAGTTATCAATTGCATTTGATCGCAATACCCTTATTTACTGAACAGACCAATCAAATGTATGTTATATATACACTCACGACACACTGTGTAATTAAATTATTGGACAAGCTGGTTGACATGAATTTCGTAATCAAATGCCACTCACAAACACTAACAATTGCGATGATCATATTATTGCCTTGCCAATAATCTGTAAATTAATTCATTTTAAAATTCCTGACGCTTGAAAATGGAAAAGCAAATATTGATTTAATCAGACCATTCAAAAATATTTATTTGAAATAATGTAAAAATTTTGCGCATTGTTGGCATTGTTTACAAATTGCATTATTAGTGTTTGTAGAATTGTGTTCATATTATTGAAACGTTAAATTAAAAAAGAATAGACTGACTACATTTTAAAACAATGGTCTTGGTTTTATTGAAATTTTAAATTGAAAAAGTATAGACCGACTACAATCTAAAATAATAACTTGTGTCACGGGTGTGAAGTTAGCAATATATCCAGCAATAGATTTTAAAAATTCATATCTCAGAGAAAAGAAAAGCAATTCGAAAAAAGGTAACCATACCATTAGGGAAGATCGAAATTAAAAACACAAAAAGAATCAACTCTTATATATTTTTTCATCCCTTTGAAAAAAGTTTTTTTTTTAAAGTTTGCAATCTGCCATAAATAAATAAAAATACTTATTCTTATCACTAATACAAGTACTTTGATAATCAAGAGTCAAAAAAACATTACGGCCACTCCTTCAACAAAAAAGTCGCAGAAATCCACATTTCGCGATATAAATCTCGATTTTTGACAAAGTTTGCAATCAGCCATAACTAAATCAAAATTCTTATTCTTATCACTAATATAGGTACTTTCATAAACAAAAGTCAAAAAAACGTTACGGGCACTCCTTCAGCCCAGAAAAAAATAATTTCTCCGTAAGTCGCAGAAATCCATACTTCGCGAAATTAATCTCCATTTTTCACAAAGTTTGCAATCAGCCATAACTAAATAAAAATTCTTATTCTTATCACTACTATAGGTACTTTAATAAACAAAAGTCAAAAAAACGTTACGGGCACTCTTTCAACCCAGAAAAAAATAATTTCTCCGTAAGTCGCAGAAATCCATACCTCGGGTTATTTAATCTCCTTTTTTGACAAAGTTTGCAATCAGCCATAACTAAATAAAAATGCTTATTCTTATCACTAATGAAGGTACTTTCATAAACAAAAGTCAAAAAAACGTTACGGGCACTCCTTTAATCCAGAAAAAAATAATTTCTCCGTAAGTCGCAGAAATCCATACCTCGCGATATTAATCTCCATTTTTGACAAAGTTCGCAATCAGCCATAACTAAATAAAAATACTTATTCTTATCACTAATAAAAGTACTTTCATAAACAAAAGTCAAAGAAACGTTACGGGCACTCCTTCAATCCAGAAAAAAATAAATTCCACATTGTGCATTTCTGCGACTTACGGAGAATTGTTTTTTTGTTGAAGGAGTGCCCGTAACGTTTTTTTTTTACTCTTGATTATTAAAGTACCTTTATTAGTGATAAGAATAAGAATTTTAATTTAGTTATGGCTGATTGCAAACTTTGTCAAAAATCGAGATTTATATCGCGAAATGTGGATTTCTGCGACTTACCGAGATTTTTTGTTTGGTTTTTGACTTTTGATTATTAAAGTACGTATATTAGTGATAAGAATAAGCATTTTAATTTATTTTTTTATTTATGCAAACTTAAAAAAAAAACTTTTTTGAAAGGGGTGAAAAGATATAAAGGGCTAAAATTAGGATTGATTCTTTTTGTGTTATTAATTTGTACCTTCCCTAATGGTATGGTTAACTTTTTTTTCGTATTGCTTCTCTTTTCTCCGAGATATGAATTTTTCAAATCTATTGCTGGATCTATTGCTAACTTCACGCCCGTACTTGTGTCTAGCCTTATTGTAACACATTTCAAGTTTCGAACTGTTAAACAGTTCTGCAATTACCGAGTGAAGAATTTCGCGCTTTCTCTCCACATCGTTGTCAGAATACGTAATTAGACGCTGTTTAACATTTTGTGTTTGAAATTAAATTTGTGCCAGGGGCACGATCATAACATTAGAATGGTGTCAGAGCAATAGTGAACAATCCGAAATTAGATGTAAAGCAATAAATGAATTTAATAAAGACGAAATATGATATTGCCTTCTCCTGCAAAAAAATTAAATAAAACCGTAGTAATGATGAACAATTTAAAATTAAACGCAGTTGAATTAAATACATTTAATAAAGACGAAATATAATATTGCTTTCTCATGTAAGAAATTTAAATAATAGCGTCGGAGGAAAAACCGCAGCAATAATGATCAATCTGAAAATGGATGCTGATTCGTTAAATAAATTTATTATTAATATTAATATATACTAAACGCGTAAGGCCAAAATCACGTTTTTTTCAAATATTTTCTAAACCCTTATAGATATCGATTTGAAATTTTTATGAAAAATCAAAAATAATTCAAGACAAATACTATTAAAATTTACTCCACAAAAATTTTTTTTTTGCAATAATTATTTGTTTCTTGAAAGCCGAAAAAGTCCTATAGGGTCCCGTGAAAACCGCAATTTTCTAACTCACCACTAGACTCGGGGGGTGAATTTTTGAAAATCGATGTTTTGCGATGCAGAGGTTTACGCCAAATGCTAAGGCTTTTTGGGTTTTCGAGTTGGAACGTTCGGATACGGCTCAAAAAATCCCAAATACATGGCGGCACAACGGCCACTTCTGTGTTTCCGTTAGCGAGCTGCAACCCTTTCTCTGCATAAGTCGCTTTTTTCGTGCTTCAGCGAGCGGGGCCGCGCCCCCTTTACAGTAGCGACTTTAATTTTTATTAAATTTATTTATTTTATATTTATGTCTCTTACAAATTTTTGATACCTCCAACCCTTGTTGCTATGGAGATATTGGTAAACAAATATGATTTCGCTTTTTGACGATTTGCATTCAAACTTTTCTATCGTGACGTAAAAACCTTCATAATATTAGTTGTATCGTAAATTACTATTAATAAAGACGAAATATAACATTGCCTTCTCCTGCAAGACATTTAAATTTAAGAGATTAAATTCCTCTGCGCTATTTGCCAAACAGTTTTGCTTAAAGTTCCCTAGAATTAATTGCTCATTTTCAAATATTTAATAAAACTCGGTATAATTAATTTATTTTTAGTGTTTTTATAATATCTATTTTATTTTTTCAAGTCTAGAATCACATTCTAAACACTGTTTGTTCATAAAAATTATTTGTGAGACTTACAGAAACTGAAAACGATTAAATTTATATTTTCTTCAAAAATTTATTTTTGTATTTTTTCAAGTCCAGAATCCCATTCTGAACACTATTTGGTTATAAAAATTATTTGTGAGACCCACAAAAACTGAGACAAGCAAAATTTTTTTTAACGTAAATCGTTCGTCCAACTGCTGGAAACGCCGAAAAACGATTAAATTTAATTTTTCTTTAAAAATTTATTTTTGTATTTTTTCAAGTCTAGAATCACTTATGATTATTTAGATGTTTTTTTTTTTGTGAAATGATTTCACTATTTACTAAGTTATAAATATCAGCAAATCCATGAATTATGCGCCGATAAAGCGACCGGATTTTGATTAAAAAAAAAAAAACGAGGAGCGCACCCTTCCAAGTTGATTCTTTCCTAAGTTTGAACCCTTAGGAGATACCTTAAGCCAATGAGCCAAGGAAAACGCACTGCTAGAATCGTTTTTTTAGCCTTTTTTGTCCAAAAAGCCGACTAAAAAATTCAGACATTTTTCAGGTTATTCAATGTTTCTCCAGAGCAGAGGAGGAGTTATTTTCAAGTAAATAAAACACACTTTTACTTAGTTAATATCACACTGTTTACATTAACTAAGTAAAAGTGTGTTTTATTTAATTAAAAATGTATCACGAAGTAAGTGCCGCCAACCTCAATCAGTTATTCTCAAGTGTGAACGGAACCAAAATTTGGTCACGATTGGCGATTTTCTGCCAGGTGGCCAAATTTTGGTTCCATTGAAAAAAACTCCGGAGACTGCCCACATAAAAAAAGAATCCGTTAAATACATGTGAAAACATTGAATAACCCGAAAAAAGTCTGAATTTTTAGAGTCGTTTTTTTTGGACAAAAAAAGGCCGAAAAAACTATTCTAGCAGTGCGTGTTCCTTGGTTCATTGGCTTGAGGTGTGTCCTAAGGGTTCATACCAAGGGAATAATCGACTTGGAAGGGTGTGCTCCTCGTTTTTTTTTTAACCAAAATCCTGTCGCTTAATTCATGGATTTGCAGATATAATTAAATGAATATTATTCGTAAATAAATTTTGGAGGAATTTAATCGAGAATAATATTCATTTAATTGTTTTTTTTGTTATTTTATTAAGTAGTTTGAACATAAAAATATTATCCGTGTTCGTAAATCTTCAAAATTAAGTCTTACAAAGAATTTTGTAAAGGGTGTCGCGGAATAAGATGGCCAAAAGTGCCCCCAAACGAAATGAGCTGGGAAGTTAAAAATAATGTTTAGGATCATGAAAAAGTCAGATTCGATAAAAAAAGTAGGCCCTCCCCTTCTCATCCCTTGCTATAGTCAGAAACGTGTTTTCTTGGTTTTTAATTGTCCCTGTGCATACAACTAACTTTTGACTTTTGGTAGGTTTTAGTACCTTAAGATAAGAATATTATCTAATGTATTTTTATAAAACGGGAATTTTTGGCACGAAATTCGAATTTTGACAATATAAAATATCACTAAATAGCTATTATTTCAGAGAAGTTAAAAAGTGCACCTCTAGAAAAAATATATAATAGGTGTATATTATTTCTTAATATGTGTGTTTTTTTTCAGAATTTTCCGAGTGGTAGAACATGATCAAAATAATTAAAAACCGCATTTTTGACTAATTTTAATCTTATTTATCACTTTCATTTTGTGGCATGTATTTTCAAAAATAGACTTATCTATTAGTACCATTTATTTTGCGTAAAAATGACTTACTTAACATTTTATATTAATTCGGTAGTAGCACCTTTCGATTTTAACAAAAAAAAATAATTTTGAATTATTATTTTTATTGTCTTGGAGTTTTCTACTAAATGGGCAAAACAAAATTGTGTAGCATACATCAATACAAAAAATGACCTAAAATGTGCAAATAAAAAGTTTTACAATGTTTTTTTTCCATTTGAAAGTGATAAATAAGGCAAATAAAGGTAAAAAATGCGGTTCTCAATTATTTTGGCCATGTTCTGCCACTCGAAAAATTCTGAAAAAATCACACATATTAAGAAACAATAGACACCTATTATATATTTCTTCTAGAGGTGCACATTTTAACTCATTAACAGACATTAAACAGAAAACAGAATAGAATCTACCAAATTATTACTTACTTAATTCTATAGATTTTCGAAGAGGTTGAATATTGAATATAAACAGAAATCCTTATTACCACATCCCAATCAGAATGAACTATAACGTATCATAAACAATCGTAACATGATGTAAGTATTATAATTAACTCCAATTAACAGCACACGAACAACACACCTTGTTGGCAGATTAATTAATTAATAACAATTCACTTATTATAACCGCCTTGTATTTGTGTACCGACGCATTTACATCGCACCATTACATAAGAAGGCATCATAAATTATGCGAGCGCAACCTTCTGAAACACAAACGGAATTATCAGGGTTAGATACGTGTGTGTGTTTGCTCTTAATATAATTAATTTAGTTGCGACGACGTTGGTCGATACTCGTGTTCAACTTTGTAATAATAACGTGACATTTGCTGTTTTGTATTAAAATTTCATCGCATTCTGAAAAGTAATTGGTGTTTCATAAAAGCGATTAATTACTATGTTTTTTTTTTGACGTTAACGCGATATATAAACAAACAAATGTTTATTATCTGCACGTCGAGATTGATTACGTCCTACCATATTTTTTCATCTAAATGGAAATTTTTTATTCAATTTATCCTGATACTGATACACGTATATACAGCTGTTATTTCAATTTCAGAATTTAAATTGTATTTCATTGCGGAAAGCAATAGAGTTTAATACAAATGGAGAGTATACCGGGTGTCTCAGTGAAGTTTTTGGACCGGTTTTAATAGCTGCAACAATTTTAAACATAAAATAATAAATAAATTATGTTTTATTGACAATGATGAATGAAATCATAATTATTACTAGTATTGGCAGTGGCGTATGTTATAATCATATTAAAATCAACAAACCCGCTCATTTATTTGATTACACATAGTATGTGTGTATATATTTATACATATATGCTTGGCGCAAACTTTATCAAGTTAAATAAAGATAATGTAATAATATGGAATCGGTGCTGGTTTATTTAATTACACCGTGATGTGTACATCATATCACAATTTTAATTATGTTTGCATAATACTGCACGAATATTTGTGGAAGTAAAGATCACGTTACATAACTTTGTATTTTGTTACAATAAAAATATCAAATTCAAATTTTCATATCATACCAACGTTATAAATTTGATTAATTAAAACACTTGGTTTTATTTCACTGATCAGTGAAACAAAACCAAGTGTTTTAATTAATCAAATATATAATAATGTTTCACCACGGGTTAAGTGAGAAATTAATTAATCATACCTACGTTATAAATGATTAGTATTTTTAGATATCACGTGAAGATGAATAATAGTTTAATATATCAATGCAACTCTATAAATAATTAACATTTTCATATATCACATGATGTGTGAATGTGTATCATTTACTGGTCCAATAAATAACTCACACAAATATTCTTAATTTTTCATACTTTTAGTGACTTATTTATTGTGATTAAATTACTTGAAATTGGAGTAGGTTCTCGTTGAATTACCTAACTCTATTAGAGAGATAATAGAAAATTGTAGGAGGAAGGTGATAATAAGAACGAATCAAACGCGATTCCATCAGAACTAAGGCTCTTGAGAATTGATCGTGTGGAGGAGGTAATAGGTTTTTCTAGACATCTCACAGCCTGGATTGCAATGACTGACGTTAAAGTTGGTTTACACTTGATTTCTTCAGCAAACATTATTAGTTTTCATAATTACATATTTATAAAAAGTGAGTAGAGCTCCTGCTCGCGGGCCTCGTGGTCGTGGGTTCGAATCCCATCGGTGCGGTCACTTTCTCGGAACGAAGAAGTGGCCGTGTGGGTCCATGGATTTCCAGTGTATGTCGCCCCAATAATTATATAATATATAATTGAGTATATATAATAAATAATTAGAAATCAATATATACACTTAATTGAAAACTCTGGCGGAATGGACCAGTTTCCTATGCCAAGAAAAAAAAAGATTTGATTTTGACGAATCGAACAAAATACGATAAATCTGCAACACACGTAGCCATAATACAGTGTTTGGATGATTAAGACAAATGGAACATAAAATCACGATGCAAATATGTAAATTTAAGTAGGAGGTCGTAAATTAAAAAAAAAACAACACACCTGTATTTGCTTTCTGCACCTGCTGCTGTTTGTACCACTTATTACACACTTTTATTAATGCGAATCCCATTAATTTTAATTAATTCCCGGCGGTAAAAGTGTATTCATTGTTTCATTAGTATGGTGATGGAGTTTATTACTTCGATTCAATTTTTTGTTCGGAGCTTCGGGGCACGGTCAATAATAAATTTTCATGATAGCACAGCTATTAGTTAAGTGGAGTATAATGATGATTGATGGGGTCTTCATATGTGATAAATATCTATTTTGTTATTAAGTCGATGGGAAGGGAAAAAGTTTGTGATGATGCCGATATTTTTCATTAATTTAATTATTTTTTTAATAGTGTCTCGCGTTCTTTGATTTGTCCGACTTATTTCAGTTCACCGGAGAATCTACGTTCTGATCGGCTCTTTAAACAGTAATGAAGTGCCCTGCTGAATGCTCATATAGTGTCGTCGAGATCCGCGTCCGCAACATGGTCGCTTCTAGCCCGCGTATCCCGTAAGCGCGCGAATATTATAAATAAAAGCGCGACATTGTAGCAATTTACTCACGCGTACGAAATTTCTATTTTCAAAAATTAATAAAGCAACTAAAGATCGGTCTATTTTTTAAATTGAGCTTAATTTTGATAAAATATAGTTTTAAGAATTTAATGAAATTTCAATAGACTTTCATCGCCGTGTTTCACTTTTTTTTTTCGATTTAATTCCTCCAACTCTACTCACACGTGCATTTCCATTTACAAAAATAAATAACTCGACTGAAAATCGGTCTCTTTTTAAAATAGTGCTACAATTTGATGAAAAATAGTTTTCAGATTTGAATAAAATTTTAGTAGGATTTTATAGCCCTGTTTCACATTTTTTTTCGATTTTTTCCCTTCAACTCCGGCCACGTTTATGATATTTCCATTTTCAAAAATTATTAACTCGACTGGAAATCGGTCAGTTTTTAAAATAGTACATTCATTTAACGAAATATAGTTTCCAAAATTGAATTAAATTTTAATAGAATTTTATCGCCGTGTTTCATTTTTTTTTTTCGATTTTTTTCCTCCAACTCTACTCACGCGTATGACATTTGCATTTAAAAAAAATAATAACTCGACTGAAAATCTTTAAAATCACGCTTAATTTTGATGAAATATAGTTTTAAGAATTGAATTAAATTTTAATAGAATTTTATCGCCGTGTTTCATATTATTTTTCGATTTTTTTTTCACCAACTCTACTCTCGCATATGACATGTTCATTTTCAAAAATTATGAACTCGACTGAAAATCGGCCTATTTTTAAAATCGCGCCTAATTTTGATGAAATATAGTTTTCAGAATTCAATGAAATTTTAATAGAAACTTATCGTCGTGTTTTACATTTTTTTAAATTTTTTCCTCCAACTCCAGTCACGCATATAACATGTTCATTTTCAAAAATTTATAAGTCGTCTAAAAATTGGCCTATTTTTAAAATCGCGCTTAATTTTGATGAAATATAGTTTTAAGAATTGAATGAAATTTTAACAGAATTTTATCGCCGTGTTTCATATTTTTTTCGATTTTTTTTCACCAACTCAACTCTCGCATATAACACGTTAATTTAAAAAAATTATTAACTCGACTAAAAATCGGCCTATTTTTAAAATCGCGCCCTATTTTGATGAAATATAGTTTTAAGAATTGATTGAAATTTTAATAGAATTTTATCGCTGTGTTTCATATTTTTTTCGATTTTCTTTTTCACCAACTCCACTCTCGCATATAACATGTTAATTTTTAAGAATTATTAACTCGATTGAAAATCGGACAATTTTTAAAACCGCGCTTCATTTTGATGAAATATAGTTTTAAGAATTGAATGAAATTTTAACAGAATTTTATCGCCGTGTTTCTTATTTTTTTCGATTTTTTTTCACCAAAATTTTTTCAAAAATTATTAACTCGACTGAAAATCGGCCTATTTTTAAAATCGCGCTTAATTTTGATGAAATATAGTTGTAAGAATTGTATGAAATTTTAATAGAATTTTATCGCCGTGTTTCATATTTTTTTCGATTCTTTTTTAACCCTCTACTCTCGCACATAGCATGTTAATTTTCAAAAATTATTAACTCGACTGAAAATCGGACTATTTTTAAAATCGCGCTTAATTTTGATGAAATATGGTTTTAAGAATTGATTAAAATTTGAATAGAATTTTATCACCGTGTTTCTTATTTTTTTCGATTTTTTTCACCAAAATTTTTTCAAAAAAAAATCGGCCTATTTTTAAAATCGCGCTTAATTTTGATGAAATATAGTTGTAAGAATTGTATGAAATTTTAATAGAATTTTATCGCCGTGTTTCATATTTTTTTCGATTCTTTTTTAACCCTCTACTCTCGCACATAGCATGTTAATTTTCAAAAATTATTAACTCGACTGAAAATCGGACCATTTTAAAAATAGCGCTTAATTTTGATGAAATATAGTTTTAAGAATTGAATGAAATTTTAACAGAATTTTATCGCCGTGTTTCATGGTTTCTTCGATTTTTTTTTTACCAACTCAACTCTCGCATATAACATGTACATTTTCAAAAATTAATAACTCGTCTGAAAATTGGCCTATTTTAAAAATCGCGCTTAATTTTGATGAAATATAGTTTTAAGAATTGAATGAAATTTTAACAGAATTTTATCGCCGTGTTTCATATTATTTTTCGATTTTTTTTTCACCAACTCTACTCTCGCATATGACATGTTCATTTTCAAAAATTATGAACTCGACTGAAAATCGGCCTATTTTTAAAATCGCGCCTAATTTTGATGAAATATAGTTTTCAGAATTCAATGAAATTTTAATAGAAACTTATCGTCGTGTTTTACATTTTTTTAAATTTTTTCCTCCAACTCCAGTCACGCATATAACATGTTCATTTTCAAAAATTTATAAGTCGTCTAAAAATTGGCCTATTTTTAAAATCGCGCTTAATTTTGATGAAATATAGTTTTAAGAATTGAATGAAATTTTAACAGAATTTTATCGCCGTGTTTCATATTTTTTTCGATTTTTTTTCACCAACTCAACTCTCGCATATAACACGTTAATTTAAAAAAATTATTAACTCGACTAAAAATCGGCCTATTTTTAAAATCGCGCCCTATTTTGATGAAATATAGTTTTAAGAATTGATTGAAATTTTAATAGAATTTTATCGCTGTGTTTCATATTTTTTTCGATTTTCTTTTTCACCAACTCCACTCTCGCATATAACATGTTAATTTTTAAGAATTATTAACTCGATTGAAAATCGGACAATTTTTAAAACCGCGCTTCATTTTGATGAAATATAGTTTTAAGAATTGAATGAAATTTTAACAGAATTTTATCGCCGTGTTTCTTATTTTTTTCGATTTTTTTTCACCAAAATTTTTTCAAAAATTATTAACTCGACTGAAAATCGGCCTATTTTTAAAATCGCGCTTAATTTTGATGAAATATAGTTGTAAGAATTGTATGAAATTTTAATAGAATTTTATCGCCGTGTTTCATATTTTTTTCGATTCTTTTTTCACCCTCTACTCTCGCACATAGCATGTTAATTTTCAAAAATTATTAACTCGACTGAAAATCGGACTATTTTTAAAATCGCGCTTAATTTTGATGAAATATGGTTTTAAGAATTGATTAAAATTTGAATAGAATTTTATCACCGTGTTTCTTATTTTTTTCGATTTTTTTCACCAAAATTTTTTCAAAAAAAAATCGGCCTATTTTTAAAATCGCGCTTAATTTTGATGAAATATAGTTGTAAGAATTGTATGAAATTTTAATAGAATTTTATCGCCGTGTTTCATATTTTTTTCGATTCTTTTTTAACCCTCTACTCTCGCACATAGCATGTTAATTTTCAAAAATTATTAACTCGACTGAAAATCGGACCATTTTAAAAATAGCGCTTAATTTTGATGAAATATAGTTTTAAGAATTGAATGAAATTTTAACAGAATTTTATCGCCGTGTTTCATGGTTTCTTCGATTTTTTTTTTACCAACTCAACTCTCGCATATAACATGTACATTTTCAAAAATTAATAACTCGTCTGAAAATTGGCCTATTTTAAAAATCGCGCTTAATTTTGATGAAATATAGTTTTAAGAATTGAATGAAATTTTAACAGAATTTTATCGCCGTGTTTCATATTTTTTTTCGATTTTTTTTCACCAACTCAACTCTCGCATATAACATGTTCATTTTCAAAAATTATTAACTCGACTGAAAATCGGACTATTTTAAAAATAGCGCTTAATTTTGATAAAATATAGTTTTAAGAATTGAATGAAATTTTAATAGAATTTTATCGCCGTGTTTAATATTTTTTTCGATTTTTTCCTCCAACTCCACTCACGCGTATAACATTTGCATTTTCAAAAATTATTAACTCGACTGAAAATTGACCTATTTTTAAAATCGCGCTTAATTTTGATGAAATATAGTTTCAAGAATTGATTGAAATTTTAATAGAATTTTATCGCCGTGTTTAATATTTTTTTCGATTTTTTTTTCACCAACTCTACTCTCGCATATAACATGTGCATTTTCAAAAATTATTAACTAGACTGAAAATCGGACTATTTTTAAAATCGTGCTTAATTTTGTCAGAATTGAATGGAATTTTAAGAGAACTTTATCGTCGTGTTTTACATTTTTTTTCGATTTTTTGCTCCAACTCCACTCACGCGTATGACATTTGCATTTAAAAAAATTAATAACTCGACTGAAAATCGGACAATTTTCAAAATAGCGCGTAATTTTGATGAAATATAGTTTTTAAAATTGATTGAAATTTTAATAGAATTTTATCGCCGTGTTTCTTATTTTTTCGATTTTTCTCTCCAACTCTACTCACACCTACGACATTTCCATTTTAAAAAATTAATAACTCAATTAAAAATTAGTCTGTTTTCAAAATCCTCCTCAATCTTAATAAGATATAGTTTTAAGAATTGAATAAAATTTTAATAGAATTTTATCGCCGTGTTTTATATTTTTTCGCTTTTTTTCTCACCTAAATAACATTTTTATTAAAAAAAAATAATAACCTAATTTAAGATGGGTTAGTTTTTAAAAACGTGCTTAAGTTTGATGAAAAATAGTTTTCGGAATTGAATGAAATTTTATTAGAATTTTATCGCCCTGTTTCACATTTTTTTCGGTTTTTTTTCCACCAACTCTACACTCGCGCGTGTGGCTTTTCCATTTTCAAAAATAAATACCTCAACCGAAAATCGGCCCGTTTTTAAAATCGTGCTCAATTTTGATAAAATACAGTTTTAAGAATTGAATGAAGTTTTAAAATAATTTTATCGCCGTGTTTCACATTTTTTTTCGATATTTTTTCTACACACGCATACCACAATTTTCAAAAATAAATAACTTGACTGAAGATCAGTCTGTTTTTAAAATCATGTTATTCATGTAGTTTTTTTTTTTTAAGAAAAGAAATACAATTTCAATTCACAAACACGTAAAAACTTAAGTCGTTTAGGAAAACAGAAATAAAGGACTTGTCCAGCGCGCTCGCAAAGAATTAATTTTTACTCATTTTAATTAAATTTGACCGACTCGGTTTTAAACGAGTTTATATTAAGTTTTGTAACGCCTCATGTCTCGTCTGAAATAAACAAGGGCAAAAGGGAAAATAAGTTTCATTCGCGCTGAATTTTGTTCTTATGCAGACGCTGTCCACATGCCAAAGGGTTTCACTGCGAAGTTTGAAATTAAGTTTTAAACTTGTTAACAGCTACTCGCAGTTCATTTATGTGCGCCATATACATTTAATATCTAGGAGTTAGACGTTTCACCAGAATGTAAAATATTGGATGATTGCGTTTAAGAGTTTAGAGGATAATTATATTCGTCAAATATAACCATTATGTGTGTAGTTGTATTTTGTAACCCTGTAAACATAACCACCGAGGGGTATTTATGCTATTTATATATCCGTTTCAAAATTTACCTCTTGATCTCTCAATATTTAGTTTTAAATTGTAGAATTTCATAACATTTTCCAAATTAAATTTTTCCAAATTAAAAATATTTTTTTAAAATCTAAATACCAATCGTCTTTGGCCACCATTAAATTTTTCCAATCAGGTTTTTCCAAATTAAAAACAAAAATCTAATCTAAATACTAATCCAGTCTTCGGCTATCTATAGACGTATTTCGAGATTTATCACTCAATCTTTCAATAATTCATTTTAAATTAAAGAATTACGTAAAATTTTCCAAAATAAGTTTTTCCAAATTGAAAACGAAAAAATCTAATCGAACACAACAAGTCTTTGGCTATCTATATACATACGCGTTTCGAGATGTATCTCTCAATCTCTCAAAATTTCGTCTTAAATTATAGAATTGCATTGTATTTTCCAAATTCTACATTTAATTCATCAACTTCCTGCCACCCCGTGTACAATTCTATCTCTGAAATATACAACGCCCTTCCTAGGATGTATTACATATTATTAATATATCTCTCTGTTGACTCTTCATATGCATATTTTACTATAACGCGTTCCAGTTCCTCGGTTTTGAATATTTATAACAGCCGTAGGAATGAAAACTTTGCCACACGGAGAAACATAAACACGTCGTAACATTAAAATGATGGAAAGTGTCTTCAAGTTGCGAGTTTCGTGAATATTTGGGGCCGGAAGAGTTCCGGTGTTGTGGGATATAACGAAATCACGGGAGGAGTTAAGTTTCCAATTCACGTGAACAATACTGGTGCTTCGGTTTTTCTTCAGAAAAGTCAATTCAATGCTTGATGCTGCTTTCTAGTATTTATTTAGTTCTGTAAAGGACGTATTATTGGTTACAGTATGCTAAAGTGACAGACCTTAAATTACCTTCTTTAAAAATTTTATTTAAATTATATTCATAAAATAATAAAAATGTTCTGAGCAGAAAGACTTATGGTCGATAGCCATTGGAAAGAAGAAAGGAAAAAAGCAATTAAATTATTGTATTGTATGGCATTTTTTTTATAATAAAGATGTTATAGTATTTATAAAGATAAGATACAGGACGATGAGGTGTAATAAGAAAATCAGGGAAAAATATTACTCTTTGAAATACACTGAATCAGAAAAGGTATTCCTGCCATGAAGTATCGTATAATTAAAAGAATTAACACAACGGCGGGCGACATCACACGTTGAATAAATAAGGGCCGTATAAGAGCTAGAATTTTTTGCAAAGGGCTTAAGCCGACGTGATGAATAACGGTACAGCAAGGGATTTAAATCCCTCATACAGTCATAATTAATGTTTATTCTGTTATCTTTACGTTCTGCCAGAATTAATTAAAATTAAAGAAAAAATAATGGAAAGAAAGGGCTGAATAAAAACATGATAATGTAAAATAATACGTTGTAATCTGAGATTATCAAAAATCATCGAAATCGCCTGAGATCTTAAAAAAATAATTGCGTAAAAAAAATCAAGATTTGTCCCTTTTTTATTGTTTAGTATTATACTGGGTGGAAACTTTAACTCGAACAAATTCGGTATTTATGAAATGGGAAGTTCCAGAAAAAAATCCTCGGATACGTCGAGTTTTGTTTTTCATTGCGCACTTTTTAGCGTCTTTAAAAATACTATGACATTACTAAATGCCAAAAAATGACAATTTTCAATTGCCAAAGGTGACAATTTTCAACTGCCAAAAAGGCCAATTTTCAAGTGTCGGAAACGACCATTTTAAGCTGCCAAAATTGACAATTTTCTACTGCCAAACGGCCAAATTTCCAGGGGTGGGAAACGACCATTTATAACTGCCAAAAATGACATTTTTTAACTGCCAAAAAGGCGAATTTTCAAGTGTCGGCAACGATCATTTTTAACTGCCAACAGTGACAATTTTTAACTGCCAAAAAGGCGAATTTTCAAGTGTCGGCAACGACCATTTTTAACTGCCAAAAGTGACAATTTTAACTGCCCAAGAATGACAATTTTCAACTGCCGGAGATGACAATTTTCAACTGCCAAAAAGACCAATTTCTAAGTGTCGGAAACGACCATTTTAAGCTGCCAAAAATGACGATTTTCAACTGCTAAAAAGGCCAAGTTTCCATTGCCAAAAGGCCAATTTTGAAGTGTCGGACACGACCATTTTTAACTGCCAAATATGACCATTTTTAACTGCCAATAAGGCGAATTTTCAAGTGTCGGCAACGACCATTTTTAACTGCCAAAATTGACAATTTTTAACTGCCAAAAAATAACAATTTTCAACTGCCAGATATGACAATTTTCAACTGCCAAAAAAGCCAATATTCAACTGCCAAAAAGACCAATTTTCAACTGCTAAAAAGACCATTTTAAGCTGCCAAAAATGACAATTTTCAACTGCTAAAAAGGCTAATTTTCAACTGCCAAAAGACCAATTTTGAAGTGTCGGAAACGACCATTTTTAACTGCCAAAAATGACAATTTTCAACTGCTAAAAAGGCCAATGTTTAACTGCCAAAAGGCCAATTTTGAAGTGTCGGAAACGACCATTTTTAACTGCAAAAAATGACAATTTTTAACTGCTAAAAAGGCCAATGTTTAACTGCCAAAAGGCCAATTTTGAAGTGTCAGAAACGACCATTTTTAACTGCCAAAAAGGCGAATTTTCAAGTGTCGGCAACGACTATTTTCAACTGCCAAAAGTGACAATTTTTAACTGGCAAAAAATGACAATTTTCAACTGCCAAAAAGGCCAATTTTCAACTGCCAGAAAGACTAATTTTCAAGTGACGGAAACGACTATTTTAAGCTGCCAAAAATGACAATTTTCAACTGCCATAAATGACAATTTTCAACTGCAAAAAAGGCGAATTTTCAAGTGTCGGCAACGACTGGCAAAAATGTAGCAAAAATGAAGGCACTGCCTGTTGAGAATTAAATTAAATTTAAAACCCAAAAATGAACACATTTTCAAAAATTCAAATTTCTTTAAAGGTATATAAAAAATTCAATCATATCGATATTATTTTATTTTTCTATTTTTTCTTTGTTCAAATATTTCGAGCAATTTTCAAAAATTCATAACTCACGCAGAAATTGGCAGAGTTAGTTTTAAAGGTAAATGTTTTGTAAAGATATCACAACTTTTGAGGAATTAATATTATATCAGTATTTATTTTTTTGGCAAAATATTAATTTTTAAAAATTCATAACTGGCGCAAAAATCGACTCAATTTCAAAAATCACGGTCAATGTATTATGATTTCATCAGAGTTGATGATTTTTTTTCTAGCTGTTCCTTGTAAAAATATTTGACCACTTAAAACTTCATTTTTAAAAACTTATAACTCAAAAATCAAAATTTATGTTACATTCCGGGCATTTGAGTATTTATTTTTTCTAAATTTGTTCAATTCTAAACAAAAAATAATTTTCAAAAAATCACAACTCTGGGAGAAATTGGCGAATTTGCAAAATAAATTAGTTATAAAGTGGAATTATTTTAAAATGTTTGTGGAGTTCAATTATATTACTATTTATTTGTTTTAGATTTTTTTTGTTCGTCTTCAACAACTAAGAATATTAATTTTCAAAAATTCATAACTTACACAAAAATTTATTCAAAAATCAAGGTTAATTTTAAAAATAAATTACATGAGACTTTTTTTATGGAATTCAATCATAGGGATATGATTTTTTTTCTAGTTTTTCCTTGTTTAAATATTCGACCGCTTAAAAATTTATAATTCGAGCAGAAATTGACACATTTTCAATAATCCAAGTGTATATTAAGGTAATTCCATCATATAAGTATTTATTTTTATTTGTTAAATTGTTCGACAAGTTAAAATATTACTTTTCAAAAATTTATAAGAAATTGGAAAATTAAAAAAAAAATGTAAGTTAGTTTTAGAGGTAGATGTATCGTAAAGATTTTAAAATATTTAACCTAACATACTTAAGAAAATTTAAATATACAAATTAGAAAATAATTACCAAAGCAACACTTTTTTCCGACAATTTTTACATGGGTAATTATTTCACTAAATTTTTAGCCCTTTTTATTCTCTTTATTCTTATTGGTTTTTTTATTTAAGGAATTCATTTAATGAATTATTATTTAAGAAATGAGACAAATTCCACCAGAAATGTTTCAAAATGTAAGGGATGAGTTTTATCGTCGATTGGCTTTTTACCAAGAGAGGAACAGTGCTTATTTTGAACATTTGATACATTAAATAAGTAAAAAATTTTTTCTCAATTTCTGAAATAATAAAAAAAAATATTTTGACACAGTCGTAAAGAGAATACAAAGGGCTACAAATTTAGCAAAATAAAAAAAAATTGGCGGAAAAGTGTTAATTAAGAATTAATTCAAAATTCTTGCTGAGCTTGAAACTAACTACAGGTAGTGCCATCTCTCCTTGGGTCTATATAACGAGCCGCCCCTGGTAATAATCCAAAATATTTTGCACTTATTGTACAATTTATAAATAGCTTTTAATAAAATATACAATGTTGAGTAAATAAAAAATTATCAAAGTAAGTAATATATCAAATTAGTCACATTTGCACGTATCACGGTAAAATGAAACGATGTCGTAAATATTTGCGAGAAGGTGGTAACTGGGTAATTACTTTAATTGAGTGGCTAATTGCATGTGAACAGGCGGAGTTTATGTTGTATATCTTTTTCATATTTCTTCGTCGGACTTTGCGGCCTGTGACATCGCGTAATTAATAGTTTCACTATCTGGATTTTGTGTTGCCGTAAGTTAATTGCTTCACGAGACGTAAAGATTAACAAGCTTGTATTATAATATATAATATTTTTTCAGATAAAAAAATATAACTATTTTAGGACCTAAGCTCTATTTTTGCTCATAGAAAATATTTATAAAATTTAAAATTGTGATTGTTATCTAAATAGATTTTTTTTTTGTCTGTCGAACAAGTAGAAATTCCTCTTAAATATTTTGAATATTTTCCAGGCTAATTCTGCGCATTCATCTCTCTCACGAGCTCTCTGCCCATCTGCCAATGCATCTATTCGTAAAGCACGCGCTTAGTGCGGGGGTGCGCCGTCTTGCTGAAACTATATTGTATTATATGATCATATGGAAGGCCAAGATCATTTTTGTTTGGAGAAAAAGCGCCGGAAAACAAGTGGAAAACGCTTGTAGTTTCAAATACGCTGGACCTTTTTTTTTCAAATTTATTACGTAATTCATGTGCGATATCTCAGCAATTTCCCTTTCGCCACTAGCACACGCATGTGGCCATAAAAACCGTTAGATACTCGTCTCCGATAGCATCAAACCGGGAGAATATATGAGGGCGGATTAGTGCGGTGCCACCTTGCATGACCTCCTCCATTTTATCTGTATGAAAAATGGATTCCTCTGTCTGCAAAGTAGATGGTCATCTGTTAGCCGGTCGGGCCTCATTTGGCGTTATATTACTTCGCGTAATTAAGGATAAACAGAAGCTCCGCACACAAACTACGCGAGTCGTAATATCACAAGATTGTAGGATAACTGAAAAGTGTAGTTTATGGCACAGTAAAGTTGGGTTGTAAAATGTACCGAGACAATGTAATAAATTAAGTCCCCGCTGGGTATTTATATATACAGCAATAACAATGTTAGCAGTTTGCATGTAAAAATATTTGTTTGATTGCTTGGGAGTCAACACAGTACAGTTCGAAATTCATCCGAACTTTTACTCCCGTTATTGCACAGTTGACCGAGACAAATAAACGCTGACCCGTTTTCCGACTGAAGAAACTGGAATAGTCGTCCGATCTTGATAAATATATAAAATGTTAAAATCAATACAAACTTTAACTGAAAATGATGATTTAATATTTTTCTACCCGAAGTATCTCTAAGGAGTAATAATAATAATATTTATCGTGTTATTGCAGGAATGCTTACATGAGTCAATGTAGTAAAAATACAAGTCCTAAATCTAAAGCTAATTTACATCCGGATAATATACTGGTGGAAAAAAAATAAAACAGAAATTCGTGAAATTTCGACATAACTTGATTAATCTTTGAGGGCGAAAAACTTTGAAGTGTCTTCTTTAAAGTCATGTATGCGAACTTAAAAAAAATTGGAATAAAACACTTTAACTTTTTCAAACCACTATATTTTATTTATGTGACTAGTTTCGACCATTCACTGGTCATTTTCAAAGCGAATGGTCGAAACTAGTCACATATATAAAATATGGTGGTATAGAAAAGTTAAAGTGTTTTATTCCAATCTACAATCAAGATGTACCACGAAGTAAACGCCGCCAACATTAAAAAATTTGAAAAAAAATGTTCTACTTTGATGATGTTTACGGAGTTGGAAAAAATTTGTCGACTCAATCCACCATAAAGGCAATAAAATTTCATCAATTCCCTATGCAGAACTCAAAGAAGAAGTTTCTACGATGATTTGGCACCAAATTATGGGTGTTTGAAAAAAGTGCATTTTGAGGTTTTTCGGACTCGGCGACTTTTCAAACAAATTGGATGATTCTTTTGGGAAAAAATCCCATTTTGGCTCTACTTTAAGGGAGTAAACTCAGATTGGGATGATCCCTTTGCGAACCCTTCAACCCCCGAACAAAAAAAAGACGTTTTTGTGCCAAAAACGTCCAACTTTGGCAACGTGTACCGAGTTGAAAAAAATGTGTCGACTCGGTCCATCAATCCATCAAAAGGGCATTGAAATGTGTAAATTTTCCTCTGCAAGATTTGGTACAAAGTTATGGGTGTTTGAAAAAATGCATTATCCCGCCCTGAGCTGGTCACATGGCAAAAAAAATCATGAAAATTAATGAAGCCATTTTTACATGTTGGATGATAATTGATTTAAGCACTTGTATAAAATGTAAAAAAAAAATAGAAGTCTCCAGCATCAAAAGTATAAATTTAAAAAAAAAACACACACAAAAATTAGATTAGGATTTTTTTTTGACTTAGTCACATCGAATATTTAATTTTTGTAATTTTTAATTTTTGGGATGAATAAATGAATAATGTCAGACGTATACTCAACAACCATGGGCCCGATCCCCGAAAAATCTTTCGGCCGGGCTGGGATTCAAACCCACGCGGTACGCGGTGCAAGATCAGGATTTAAAATTTGGTGTTCTGGCTTCATCACACATTCAATAATTACCATAAAGTTTAATTACATCTTTCACTTCATTAATTTGGAAAGGATACATTAATTTCCCAACTTCCGTGACGAACGCAGAGTTTGAGCACTGCAATTTTTTTTTGTAGAAAATCGCCCTTAATGATTCCAGTAAGGAAACCATATTTCAATTTTAAATAGACTAGTATCTGTCATAAGTACAGAAGTGATTAAGCCGAACGGCTTCCGCAGAAATTTAGTTTGAAGTTTCCGCTGAAGTTTCAGCCCGAGCACTTGTCGATATTAGTGAAGTGGATTCCTGAAAACTTATTCAAATATTAATTACGGGAAAATTGGACGTAATTAAGGGTCGCGTATCCTCTCCCTCCAGGAACGTCAGTTTCTCAATTCTGTAGTCGTCGAGAATCATCTTGAGAGTGCACGTATTCATTAGGTTTGTGTTGCGATAAGAGGCTTTGTTCAGAATCGTATTGCCAGGCAAAAGTTAAAGGATGGAATTGTAAATTGAAGTCGTTAAATTATGAGAGGTGTGTACATAATGAGGCTTATTGATAATGATGATGATGAACTTGTAATGAAATTTATAATATCAACTTCTCATTTTTTTTTAATTTCTGATAAACAAGAAATGCCTTCGAACTAAAAAATCAGTAAACTGAAAATGTAATGAAGATATAAACAATGTTATATTTTAAAGCCTTATTAGAGGCCAGGGGCGGCTCGTTATATAGAGCCACGGAGCCATGGCACTACCTGTAGACTTAAGCTCAGCAAGAATTTTTAACTGATTCTTAAAAAAAAAACACCTGTAACACCGCGTGGAAGTTCCACATTAATTTCAACAGATGGTTAAAATTTTGACAAACTATTTCTGAATAATGTGTTTTTACAAATTTCCAAAGAAAGCAATCGCAAGTTTGCCACAACAAAATTGGTTGCATTAAATAGGCAAATTTTTTAACCGAAAAGCGCCTTTTTTAGAAATTCACATGTGAATTCCACATTTCTTGCAACAGATGGTTGAAATTTTGACAGACTAATTTTAAATAATGCATCTTTACGAATTTGCAAAGAAAATAATCGCAAGTTCACCACAACAAAAATGTTTGCCCTAAAAAGCAAATTTTGATGACCAATAAAGCGCAGTTTTCAGAAATTTGTATGGGAATTCCACATTTATTGCAACAGATGGTTGAAATTTTGACAGACTAATTTTGAATAATGCATCTTTACGAATTTGCAAAGAAAATAATCCCAAGTTCACCACAACAAAAATTTTTGCCCTAAAAAGCAAATTTTGATGACCAATAAAGCGCATTTTTCAGAAATTTGTATGTGAATTCCACATTTCTTGCAACAGATGGTTGAAATTTTGACAGACTAATTTTGAATAATGTGTCTTTACGAATTTGCAAAGAAAATAATCGCAAGTTCACCAGAACAAAAATGTTTGCCCTAAAAAGCAAATTTTGATGACCAATAAAGCGCATTTTTAGAAATCTGTATGTGAATTCCACATTTATTGCAACAGATGGTTGAAATTTTGACAGACTAATTTTGAATAATGTGTCTTTACGAATTTGCAAAGAAAATAATCGCAAGTTCACCACAACAAAAATGTTTGCCCTAAAAAGCAAATTTTAATGACCAATAAAGCGCATTTTTCAGAAATTTGCATGGGAATTCCACATTTATTGCAACAGATGGTTGAAATTTTGACAGACTAATTTTGAATAATGCGTCTTTACGAATTTCCAAAGAAAATTATCGCAAGTTTAGCACAACAAAAATAGTTGCACTAAAAAGCAAATTTTGATGACCAAAAAAGCGCATTTATTAGAAATTCAAATGCAAATTCTACATTTATTGCAACAGATGGTTGAAATTTTGAGAGACTAACTTTGAATAATGTGTACAAATTTTCTTTTAAAATTTCGATTTTTCAGTTAAAATTTTCGAATTTTTGATTTTTAGGATCGAATTTTTGGTCAAATTCTAATTTATAATCCTATATTTTAGATTTTTTTAACCTAAATGATTGCTTTTTATAAGCAACTTTTTTTTACCGATATTTTCAAGTACAGTTTCTGATTTCTTGCCCTTCATTTTAAATTGTTTAACTTGAATTATTCTTTTTTATGGGCGATTTTTTTTACTTTTTGGTTACTTTTTGACTACCGTTTTCGAGTTTCTGGTCGGCAACTTATTTTGAGCTGAAGAGTTATTTTGGGAGCTGAAAGTGGCAAATTGTTGGTTTATATTTCGTATATCTAGACCAGCATTTTTTTATTTTTTTTTGCCTATATTTTAGATATTTGACCTGTATTTTTCATTTCTTCGTTCCAAATTTTAGAGTTTTTGCCCGAAATATTCCTTATTTTGGTTAAACTTTTTGATTTTTTTGTTGTCGCAATTTTCTGATTTTTGGTCTGCGAATTTTTGATATTTGTGTAAATTTTCAAATTTTTGTGCTCATATTTAAGTTTTTAACCAAAATTAAGAGCTAATAGTGATTAATTTTTTACTATTTTTGAAAACATTGAGTGCAAATTTCATTTACTACAAGCAAATTTTGAGTTGTGCGAGTTGAGTTAAGTTGTCCTTTGTTTTCTGGGGCTAATCGCCCCTAGTGCTATAAATGGCAATTTTTGTACTTAAATTTTCAATCTTTTTGTTTTAATTTTTTTATTGCTAAGCCCGGATTTTGATATTCTGGTCTGAATTTTTGATCTTTTAGCCTAAATTTTCTATTTGTTTGTTAAAATTTTCGATTTTTTTGGTCCGCAATTTTCATAATAGAATGTTTTGATCGAAGTTTTCAATTTTTTATCCAATATTTTAGATTTTTTTTAACCTAAATGATTGATATTATTGATTTTTATACGCGACTTTTTTTATTTTATTGTCGATAATAAAGTTTCTTTGATAGTTTCTGATTTCTTACCCTCCATTTTAAATTTTTTAACTTGAATTATTATTTTTCATGGACGATTTTTTTACTTTTTGACTAAAATCGATTAAATTTAATTTTTCTTAAAAAAATTTTTTTTGTTGTTTTTCAAATCTGAATCCATTCTGAACACCATTTGTCTATAAAATTTTGTTGTGGGACTTCCAGGAACTGAGGTTTTCGAGTTTCTGGTCGCCAACTTATTTTGAGCTAAGGAGTTATTTTAGAGGCTGAAAATGGCAAATTACTTTTGTTTTCCTTGATTTTTCAATATTTTGGTTTGCATTTTTTATTTTTAGGACAGCATTTTTTTAATTTTTTGTCTATATGTTAGATCTTTGACCAGTTTTTTTCATTTCTTCGTTACAAATTTTAAAGTTTTTTAACGTGATTGAGTTTCGTGTGCAAATTTTATGTTATGATTTTGATTATTGGTTAAATGAATATTTAATGCCTCTAACAGAGTTTTCATTTTTCATTTGGCAACAATCCAGTTCTTTTGCCAAACTTTCCCAAGCGTCACTCTTCTTCATTTTATTCCTATAGTCAACTATTTTGACGTTCCATAACACTTCTTTTTCCCGGTAGCTTTCTATGAGCGTCAGAACGTTATCATCCGTCCACTCCATAATTTTTTGTTTTAAAATTGATGCGAAGTTTCACCGTCTACACCTGACTGAGGTTCGGCGAACATACCCTTTAAAGTTACCGACAACTAGCGGGACTTTTGGCGAACTCGAGAAGAACAGGGTAAAATCCGTTAATGTTACGCGAGCTGTTCGCGCACAGCCCGACAGGTTATTGGGTGATCGCGAGCTGTTCGCGAGCGCCGGTGGATACGCACCTTAATGGTCCATAACCTAGACTCTAGCTCCTAGTCTCCGTATCTAGACTCTTGAGTAACGCCGACTTTTTTTGTTCCATTATTTATACCTCCTACCTGTACGATAGTCATTACTAATATCTTCCGCATGATAAATGTTACAGCATTACATTTCAGATCCGCCGATTCTCATTTCATTACCATTTCCACCGCGAGATTCCCGCAAAAATCTACATTTTAATATCAGCTCCCTGTAAAATATAAAAACCCACCGTTGTCGGTGTTGAATGTGAAATGTGCGTGCATGTATGAGTATGTGTGTGTGTTGCAAAGTCCGGAACGGATCCGGGATCCAGGTGTTGCTTGCGGGCTACGAATATTAAGCAAACACTTACACCAGAAGCCTATGCTGTCGCAATTTGCAAGGACTCGCGCGCTCCGTCCCTCTCTCTCTCTCTCTTCGCAAACTAACGCAGATACTATCAGAAAAGGACCGTCTCTTATCTGATGCAAGAGGGCAGGATTACCGGTGACGCGGGATGAACTTGAGCACCACCTGCCGGGCTCACATAAGTATTACCCAAGTTATTTCTGTATGAATATGCAAATGAAAATCCGCGTCTGTGCGCCTTCAGGAAATAAGCCCGCGGAAACCTTCGGCTCGTGGAAGTTTATCGCAAAACAGCGAATTACACTTAGGAACACACCAATGAATGCCCGGAACTAGGTAAACTCGTATAAATCGTAAACATGATGTCGGGGGGGCTCAGGTGTGGCGAAGCGACATCCGTACACTCAGTATTTAATCAATTCCTGCACAATGTATCCCCATCGCATTTTACGATAACTGTGAGGATGTAAAACTCTAATACAGTTAAATTTGTATGTATGTATCTAGTTAAGTTATTTTTATGGGCGATAAAAATATGTTACCCTTAAAAAGCAATTTTCTTAAGTTTATTGAGATCAATTTTCACGCAGTTACAATTGCTGACTTTACTTTTAATTTAATAGGAGCAATTTTAACAAAAAAAAAGGAAACCGTTGATAGAAATGAATCATCATTAACGCTCGGTATTATTACCAGGCATTTAGTTAAATGGTATTTAGGATAAAGTTACATTTAAAATTATGAATCTTTTTAAAGAAGTTCTAAGATCTGTTGGCAATACATTACATATGAACTTTTGGTAAATTTGCAGGTAGGCAACACTGAATTTTAACCTTTAAAAGACGTCGATCCGCCGTCGCCGATGATCCGCCGAAGCCGCTGAAAATTAGGTAAATTGTCCGTGACTTTTATTTTCCCCCGTAATTTAATATTTCTTCACCAGAAGAGTCGCCGGTAAAATTTGACGAATTAATTCATGACCATAAATAATAATATGTTTTATGCGAGAAAATTGAAACGAAAAAAAAACGATGATGAAGATCAATTAGATACAATTCTGAGTGCCATTGGAAACAACCAAAAAGAAAAAAATAGAGAGGATCTAAAGAACGATAGAGAATATTTCTTACAAAGAGAAGAGCAACGGAGAAAAGAGAAAGAAAAATTGAGGAAAAGAATAAAGAAACTGGAAAGAAAAGGAAAAGCAAAAGAGAAAGACGAAGGGAAAAACGAAATTATAAAAGGGGATCATTTAACCGGGAAAATAAGAGAATGCTTCGAATAAAAAGCAAACATATAAATACAAAAAAAAAAAAATGGATACTTACTTATTCGCCGAGAAGACAAAATAACAATTATGAAAAATAAATGGAAACTGCGAGGGGAGCAAATATACGCTGATGACGACTAACACTGACAGAGAGGAAGATACTAAAATAAATAAGAGATTTTGTTAGAGACAACAGAAAACAAGGAAAGGCAACCAAATTAGGTCATCAGGAAGGAAGAATGGTATCAGTGGGATAGAAAAGCGAACAAACTAATAAAATAGAAAATTCAATAAAGCTGGTCAGGGACCAAACATTTAAAAGAGAGATGGAATACTAAGAATGGACCATTATTCTAGAACGTAGCAGGACTAAAGAACAAGGACGAAGTCTCTTGGAATTACATCCAAAATTTTCAAATTATTGGATTGATAGAAACATGGATCGAAAAAGAAACGTGAAAGAAAATAAATTACCGAAAGAATACATATGGAGGTTCAACCAGAAATTAGAGAAAAAAGAAGAGGAGGAGCAAAAGGCGGAATATTAATCGGGATAAGAAAAGATATAATACAGTATACTGATGAAAACGAAGATCGCGAAAAACGGGTTAACGCTACAATTGGGAAATATAAAGTTGGACGCACTAGCGTGGCGGTGGCAGCGAACGTGTTAAGCTACGCGCATACTTGTCGGAATCGGACGGACGGCACGCATCGGCAAAAATTGCTTAACGCGGTTGTAAACGAGTCGACGCACATTTATCCGTTCCATGCCGTACCGATAAATGTGCGTTGACTCGTTTACAACTGTGTTGAGCAATTTTTGCCGATGCGTGCCGTCCATCCGATTCCGACAAGTGTGCGCATAGCTTTTATGGTTAACGTCCTAATAAGAAAGAAGAAATATAAAATAGTGACTGCCTGTAGCAGAAGAATGAAGGAGACGAAGAAGAGTCTGAAGAATACTATGGAAGGAACAGAAAAAAAAAAACAAATCTGATTATTGGAGGAGATTTTAATGCCAGGATAGGAAAGAAGGAGGTCGCAAACAGGTGGAGTGGTGGTGGGCAAAAACAAAGTGTGTTCGCTGGCATATGCGGACGATATGGTAATTATAGCAAAAGATGCAAAGGAAATGAAAGGATTGATTAGGTGCCTGGAAAAATGTTTTATAAAGAAAAGGCTAGAAGTGAATGTGAAGAAAAATGATGATGTTTAGGAAAGCAGGCGGGAGGACTAGAAGATTGGAAATGGAAGGGGCAAAATCTAGAGGAAGTTATTTTAAATACCTTAGGTACATCTTCAGTGCGAACAATAGAGAGAACGAACATATACCTACAAAGCTTGGCACGAAAGGCAAATAAGGTAGGGAATAGGTGAAAGGAAGTTCGGATGATGTTTGATAGCCCAGTATGAAGTATGATCTTGTGTGGGGAAGAAATCCGGGGCTGGAAAGATCAGGAAAAATTGGAGGCCATACAGGCAAAATACAGGAGATGGGTACTGGGATCAGACAGAGAAACTCTAGCATATGTTGTGCCCGAAGAAGTGAAAAAGGATAAACTAAGAGTGTAAACAAGCAAAAGAGCGGTGAAATATGAAGAAAGAATGAGGGAAAGAAGCGATTGCAAGATTCTGCAAGAATGCTTGAAAGAAAAATAAAACAATTGTCCAGCCAGGAATCTTTAAGCTGCTTGATAATTTAAAAAAATATTTCCCGACATTTTCACGGTTTTTTGACAGTTTGTATTTGTTAAATATACTTCCAGAAAGGCACTACATAAATAAAATGTAAAACTTTTAGGGCCCTTTTTGACTTATGATTTTTTAAGTTCCAGACACGAATCTTTAAGCTGCTTGATAATTAAAAAAATAATAATTTCTCAACAGTTTCACGGTTTTCTGACAGTTTGTATTTGTTGAATATACTTCCAGAACGTCACTGCATAAATAAAATGAAAACAATTTAGCGCCCTTTTGGACTTGTCAGTTGCAGATCAATGATCTGTACGATATTAAAATAAATATATTTCTTTCTTAACATTTTCGCGGTTTTTTGACAGTTTGTATTTGTTAAATATACTTCCAGAAAAGCACTGCAAAAATAAAATTGAAAATTTTTAGCGCCCTTTTTGACCTATGGTTTTTTATGATTTTTCAAACGCCAGCCACCGACCAATGATCTGTTCGATGATAAAAAATATATTTCCTAACATTTTTACGATTTTTGGACAGTTTGTCTTTGTTAAATATCCTCCATAAAGGCACTGGAACTGGAAAAAATAAATTACATTTTTTTAGCACCCTTTTTCACTTATGATTTTTTAAGTGCTAGCCACGAATCTTTGAGCTGCTCGATAACTAAAAAAATATATTTCCCCTCATTTTCACGTTTTTTTTCAGTATGTATTCGTTAAATATACTTCCACAATGCAAATATTGAATTAATTTTTTTAGCACCCTTTTGCTCCCTGCACCCACGGATCTTTAAGATGCTGGATTACAAAAAATATATATATTTCCCAACATATTCAAGGTTTTTTGATAATTTTAATTTGTTAAATATACTTCCAGAAAGGCACTACATAAATAAAATTAAACATGTTTAGCGCCCTTATGAACTCAATATCTAAAAAAAAAAATTCTCAACAATTTCAAGGTTTTTCATCATGGTGATGGTTGCGACCGTTACTAGGTGGTAATTCATTATAGAAACACTGAATAAAACACTTACTAAGTTTTTTACCACAATTTATGAATTTTATTCAATGTTTTTAGATGGTTTGTATTTCTTAAATATATATTTAAAAAGGGTACTGCATAATTAAAATTAAAAAAATTTAGCACCCTGTTGGACGTAGGTTTTTTTTAATGCCAGCCACGGATTAGTGATCTGTTCGATAATAAAAAAAATATATTTCCCAACATCTTCACGATTTTTTGACAGTTTGTATTTATTACATATCCTCCAGAAAAGCACTGCAAAAATTGAGTCAAAATTTTTAACGCCCTTTTTCACTTATGATTTTTTAAGTGCTGGCCACGAATCTTTGAGGTGCTCGACAATAAAGAAAAATACTTCACGGTTTTTTGACAGTTTATATTTGTTACATATACTTTCAGAAAGGCACTGCTTAAATAAAATCACAAAACTTTTCCGCCCTTTTTGACTTATGATTTTTTTTAAATGCCAATCAGGGATCAATGATCTGTTTGATTTAAACATATGTATTTCTTAACACTTCCGCGTTTTTTTTTGATAAATATACTTCTAGAAAGGCACTGCAAAATTAAATAAAGTTAAAAAAATTTAGCATCCGTTTTGAGTTATGATTTTTAAGTATCAGCCACGGATATTGAGCTGCTGGATAATTAAAGAAAAATATTTCCCAACATTTTCAAAGCTTTTTGACAGATTGTATTCGTTAAATATACTTTCAAAAAGGCATTGCACAAATAACATCAAAAAACTTTAGCGCCCGTTTGGACTTATGATTTTTTAATACCAACCACACATCAATGATCGCTTCGATATTTAAAATAAAATGTTTCTTAATATTCCCACTGATTTTTGACAGTTTGTATTAATTGAATATACTTTCCGAAAGTCACTGCATACATAAAATTTACAAAAATTAGCGCCCTCTTGGAGGATTGACTGGCGCCCTTTTGGACTTGATGATTTTTTTAATGCCAACCATGGATCAATGATCTGTTCCATATTAAAGAAATACGTTTGCCAACATTTTCACGATTTTTTGACAGTTTCTATTTGTTAAATATCCTCCAGAAAGGCACTGCGAAAATTGAGTTAAATTGCGGCCTTTTTCACTTATGATTGTTTAAGTGCTGGCCACGAATCTTTGAGCTGCTCGACAATAAAAAAAAACACTTCACG
Source organism: Ocypus olens (assembly GCA_910593695.2). Taxonomy (NCBI): domain Eukaryota; kingdom Metazoa; phylum Arthropoda; class Insecta; order Coleoptera; family Staphylinidae; genus Ocypus; species Ocypus olens. Next base: position 7,880,973 of record OU343059.1, on the reverse strand, counting down.
GTTTTTTGATAGTTTGTATTTGTAACATATACTGCATAAACAAAATTAAAAAAACTGTTCAGCCCTTTTCGACTTTTTAAGTGCCAACCACGGATTAATGATCTGTTTGATTTAAAAATTTGAATTTCGTAATACTTCCGAGTTTGTTTGACCGTTTTTATTTGATAAATAAACTTCTTGAAAGGCACTGCAAAATTAAATAAAGTTAAAAAATTTTAGCACCCGTTTTTGAGTTATGATTTTTAAGCGTCAGCCACGGATCAATGATCTGTTTGATTTAAAAATATGTATTTCTTAACACTTCCGCTGGCCCATTGTATTCCTCTAAGGAGGGCAATAAACGATTATTATTATTATTATTGTTATTATAAAGAGAATATAACTCACAGCCTACTAGAATGTATTTTCAGCTCGGTTTCAATTTCAAAATATCATCGAATATATCCATACCACTTGTGTAATTATCGCTAGATATAAAACTGTTCGGAGGATAACTTCTATATTAAAAAAAAATTGACAATGCAAACTCTGGAGATTGCAATCGCCGACTCAAAATTAACGATAGTTTCCCGGAGACATTTATTGTCTACATCTACATTTATTAATCGAAACGAATGAGAAGCACCGAGTAAATGTTGTATGGCGAGGGCACAGAGGGTACCGCCGAAGCACGAATATGAGGAATAGGGTCGGCCCTCAAACTCTACTGCCTCATAACGCGGAGCCATTCATTCGCGTCGTTTCTCGCCCTCGGCGAAATAAGTTAGGATTTTCGATTTCCGCAATGATTATTTGGCATTCGGCCAAATGGAATCTGGAATACGGTCCTAAGTACAATCGCATTAATATATAGGTTCGGAACGTCGTCCCTTCAGCGACCTCAAACGCCCGCGGTGATACAATTCACCGCGTTTTAAATGCCGCCCGGGCCCTTGTTTACGACATAATTGCGACGCCATTATGCATAGGAACACAAACACGTTTCAATTTCCTTGCACTCGGCGTCAATTAAAGTTTTCCCAGGAAGACAATCGCAGATATTTGCTTTTAATTTACTCCACCCCTAAAATGATAAAACCAGTGTTTCCAATAAATTTAACATTGTTTTTTGCAAGCACTAAAATAAATATTTCAACCCTAACAATAAATCACCAGTTTTAAATTGCAATCGACAAATTGACAGCTACATTCATTTTGACTCGCTATTAAAATATGAATAATAAATCACGTATAGAAATAGAATTGGATAGATTATTTTAGGGCGCGTTTATTGGTGCGACTATAAATTTTGATTTTAGTTTTATATACATTGGTGAAAGCGCGGTTTTATTATCTAAAACTCGTTAATAATAAATATGAAAAATTACCTAATCATCATATATCATTATACATTTTATTATTAAATTACAATAATTAATCCAATCGATTCACTGATTTCAAATCCATGATGATCGAATCATAAACATAGGTTTTTTTGTTTTAAAGTGTAAAGCTGTAACCGCGAGAGCTGTCCGGTGATTTATTTGTTACGGAATTTATGGTTCAACTGGTGTCGATACCACTGTAAGCTTGAAAAGTAGAGTGAAATGGCCAGAAAATTTTGAAAATTTCTTCAATGGTTCGGAACTTACAACAAACTAATTTTGAAATGAATTCGATTTTTGCCCTAATCAAGAGTGCTTGAAGTGTAGATTAAAATATTGAGAGAACTATACGATTGGATTTTTTGCTGCAATCAAAATAGCTAGGAGAGTAGAGTAAAATGGTGTAAGAATTTTCGAAATTTTTGTAATGGTCCGAAATTTATAACAAAAAATAGATTCGATTTTTTTGCTCCAATCAAAATAGTTAGAAGAGTAGAGTAAAATAGTGTAAGAATTTTCGAAATTTCTTTAATGGTCCGGAACTTATAACAAAAAATCGATTACATTTTTTTGTTCTGATCAAAATACTTGGAAGAGTAGAGTAAAATTGTGTAAGAATTTTCGAAATTTTTTTAATGGCCCGGAACTTATAACAAAAAATCGATTACATTTTTTTTGTTCTGATCAAAATACTTGGAAGAGTAGAGTAAAATTGTGTAAGAATTTTCGAAATTTTTTTAATGGTCCGGAACTTATAACAAAAAAAACGATTCGATTTTTTGCTCCAATCAAAATAGCTAGAAGAGTAGAGTAAAATGGCGTAAGAATTTTCGAAATTTCTTTAATGGTCCGGAACTTATAACAAAAAATCGATTCGATTTTTTTGCTCCAAACAAAATAGCTAGAAGAGTAGAGTAAAATGGTGTAAAATTTTTTGAAATTTCTTCAATGATCCCAAAGTTCTAATAAAAAAAAAAACTGAAAAACAACTTCAAATCGAATTTGATTTTCTCGGTGTAATCCAAAGAGCTTAAAAAGTAGAGCAATTTGGCAAGAGATTTTTCGAAAATTTTTATGGGTTCAGAAACAAAAAACAATTGCAACTCGAATGCGATTTTTTTAAAATAATTAAACAAACTTGAAGAGTTAAGCAATGAATTTTCAAAATTTTAACTTGAAGTTAAGAAACTGAAAATCAATCTTGATTCGAATTCACTTTTATCGCTGTAATATTTAAAAGAATTTGTAGAGTGGAGTTTTTTGTAATCTCTGAATATACAAAAAATAAATGTATAATTCGCAACCTCCAAAGTACAAATAAAAACGAAAATTATAACGACTCGACATTCACGGCACACTTATATATTATAAATCATAAAAGATGTACGTGCTTAATTTAAAGGTACGTGTTAAGGGTGTTGTGATGATAAAGCGCGAATATCATTACGCATTCTGATATTTCGATTCTTTATTATTTTTTGGTAGGCCGTCGCGCCCGAAAGGACTTTATCGCGGAAATAAAAGAGGAAAAGCGGACGAGTAAAATATTTATGGTAAATAAAAAAGCGGTATTAAGTTCTCCTTGGAAAAAGAAAAACGGATGCCAGTGAATACGGAACGATTTTTATGGCCGCGAACAGAGAGGTCGTCGTCGTCGGAAGCTTCAATTAGACCGTTTACAGATGTGTTTGATATTTGTTTATTTCTTTTTCTTGACGTAACGGTTTGTTTATAAATATGTACCGGGTGCCTTTTATAGGCTTAAGTGTTCGAAAAAAGCTGAGATACACGTTTTGACCTTTTTTATGAAATAATAACAATAATAACAATAAGTGTTTTATTCAGTGTTTCAATAACAATGGAATTAACAGATCATGGATAACTTGATTAGTTTGGGAGAATCGGACGTTTTTCAATTTTTGGATATTTTTCACATGCTAAAAACAGTCTAATAGTTATTTGTGTGACCTTCTTCATAGAATACAGTAGCGTGGATTTTTTTTTTTAAATTTTAAGGTAAGAAAATTTTACATAATTTCTTTCAAAAAAAAAAGAAACTATTTAATAACTAAATAAAACAGTTTCTTTGTTAATATCACACTTTATTTTTTAGTGACCCGAGTTTCGATCGTAAGCTGATCATTTTCAGACTTAAAGTAAAAAAAAAATGTATGACGAAGTTAACGCGTCAACCATCAATCAATTATTTAATAACTAGTTTTACTTATATAAAAGAGCCAAATTCCATTGTTCATTGCGTTTTATTATTAGCTTAAATTGATGCATATTTCATCGTAAAATATTTCCGTTATTCGCAGTAAAATTAAGTCGTGAACTCATGAAATATTTATAACATCCGCGGCTCGTTTTTTTTTTTCTAATTTTAGAATGGATTAAATTTGTGTCGTCTATGATGCACTTCATTTGAGGAAGTGGATGCCGCTCGCATTTTGAGTAGCTGATTATGGCGACCCTCGAGATGAATTTCACCTCAGAGTATAAACTTTTATGCCGGAAGCTGAGTAGATACATTGGGGCAGGAATTTTATTAATTAAAATACACACTTGGTTGGAAAGACAGAAACCTCACTTTTAACATTCGTTTATTTAAACTATCGCAAAAAAAATTTTTATTTTCGCAATGCCTTTCTGCAAGTAAAAATTCATCACGGTTTTTTGACGATTAGTAATTGTTGACTGTACTTGCAGAAAGGCATTGCGAAAATAAATTTTTTGTTTTTGTAATGCCCTTATTGTTTCATGGGCCAGCCACGATTTTCTGTTAATGTTAAATAAAAAATATAAGAAAAATTCATCACGGTGTTTTGACGATTTGTAATTGTTAACTGTACTTGCAGAAAGGCATTGCAAAAATAAAATATATTTTTTTTGCAATGCCCTTGTTGTTTTATGGGCCAGCCACGATTTTCTGTTAATGTTAAATAAAAAATATAAGAAAAATTCATCACGGTTTTTTGACGATTTTTAATTGTTAACTGTACTTGCAAAAAGGAATTGCAAAAATAAAATAATTTCTTTTACTATGCCTTTTTGAGTTACGATTTTTTTAAACGCCACCCGTGAATTAATGAGATGTTAGATAATTTTTGTTTTTTCATTTTAATTTTCATGGCCTTTCGACAGTCTGTAGTTGCTAATTACACCCACAGAAAGGCACTACACAAATAAAATTTTAAACTCGCACTAAATTGGTGGACGCGCCGGGAAATCAATGGCTGGAATTTTTATGGCTAACTTCTCGTCGGTAAAACTTTGTAGTTTTTTCAGATGTTATCATTATTTCACTACTCAAACTCTTTTACCAATAGAAATCAATAAAACGTACATCCTTTAATATCATTACTATGATTAATTATAACACGCTTCACTAAGTACTAAATTAATTGGATCCTCATTTAGGTAATATTGATTACTGAAACGCTGTAACCTGAAAACCAGTCACAGAATGAAATCAGTTTCCAAAATAATGAATTCTATTTTCATTATTGTAAACCCGATACATCGCACACTTCATTAGTATTCATTCTGTTTTCATTCGTGCGATATCAATTTTTTGTTAATGTGATATGAGATTACATATGTATGAAATGAAAGTTATTTAAAATTTAAAAAAAATAAAACAATGCTTATTTAAAAAAATTCTTATAATTCATACAATCTGGTCGATATTCGGTTACCAGGACTGCGTATTTTTATTAAAATTGGCAACACTCACTTGTTGAAGATGCGTTAAATAAGTTAAAAAATAGTGATGTAGCCATCATGTTACTTTCTCCGACTGGATGGTATCATTTATTTTTACGCTTTCATCGTTTATTTTCAATTTAGATCGTATGAAAAATATACAACATGTTGTACATGTTGGAAAATTAAAAAAAAATTATTGATTTTTCAGAATTTGATCGGCCGTAGCGGCCAAAGGAAAACTCCAAATTGAACGCGGTTTGCAAATCTGAGCTCCTCGTACGTCAATTAGTCGGACAAGATATTTTCAATTTTTGACAAAAACACGAAAAAAATACATGAGTAAACCCCTTGGAAAATTGTTAAAAAATGCAACTTTCTTAATAATCATCGTAGACTATTGAATTTAACTTTTTTTTCATCAGAAAGACGAGAGAAAACGATTGCCGTTAAAAACTTTCAGCTATCTTTAATAGCAAAAAAATTAGTCAGTCACCATGAACATTTTTGAAAATTTAAGAAAATAATTGATTTTTCAGACTTTCATCGGCCGTAGCGGCCAAACGAAAACTCCAAATTGAACGCGGTTTGCAAATCTGAGCTCCTCGTACGTCAATTAGTCGGATTAGAGATTAATAATTTTTGATGAAATCGTGAAAAAATACATGACTACCCCCCTTGAAAATTTTGTTAAAAAATGCAACTTTCTTAATAATCATCGTAGACTATTGAATTTAACTTTATTTTCATCAGAAAGACGAGAGAAATCGATTGCCGTTAAAAAATTTCGGCTACCTTCAATAGCAAAAAAATTAGTCGGTCACCATGAACATTTTTGAAAATTTAAGAAAATAATTGATTTTTCAGACTTTGATCGGCCGTCGCGGCCAAACGAAAACTCCAAATTGAACGCGGTTTGCAAATCTCAGCTCCTCGTACGTCAATTAGTCGGATTAGAGATTAATAATTTTTGATGAAATCGTGAAAAAATACATGACTAACCCCCTTGGAAATTTGTTAAAAAATGCAACTTTCTTAATAATCATCGTAGACTATTGAATTTAACTTTATTTTCATCAGAAAGACGAGAGAAATCGATTGCCGTTAAAAAATTTCAGCTAACTTCAATGGCAAAAAAAATAGTCAGTCACAGTGAACATTTTTGAAAATTTACGAAAATAATTGATTTTTCAGAATTTTATCGGCCGTAGCGCCCAAACGAAAACTCCAAATTGAACGCGGTTTGCAAATCTGAGCTCCTCGTACGTTAATTAGTCGGATTAGAGATTAATAATTTTTGATGAAATCGTGAAAAAATACATGACTAACCCCCTTGAAAATTTTGTTAAAAAATGCAACTTTCTTAATAATCATCGTAGACTATTGAATTTAACTTTATTTTCATCAGAAAGACGAGAGAAATCGATTGCCGTTAAAAAATTTTAGCTACCTTCAATAGCAAAAAAATTAGTCGGTCACCATGAACATTTTTGAAAATTTAAGAAAATAATTGATTTTTCAGACTTTGATCGGCCGTAGCGGCCAAACGAAAACTCCAAATTGAACGCAGTTTGCAAATCTGAGCTCCTCGTACGTCAATTAGTCGGATTAGAGATTAATAATTTTTGATGAAAACACGAAAAAAATACATGAGTAAACCCCTTGGAAATTTGTTAAAAAATGCAACTTTCTTAATAATCATCGTAGACTATTGAATTTAACTTTATTTTCATCAGAAAGACGAGAGAAATCGATTGCCGTTAAAAAATTTCAGCTATCTTCAATAGCAAAAAAATTAGTCGGTCACAGTGAACATTTTTGAAAATTTACGAAAATAATTGATTTTTCAGACTTTGATCGGCCGTAGCGGCCAAACGAAAACTCCAAATTGAACGCAGTTTGCAAATCTGAGCTCCTCGTACGTCAATTAGTCGGATTAGAGATTAATAATTTTTGATGAAAACACGAAAAAAATACATGAGTAAACCCCTTGGAAATTTGTTAAAAAATGCAACTTTCTTAATAATCATCGTAGACTATTGAATTTAACTTTATTTTCATCAGAAAGACGAGAGAAATCGATTGCCGTTAAAAATTTCAGCTATCTTCAATAGCAAAAAAATTAGTCGGTCACAGTGAACATTTTTGAAAATTTACGAAAATAATTGATTTTTCAGACTTTGATCGGCCGTAGCGGCCAAACGAAAACTCCAAATTGAACGCGGTTTGCAAATCTGAGCTCCTCGTACGTCAATTGGTCGGATTAGAGATTAATAATTTTTGATGAAATCGTGAAAAAAGACATGACTAACCCCCTAAGAAATTTTGTTAAAAAAGGCAACTTTCTTAATAATCATCGTAGACTATTGAATTTAACTTTATTTTCATCAGAAAGACGAGAGAAATCGATTGCCGTTAAAAAATTTCTGCTATCTTCAATAGCAAAAAACAATTTCAGGTATCTTCAATAGCAAAAAAATTAGTCAGTCACCATGAACATTTTTGAAAATTTAAAAAAATAATTGATTTTTCAGACTTTGATCGGTCGTAGAGGCCAAACGAAAACTCCAAATTGAACGCGGTTTGCAAATCTGAGCTCCTCGTACGTCAATTGGTCGGATTAGAGATTAATAATTTTTGATGAAAACACGAAAAAAATACATGACTAACCCCCTTGAAAATTTTGTTAAAAAATGCAACTTTCTTAATAATCATCGTAGACTATTGAATTTAACTTTATTTTCATCAGAAAGACGAGAGAAATCGATTGCCGTTAAAAAATTTCAGCTATCTTCAATAGCAAAAAAATTAGTCGGTCACAGTGAACATTTTTGAAAATTTAAGAAAATAATTGATTTTTCAGACTTTGATCGGCCGTAGCGGCCAAACGAAAACTCCAAATTAAACGCGGTTTGCAAATCTGAGCTCCTCGTACGTCAATTAGTCGGATTAGAGATTAATAATTTTTGATGAAATCGTGAAAAAATACATGACTAACCCCCTTGAAAATTTTGTTAAAAAATGCAATTTTCTTAATAATCATCGTAGACTATTGAATTTAACTTTATTTTCATCAGAAAGACGAGAGAAATCGATTGCCGTTAAAAAATTTCAGCTATCTTCAATAGCAAAAAAATTAGTCGGTCACCATGAACATTTTTGAAAATTTAAGAAAATAATTGATTTTTCAGACTTTGATCGGCCGTAGCGGCCAAACGAAAACTCCAATTTGAACGCGATTTGCAAATCTGAGCTCCTCGTACGTCAATTAGTCGGATTAGAGATTAATAATTTTTGATGAAATCTTGAAAAAATACATGACTAACCACTATTGAATTTAACTTTATTTTCATCAGAAAGACGAGAGAAATCGATTGCCGTTAAAAAATTTCAGCTAACTTCAATGGCAAAAAAATTAGTCAGTCACAGTGAACATTTTTGAAAATTTACGAAAATAATTGATTTTTTAGACTTTGATCGGCCGTAGCGGCCAAACGAAAACTCCAAATTGAACGCGGTTTGCAAATCTGAGCTCCTCGTACGTCAATTAGTCGGATTAGAGATTAATAATTTTTGATAAAAACACGAAAAAAAATACATGACTAACCCCCTTGAAAATTTTGTTAAAAAATGCAACTTTCTTAATAATCATCGTAGACTATTGAATTTAACTTTATTTTCATCAGAAAGACGAGAGAAATCGATTGCCGTTAAAAAATTTCAGCTATCTTCAATAGCAAAAAAATTAGTCGGTCACAGTGAACGTTTTTGAAAATTTACGAAAATAATTGATTTTTCAGAATTTAATCGGCCGTAGCGGCCAAACGAAAACTCCAAATTGAACGCGGTTTGCAAATCTGAGCTCCTCGTACGTCAATTAGTCGGATTAGAGATTAATAATTTCTGATGAAAACACGAAAAAAATACATGAGTAAACCCCTTGGAAATTTGTTAAAAAATGCAACTTTCTTAATAATCATCGTAGACTATTGAATTTAACTTTATTTTCATCAGAAAGACGAGAGAAATCGATTGCCGTTAAAAAATTTCAGCTAACTTCAATGGCAAAAAAATTAGTCAGTCACAGTGAACATTTTTTCAAATTTACGAAAATAATTGATTTTTCAGAGTTTGATCGGCCGTAGCGGCCAAACGAAAACTCCAAATTGAACGCGGTTTGCAAATCTGAGCTCCTCGTACGTCAATTAGTCGGATTAGAGATTAATAATTTTTGATGAAAACACGAAAAAAATACATGAGTAAACCCCTTGGAAATTTGTTAAAAAATGCAACTTTCTTAATAATCATCGTAGACTATTGAATTTAACTTTATTTTCATCAGAAAGACGAGAGAAATCGATTGCCGTTAAAAAATTTCAGCTATCTTCAATAGCAAAAAAATTAGTCGGTCACAGTGAACATTTTTGAAAATTTACGAAAATAATTGATTTTTCAGAATTTAATCGGCCGTAGCGGCCAAACGAAAACTCCAAATTGAACGCGGTTTGCAAATCTCAGCTCCTCGTACGTCAATTAGTCGGATTAGAGATTAATAATTTTTGATGAAATCGTGAAAAAATACATGACTAACCCCCTTGGAAATTTGTTAAAAAATGCAACTTTCTTAATAATCATCGTAGACTATTGAATTTAACTTTATTTTCATCAGAAAGACGAGAGAAATCGATTGCCGTTAAAAAATTTCAGCTAACTTCAATGGCAAAAAAAATAGTCAGTCACAGTGAACATTTTTGAAAATTTACGAAAATAATTGATTTTTCAGAATTTTATCGGCCGTAGCGCCCAAACGAAAACTCCAAATTGAACGCGGTTTGCAAATCTGAGCTCCTCGTACGTTAATTAGTCGGATTAGAGATTAATAATTTTTGATGAAATCGTGAAAAAATACATGACTAATCCCCTTGAAAATTTTGTTAAAAAATGCAACTTTCTTAATAATCATCGTAGACTATTGAATTTAACTTTATTTTCATCAGAAAGACGAGAGAAATCGATTGCCGTTAAAAAATTTTAGCTACCTTCAATAGCAAAAAAATTAGTCGGTCACCATGAACATTTTTGAAAATTTAAGAAAATAATTGATTTTTCAGACTTTGATCGGCCGTAGCGGCCAAACGAAAACTCCAAATTGAACGCAGTTTGCAAATCTGAGCTCCTCGTACGTCAATTAGTCGGATTAGAGATTAATAATTTTTGATGAAAACACGAAAAAAATACATGAGTAAACCCCTTGGAAATTTGTTAAAAAATGCAACTTTCTTAATAATCATCGTAGACTATTGAATTTAACTTTATTTTCATCAGAAAGACGAGAGAAATCGATTGCCGTTAAAAAATTTCAGCTATCTTCAATAGCAAAAAAATTAGTCGGTCACAGTGAACATTTTTGAAAATTTACGAAAATAATTGATTTTTCAGACTTTGATCGGCCGTAGCGGCCAAACGAAAACTCCAAATTGAACGCGGTTTGCAAATCTGAGCTCCTCGTACGTCAATTAGTAGGATTAGAGATTTTAAATTTTTTGACAAAAACGTGAAAAAAGACATGAGTAAACCCCTTGGAAATTTGTTAAAAAAAGCAACTTTCTTAATAATCATCGTAGACTATTGAATTTTACCTTTTTTTCATCAAAAAAACGAGAGAAATTGATTGCCGTTAAAAAAATTGAGCTATCTTCATAAGCAAAAAAATTAGTCAGTCACTATGAACATTTTAGAAAATTTAAGAAAATAATTGATTTTTCAGACTTTGATCGGCCGTAGCGGCCAAACGAGAACTCCAAATTGAACGCGGTTTGCAAATCTGAGCTCCTCGTACGTCAATTAGTCGGATTAGAGATTAATAATTTTTGATGAAATCGTGAAAAAATACATGACTAACCCCCTTGGAAATTTGTTAAAAAATGCAACTTTCTTAATAATCATCGTAGACTATTGAATTTAACTTTTTTTTCATCAGAAAAACGAGAGAAATTGATTGCCGTTAAAAAATTTCGGCTATCTTCAATAGCAAAAAAATTAGTCAGTCACTATGAACATTTTAGAAAATTTTAAAAAATAATTGATTTTTCACACTTTGATCGGCCGTAGCGGCTAAACGAAAACTCCAAATTGAACGCGGTTTACAAATCTGAGCTCCTCGTACGTCAATTAGTAGGATTAGAGATTTTAAATTTTTTGACAAAAACGTGAAAAAAGACATGAGTAAACCCCTTGGAAATTTGTTAAAAAAAGCAACTTTCTTAATAATCATCGTAGACTATTGAATTTTACCTTTTTTTCATCAGAAAAACGAGAGAAATTGATTGCCGTTAAAAAAATTGAGCTATCTTCATAAGCAAAAAAATTAGTCAGTCACTATGAACATTTTAGAAATTTTTAAAAAATAATTTATTTTTCAGACTTTGATCGGCCGTAGCGGCCAAACGAAAACTCCAAATTGAACGCGGTTTGCAAATCTGGCCTCCTCGTACGTCAATTAGTCGGATTAGAGGATTTAAATTTTTTGACAAAAACGTGAAAAAAGACATGAGTAAACCCCTTGGAAATTTGTTAAAAAATGCAACTTTCTTAATAATCATCGTAGACTATTGAATTTTACCTTTTTTTCATCAAAAAAACGAGAGAAATTGATTGCCGTTAAAAAAATTGAGCTATCTTCATAAGCAAAAAAATTAGTCAGTCACTATGAACATTTTAGAAAATTTTAAAAAATAATTTATTTTTCAGAATTTGATCGGCCGTAGCGGCTAAACGAAAACTCCAAATTGAACGCGGTTTGCAAATCTGAGCTCCTCGTACGTCAATTAGTCGGATTAGAGATTTTAAATTTTTTGACAAAAACGTGAAAAAAGACATGAGTAAACCCCTTGGAAATTTGTTAAAAAATGCAACTTTCTTAATAATCATCGTAGACTATTGAATTTAACTTTTTTTTCATCAGAAACACGAGAGAAATCGATTGCCGTTAAAAAATTTCAGCTATCTTCAATAGCAAAAAAAATAGTCAGTCACCATGAACATTTTTGAAAATTTAAGAAAATAATTGATTTTTCAGACTTTGATCGGCCGTAGCGGCCAAACGAAAACTCCAAATTGAACGCGGTTTGCAAATCTGAGCTCCTCGTACGTCAATTGGTCGGATTAGAGATTAATAATTTTTGATGAAAACACGAAAAAAATACATGACTAACCCCCTTGAAAATTTTGTTAAAAAATGCAACTTTCTTAATAATCATCGTAGACTATTGAATTTAACTTTATTTTCATCAGAAAGACGAGAGAAATCGATTGCCGTTAAAAAATTTCAGCTATCTTCAATAGCAAAAAAATTAGTCGGTCACAGTGAACATTTTTGAAAATTTACGAAAATAATTGATTTTTCAGAATTTAATCGGCCGTAGCGGCCAAACGAAAACTCCAAATTGAACGCGGTTTGCAAATCTGAGCTCCTCGTACGTCAATTAGTCGGATTAGAGATTAATAATTTCTGATGAAAACACGAAAAAAATACATGAGTAAACCCCTTGGAAATTTGTTAAAAAATGCAACTTTCTTAATAATCATCGTAGACTATTGAATTTAACTTTATTTTCATCAGAAAGACGAGAGAAATCGATTGCCGTTAAAAAATTTCAGCTATCTTCAATAGCAAAAAAATTAGTCGGTCACAGTGAACATTTTTGAAAATTTACGAAAATAATTGATTTTTCAGAATTTAATCGGCCGTAGCGGCCAAACGAAAACTCCAAATTAAACGCGGTTTGCAAATCTGAGCTCCTCGTACGTCAATTAGTCGGATTAGAGATTAATAATTTTTGATGAAATCGTGAAAAAATACATGACTAACCCCCTTGAAAATTTTGTTAAAAAATGCAATTTTCTTAATAATCATCGTAGACTATTGAATTTAACTTTATTTTCATCAGAAAGACGAGAGAAATCGATTGCCGTTAAAAAATTTCAGCTATCTTCAATAGCAAAAAAATTAGTCGGTCACCATGAACATTTTTGAAAATTTAAGAAAATAATTGATTTTTCAGACTTTGATCGGCCGTAGCGGCCAAACGAAAACTCCAATTTGAACGCGATTTGCAAATCTGAGCTCCTCGTACGTCAATTAGTCGGATTAGAGATTAATAATTTTTGATGAAATCTTGAAAAAATACATGACTAACCACTATTGAATTTAACTTTATTTTCATCAGAAAGACGAGAGAAATCGATTGCCGTTAAAAAATTTCAGCTAACTTCAATGGCAAAAAAATTAGTCGGTCACCATGAACATTTTTGAAAATTTAAGAAAATAATTGATTTTTCAGACTTTGATCGGCCGTAGCGGCCAAACGAAAACTCCAAATTGAACGCGGTTTGCAAATCTGAGCTCCTCGTACGTCAATTAGTCGGATTAGAGATTAATAATTTTTGATAAAAACACGAAAAAAAATACATGACTAACCCCCTTGAAAATTTTGTTAAAAAATGCAACTTTCTTAATAATCATCGTAGACTATTGAATTTAACTTTATTTTCATCAGAAAGACGAGAGAAATCGATTGCCGTTAAAAAATTTCAGCTATCTTCAATAGCAAAAAAATTAGTCGGTCACAGTGAACATTTTTGAAAATTTACGAAAATAATTGATTTTTCAGAATTTAATCGGCCGTAGCGGCCAAACGAAAACTCCAAATTGAACGCGGTTTGCAAATCTGAGCTCCTCGTACGTCAATTAGTCGGATTAGAGATTAATAATTTCTGATGAAAACACGAAAAAAATACATGAGTAAACCCCTTGGAAATTTGTTAAAAAATGCAACTTTCTTAATAATCATCGTAGACTATTGAATTTAACTTTATTTTCATCAGAAAGACGAGAGAAATCGATTGCCGTTAAAAAATTTCAGCTAACTTCAATGGCAAAAAAATTAGTCAGTCACAGTGAACATTTTTTCAAATTTACGAAAATAATTGATTTTTCAGAGTTTGATCGGCCGTAGCGGCCAAACGAAAACTCCAAATTGAACGCGGTTTGCAAATCTGAGCTCCTCGTACGTCAATTAGTCGGATTAGAGATTAATAATTTTTGATGAAAACACGAAAAAAATACATGAGTAAACCCCTTGGAAATTTGTTAAAAAATGCAACTTTCTTAATAATCATCGTAGACTATTGAATTTAACTTTATTTTCATCAGAAAGACGAGAGAAATCGATTGCCGTTAAAAAATTTCAGCTATCTTCAATAGCAAAAAAAATAGTCGGTCACAGTGAACATTTTTGAAAATTTACGAAAATAATTGATTTTTCAGAATTTAATTGGCCGTAGCGGCCAAACGAAAACTCCAAATTGAACGCGGTTTGCAAATCTCAGCTCCTCGTACGTCAATTAGTCGGATTAGAGATTAATAATTTTTGATGAAATCGTGAAAAAATACATGACTAACCCCCTTGGAAATTTGTTAAAAAATGCAACTTTCTTAATAATCATCGTAGACTATTGAATTTAACTTTATTTTCATCAGAAAGACGAGAGAAATCGATTGCCGTTAAAAAATTTCAGCTAACTTCAATGGCAAAAAAAATAGTCAGTCACAGTGAACATTTTTGAAAATTTACGAAAATAATTGATTTTTCAGAATTTTATCGGCCGTAGCGCCCAAACGAAAACTCCAAATTGAACGCGGTTTGCAAATCTGAGCTCCTCGTACGTTAATTAGTCGGATTAGAGATTAATAATTTTTGATGAAATCGTGAAAAAATACATGACTAACCCCCTTGAAAATTTTGTTAAAAAATGCAACTTTCTTAATAATCATCGTAGACTATTGAATTTAACTTTATTTTCATCAGAAAGACGAGAGAAATCGATTGCCGTTAAAAAATTTTAGCTACCTTCAATAGCAAAAAAATTAGTCGGTCACCATGAACATTTTTGAAAATTTAAGAAAATAATTGATTTTTCAGACTTTGATCGGCCGTAGCGGCCAAACGAAAACTCCAAATTGAACGCAGTTTGCAAATCTGAGCTCCTCGTACGTCAATTAGTCGGATTAGAGATTAATAATTTTTGATGAAAACACGAAAAAAATACATGAGTAAACCCCTTGGAAATTTGTTAAAAAATGCAACTTTCTTAATAATCATCGTAGACTATTGAATTTAACTTTATTTTCATCAGAAAGACGAGAGAAATCGATTGCCGTTAAAAAATTTCAGCTATCTTCAATAGCAAAAAAATTAGTCGGTCACAGTGAACATTTTTGAAAATTTACGAAAATAATTGATTTTTCAGACTTTGATCGGCCGTAGCGGCCAAACGAAAACTCCAAATTGAACGCAGTTTGCAAATCTGAGCTCCTCGTACGTCAATTAGTCGGATTAGAGATTAATAATTTTTGATGAAAACACGAAAAAAATACATGAGTAAACCCCTTGGAAATTTGTTAAAAAATGCAACTTTCTTAATAATCATCGTAGACTATTGAATTTAACTTTATTTTCATCAGAAAGACGAGAGAAATCGATTGCCGTTAAAAAATTTCAGCTATCTTCAATAGCAAAAAAATTAGTCGGTCACAGTGAACATTTTTGAAAATTTACGAAAATAATTGATTTTTCAGACTTTGATCGGCCGTAGCGGCCAAACGAAAACTCCAAATTGAACGCGGTTTGCAAATCTGAGCTCCTCGTACGTCAATTAGTAGGATTAGAGATTTTAAATTTTTTGACAAAAACGTGAAAAAAGACATGAGTAAACCCCTTGGAAATTTGTTAAAAAAAGCAACTTTCTTAATAATCATCGTAGACTATTGAATTTTACCTTTTTTTCATCAAAAAAACGAGAGAAATTGATTGCCGTTAAAAAAATTGAGCTATCTTCATAAGCAAAAAAATTAGTCAGTCACTATGAACATTTTAGAAAATTTAAGAAAATAATTGATTTTTCAGACTTTGATCGGCCGTAGCGGCCAAACGAGAACTCCAAATTGAACGCGGTTTGCAAATCTGAGCTCCTCGTACGTCAATTAGTCGGATTAGAGATTAATAATTTTTGATGAAATCGTGAAAAAATACATGACTAACCCCCTTGGAAATTTGTTAAAAAATGCAACTTTCTTAATAATCATCGTAGACTATTGAATTTAACTTTTTTTTCATCAGAAAAACGAGAGAAATTGATTGCCGTTAAAAAATTTCAGCTATCTTCAATAGCAAAAAAATTAGTCAGTCACTATGAACATTTTAGAAAATTTTAAAAAATAATTGATTTTTCACACTTTGATCGGCCGTAGCGGCTAAACGAAAACTCCAAATTGAACGCGGTTTACAAATCTGAGCTCCTCGTACGTCAATTAGTAGGATTAGAGATTTTAAATTTTTTGACAAAAACGTGAAAAAAGACATGAGTAAACCCCTTGGAAATTTGTTAAAAAAAGCAACTTTCTTAATAATCATCGTAGACTATTGAATTTTACCTTTTTTTCATCAGAAAAACGAGAGAAATTGATTGCCGTTAAAAAAATTGAGCTATCTTCATAAGCAAAAAAATTAGTCAGTCACTATGAACATTTTAGAAATTTTTAAAAAATAATTTATTTTTCAGACTTTGATCGGCCGTAGCGGCCAAACGAAAACTCCAAATTGAACGCGGTTTGCAAATCTGGCCTCCTCGTACGTCAATTAGTCGGATTAGAGGATTTAAATTTTTTGACAAAAACGTGAAAAAAGACATGAGTAAACCCCTTGGAAATTTGTTAAAAAATGCAACTTTCTTAATAATCATCGTAGACTATTGAATTTTACCTTTTTTTCATCAAAAAAACGAGAGAAATTGATTGCCGTTAAAAAAATTGAGCTATCTTCATAAGCAAAAAAATTAGTCAGTCACTATGAACATTTTAGAAAATTTTAAAAAATAATTTATTTTTCAGAATTTGATCGGCCGTAGCGGCTAAACGAAAACTCCAAATTGAACGCGGTTTGCAAATCTGAGCTCCTCGTACGTCAATTAGTCGGATTAGAGATTTTAAATTTTTTGACAAAAACGTGAAAAAAGACATGAGTAAACCCCTTGGAAATTTGTTAAAAAATGCAACTTTCTTAATAATCATCGTAGACTATTGAATTTAACTTTTTTTTCATCAGAAACACGAGAGAAATCGATTGCCGTTAAAAAATTTCAGCTATCTTCAATAGCAAAAAAAATAGTCAGTCACCATGAACATTTTTGAAAATTTAAGAAAATAATTGATTTTTCAGACTTTGATCGGCCGTAGCGGCCAAACGAAAACTCCAAATTGAACGCGGTTTGCAAATCTGAGCTCCTCGTACGTCAATTGGTCGGATTAGAGATTAATAATTTTTGATGAAATCGTGAAAAAAGACATGACTAACCCCCTAAGAAATTTTGTTAAAAAAGGCAACTTTCTTAATAATCATCGTAGACTATTGAATTTAACTTTATTTTCATCAGAAAGACGAGAGAAATCGATTGCCGTTAAAAAATTTCTGCTATCTTCAATAGCAAAAAACAATTTCAGGTATCTTCAATAGCAAAAAAATTAGTCAGTCACCATGAACATTTTTGAAAATTTAAAAAAATAATTGATTTTTCAGACTTTGATCGGTCGTAGAGGCCAAACGAAAACTCCAAATTGAACGCGGTTTGCAAATCTGAGCTCCTCGTACGTCAATTAGTCGGATTAGAGATTAATAATTTTTGTTAAAAACACGAAAAAAAATACATGACTAACCCCCTTGAAAATTTTGTTAAAAAATGCAACTTTCTTAATAATCATCGTAGACTATTGAATTTAACTTTATTTTCATCAGAAAGACGAGAGAAATCGATTGCCGTTAAAAAATTTCAGCTATCTTCAATAGCAAAAAAATTAGTCGGTCACAGTGAACATTTTTGAAAATTTACGAAAATAATTGATTTTTCAGAATTTAATCGGCCGTAGCGGCCAAACGAAAACTCCAAATTGAACGCGGTTTGCAAATCTGAGCTCCTCGTACGTCAATTAGTCGGATTAGAGATTAATAATTTCTGATGAAAACACGAAAAAAATACATGAGTAAACCCCTTGGAAATTTGTTAAAAAATGCAACTTTCTTAATAATCATCGTAGACTATTGAATTTAACTTTATTTTCATCAGAAAGACGAGAGAAATCGATTGCCGTTAAAAAATTTCAGCTAACTTCAATGGCAAAAAAATTAGTCAGTCACAGTGAACATTTTTTCAAATTTACGAAAATAATTGATTTTTCAGAGTTTGATCGGCCGTAGCGGCCAAACGAAAACTCCAAATTGAACGCGGTTTGCAAATCTGAGCTCCTCGTACGTCAATTAGTCGGATTAGAGATTAATAATTTTTGATGAAAACACGAAAAAAATACATGAGTAAACCCCTTGGAAATTTGTTAAAAAATGCAACTTTCTTAATAATCATCGTAGACTATTGAATTTAACTTTATTTTCATCAGAAAGACGAGAGAAATCGATTGCCGTTAAAAAATTTCAGCTATCTTCAATAGCAAAAAAATTAGTCGGTCACAGTGAACATTTTTGAAAATTTACGAAAATAATTGATTTTTCAGAATTTAATCGGCCGTAGCGGCCAAACGAAAACTCCAAATTGAACGCGGTTTGCAAATCTCAGCTCCTCGTACGTCAATTAGTCGGATTAGAGATTAATAATTTTTGATGAAATCGTGAAAAAATACATGACTAACCCCCTTGGAAATTTGTTAAAAAATGCAACTTTCTTAATAATCATCGTAGACTATTGAATTTAACTTTATTTTCATCAGAAAGACGAGAGAAATCGATTGCCGTTAAAAAATTTCAGCTAACTTCAATGGCAAAAAAAATAGTCAGTCACAGTGAACATTTTTGAAAATTTACGAAAATAATTGATTTTTCAGAATTTTATCGGCCGTAGCGCCCAAACGAAAACTCCAAATTGAACGCGGTTTGCAAATCTGAGCTCCTCGTACGTTAATTAGTCGGATTAGAGATTAATAATTTTTGATGAAATCGTGAAAAAATACATGACTAACCCCCTTGAAAATTTTGTTAAAAAATGCAACTTTCTTAATAATCATCGTAGACTATTGAATTTAACTTTATTTTCATCAGAAAGACGAGAGAAATCGATTGCCGTTAAAAAATTTTAGCTACCTTCAATAGCAAAAAAATTAGTCGGTCACCATGAACATTTTTGAAAATTTAAGAAAATAATTGATTTTTCAGACTTTGATCGGCCGTAGCGGCCAAACGAAAACTCCAAATTGAACGCAGTTTGCAAATCTGAGCTCCTCGTACGTCAATTAGTCGGATTAGAGATTAATAATTTTTGATGAAAACACGAAAAAAATACATGAGTAAACCCCTTGGAAATTTGTTAAAAAATGCAACTTTCTTAATAATCATCGTAGACTATTGAATTTAACTTTATTTTCATCAGAAAGACGAGAGAAATCGATTGCCGTTAAAAAATTTCAGCTATCTTCAATAGCAAAAAAATTAGTCGGTCACAGTGAACATTTTTGAAAATTTACGAAAATAATTGATTTTTCAGACTTTGATCGGCCGTAGCGGCCAAACGAAAACTCCAAATTGAACGCAGTTTGCAAATCTGAGCTCCTCGTACGTCAATTAGTCGGATTAGAGATTAATAATTTTTGATGAAAACACGAAAAAAATACATGAGTAAACCCCTTGGAAATTTGTTAAAAAATGCAACTTTCTTAATAATCATCGTAGACTATTGAATTTAACTTTATTTTCATCAGAAAGACGAGAGAAATCGATTGCCGTTAAAAAATTTCAGCTATCTTCAATAGCAAAAAAATTAGTCGGTCACAGTGAACATTTTTGAAAATTTACGAAAATAATTGATTTTTCAGACTTTGATCGGCCGTAGCGGCCAAACGAAAACTCCAAATTGAACGCGGTTTGCAAATCTGAGCTCCTCGTACGTCAATTAGT